>RJWH01000305.1:875326-948865 GCA_004363575.1 Solenodon paradoxus
GAGGGAGAGAAAGAGAGGAGAAAAGAGAGGAGGGGGAGGGTGACTGATTATCAAAAGCTTAGAGTCTCTGCTGGGCAGTCTCTGAACAGGTGAAAATAAGAAGGGTAGGGACACAGCTGGGCAGCACTGACGGGTCTCATTTCCAAACTGCCTATTCCTTGTGATTTTTATGAGGCGGGGCTGCAGGACAGAAAGGGCCCTGGACTGAGAGCTGGAAGCTGTGAGTGGGCTCTGCCCCAGCTCCTGCAAGTGGCGGCTCTGTGACATGGGGCCAGTCACCGCACTTCTCAGCTTCCATTCCTTCTCTGCAAACTTAGGATAAGAAAACTCACCCATTTCTTTAGTGTTGTAAGGATGAAATAATGTAATACATGTGGAAGAATTTTGTAAATACTAAAGCTATTGTTTTTTCAGCAGCGTTATTCACGATGCCAAAACTTGGAAGCAATTAAGTTGCCTTTCAGTAGGTGTAGAAATAAATGAACAAGTACTTCCACATAATGGACAATCATTCACCTCTAAAATGAAAGTGCATTTAATGACTTGAGCTACCAAGTCATGAAAAGACATGGAGGAAACTGATATGCGTGTTACTAAGTGAAATAAACTAATCTGAAAAGGCCACATGCCTTATGATTCCAAGGAAGCAAGTGGCATTCTGAAAAAAGCAAAACTATTATAGAGACAGTAATAATATTGTGGCTGTCAGAGGCCGGTAGGTAGGAGGCAGTAGGGATGAACTGGCAGAGTGCAGAGGATTTCTCAGGCAGTGAAGCTGCTCTCTATGATGCTACAGTGGAGGAGGATACAGGTTATACATTTGTGCAACACCAAGAGCTAATCCTAATGTAAAGCATGAACTGTGGGTGATAACGATGGGTTAATATGTGTCCACTAGATGAAACACACACCATTCTGGTGGACCATGTTGATAATTTGAGGCGTTGGGGCTGGGGGTGTGGGGTGGTTGGGGGCTGGGTGGAAGGTTATGGGGGTTTATAGGAACCTGTGCTTCTTGCTTCCTTAAAAAAATTTTTTTTGAAGGAGCATTGCATTATATTACAGGTTTAAGGCGGCATCATTGTAAATCAAATCTGTATTTATTACATTCAATTTATCAGCAACAGTCATTCTATCTTTCACCACGTAACTGACCCCTTTAGACCCATTTTGCCCCTTCCTCTGGTAGCCACTAATGTGTTCCAATAGACTAAACATCTATTTTATTTCATTTTGTTCATCTGTAAATACCACGTAATTATATTGTTAAATGCTACAAAGAGGTAAACATAGGGAGATAAAAATATTTGGGAGTAATCGATACTAAATAAGGATTCAAGTACTTTGGGCCACTCCAGCTTTGAAAGGTGCATTTGTTCAATAAAACAGAAAAATATACTAATAGCCTCTGGCAAATATTTTAGGAAAAAAATCACAGAGAACAATGGAAGTAGAAAGAAACAAATGATTTAAACAATGCTGTAACAAAGAACACCTATTACCACAATTCTTGGTCTGTACATATGACTGAGAAGATCTTCACCAGAGCAATAAAAATAGAAAATAGCCTTTTAAAAATCTCTTCACAACAGTGGTAAACCAAATTAGATACCCAGATAGTGTGATAAAATTACACTCTGCTGGAAAGACAAACAAGAAATCATTAGCTAACTTTATTAAATGCAGAGGAACTCAATATTAAATATATCCAAAAATGACGGTTATTACTTTTTCTGAGACTATCAAATAAATTATTTGGGTATTAGGAGACTTTTAGAAACGTCAGGCTTACAAGCAAGAAATTTGATAAAAATGCTCTGGTTTCTTCCAAGTTTTACTCCTGGGCTGCCTGCTCAGCCCCCACTGATACGTTTCCTCTCCACAGCTTTTACAGAATCGCTCCACCTCTCTGGGGTAGAAACACTGCATCACCACTAGAGCCATTTAATGACAACCCCACTATTCTCTTTTCTTACTTCCTCGTTAAGTATTTGAATGACATTTATTTATCAAATTAATTTAATGAAAATTAATAGTGTGTTGATCATCTGAAAAGGCCCTTTGAGAACAGGAATGCGTTATATGGGAGAAAAGAGGGTTTTGTCATTCAAGAAGAGACAAATCTACCATTTCCTAAGCCTGCTATTCAAGACTTCAATTTGGAAAGGCGGCGGGGCGGGGTGTGTGTGGTGTGTGTGTGTGTGTGTGTGTGTGTGTGTGTGTGTGTGTGTGTGTGTGTTGTGTGTGTGCGTGTGTCCATATTTAAAGATCTCAATTTACTGAAGCTCTACAGTGAGGTCGTAACACAGCACAGGTTCTATTTAACAGTACTGAATCAGGGTCCCTCTCCAAGAAGCAGCAGGAGTTGGGGAATCAATATTGCCTTAACTTGCACTTGGCAATGATCTCTCTTTGATGTTAGGGGGAATATAGGATTCTTTTTATTCTTTCTGAATGACACCCCCACCAGGATCAAGGTCAATCTCAGGCATGCTGAAACCAAATAGAAATGGCCTAGATCTTTTTGGTGAGATCTTAACCGGAAAAGAGGCCTCTATATTAGTCCTTCTTGGGTCCATGGCACTGACATACGGTTTTTGACAGCTAGTGTCTCAGTTTCTTCAATACTAAGACAAAGACAAGGCTATCATCCATTGTGACTTTTGTTGAAATACACAAATGCTCAGAAACATTATTCCCTAACTGTCCCTTTGGTATTTACTTCTTTCTGTGCTTCAGCATAATTGATTCTTCTATTTTGGTGCAGTGATCATAAATCTCATTAAACAGAAGGCACAAAAGGTCAGCTGTCAGGGCAAAAAAGGGAGGCGGCATTTAAATGACAGTTTGCAAAGGTTTGGAATAATTCTGGCTTGAGCACAGAGGCTAAAGCATTTAAACTCTTGTGGCCCAGCTTGACTTAAGGTATGTAACACACCTGCACACAAAACACTTCCAGGGACTAGGTGGTAGGAATGCACATTATCACTACTTTGCATGAGCGCTGCACATGATTGCACCTTTACCATTTTCCTGGCATTGTGTTCACACTTTAAACAACAATAGAGGCTAATATTTTTGAGCTGTTCTGTTTGCCAGGTACTGTAACAGGTGTTCTTACATATCATCTCACTTGATCCTCACACTAGCCCTTGGAAATATGTATCCCTTCTCCATTTTACAGGTGCAGACACCGAGTTTCAGAAAGGTTATATGACTTGTATGAGGTCACAGAATAAGTAAGTAGTGAAACTATTTCAAATGCGACCCTTCGGATGGTCTTAGGAAGGTCTGGGACGCATGTGCCTGCTTGCCTGAACTTTCAGCTTAGCCTACGTGAAACAAGTGTGCTTCTAGGGCTTGTTAATGTCGCCAGTGAGGAGTCTCTCTGGTCCATAGCAAAGGTTTCACTCTTCTGCTCCCAAATGGACAACTTGACATAATCAACAAGCGTGCCCAGCTTTGTTAATACAGAACACCCCAAATCTCTCAGAATCGGTTTCTTGCGGCTGCCCCATCTGACATGAGCCAAGGACACTGGAAGGCAGCCCCATAAGCAATCATGGCCGGTCCCAGCCACCTCAGAATTTACTACCATGTGAATTCTCATTAAATTTGGCCTTCTCTTTTACTAATGGTGCCAAGGTTAATTTGTTCATTCATCCAGCCTCCGAAGAACCTCAGAGAAATGGGGAAACTTTTCCTTTGACCCCCACACAAGGAAGCTTTGCTTCTCATAAAGTAGAGTCTAGTGTCCTTGGTTGGAAAATGATCGGAGCGTCCACTTGGTTCCATTTAGGGAAGGACAACCTGACACACCACGCCTTGGCGCACCGCGTGTGGTACAGTCTGTGAGAACTGTGCACTGGAGCAGGGTATAGGCCACTTCCAGATAAACCCTAAATTCTAAGCATATAAATTCAAGGAAGAAGAAAAATATAAAAGGAAAGCCATTGAAACACCTGTTCAACATCAACCAATGTCCTCATGGAGATAAAAGGTTAGATATTAGAACACAAACTCTAGTCATCAGGGCCCTGGTTAGTGTACTGGGTTTTGTTCATCAGTCATATACACTAATTGTGTACCTCTGATGTGGCAGGGACTGTGCTGGATACACAGAGCAAGAGAGAGGACCATAAATCAATGTGATGAGCTCCTGCAATGAGAGCTGTTGCACAATGTTTTGAAAGTAGGCAGGAGGAGCACTTGAATTAAATAATCCCACCCAGTTCAAAAGGTTCTGCTTCAGAACAGCAGCTTCGAACAGACTATACCAACAGGTTCTCTCTACTTAATGCTTTCCTTTACCTTGTTTCTCTTGATTCTCCTCATTCTCTAACTCTTTGGATGCAAAGATGTCTTTAATGAAAATTAGGTCACTTTTTAAGAGTTCCAGCTTCTCTCCATCAAGTGATGCTAAAAATGACTGAACCTGAAAAAAAGAAATAGGTCAGCACAGCTGTCATCTCTCCTCTCATTAATAACATTCACGTTCAGCTACCCCGAGTCCTCCCAGGACAGGGGGGTGGGTGGCACCAGGAACTAATGCTGGAGTGAATGCTGGATTCACTATCCATTAATTATGTGACTTTGGGTGAGTTAGATGAGCTCCTTGGGGCTCAGTTTTTTCATTTTCAAAGCGAGATCTACACTTCATTGTGATCCTTTGGGGGACGGTTAAATGAAATAAAGTGAATACTTGGCGTAAGTGCACACAACTGATGCCAAATACTGGCGGTAGCGATTCTTCTATCATGACTGAAAACATACTCTGGTGTCAACTCTAGATTCAAATATCAGCTCCTTAGTCACTAATATGTAAACTTGGGGAATTTATTTGATCTTTCTATGCCTCAGCTTCCATATCTGTAAAATGGGAACTAATAGCATCTACCTTATAAGGCTGTTTTCAAGCTTAAATGAAATAAAAGTATGGAAAAGTTTTATAATGATGCTTATAATGACAGTCGATCATTATATATAGATATTTGCATATATACACACATGTAAACAAATATGCAGATAAATATTATATATAGTACTCCCCCTTACTGGTGAGGGATACATTCCAAGATCCCGAGTAGATGCCTGAAACTTTGGCTAGTACTGAACCATGATGTTATAATATGTTTCTCCTACACATACATACCTAATTAATTTACAAATAAGATATAGGAGATTAGAAACAATTCATATGATAAAAGAACAATTATAATATTCTCTAATAAAAGTTATATGCATGAGCTTTCTCTCAAAACATCTTACTGCACAGTATATTTCTGCATTATGATTAACAGTGGGTAACTGAAATCACGGATAAAGGGAACTACTGTACACACGGATATACACACACACACTAGCTAGACGTGGTTTCTTGTACTGGCATCACAAAATGCACCAGACATATTTTTCTTCTCAGAGACCTTTCAGTTAAGAGGAAGGAAGCCCATGTTAACTGATAACAATCATGACAGATGTGAGTGGAGGGACACTAGGGAGGACGAAGCTTGAAGGATGTCCTTTCTGTTCATTGACTCAGAACCTTTTCCTGAAATTATCCACTATAAATACTTAAAAATTATTTGTACAGATGACCAGCCATCCTCTGTGAACCTGAAAATTGACTTGAATTTCCCAAATGGCAAAATGCATGGAGAACAATATAACAAGTGAAGTCTGATTACAAAGTAGTAAAGATTAATAAATACATATTTTTAACATTTACTTATATTTAGTTGTTCATCATGGTTGTTCCCCGTGGCCCCGGGTCTTGTACCTAGGTCCTTGGGATGTATGTGGACTATATCTGACAACCTTATCTGCTACTCCACCAAGGTGTACCATTTTTTTTTTTTTTTTTTTTAAGAAAGGGCATAGGCAGGAATGAAGGGGAGCAGGCAGGCAGAGAGAGGAGGAAGAAACTTATTTTTACTTATTTATCTTGGTTGTTCCGGGTCCTTGGGATGTGTTTGAACTATGTCTGCTGGACTTAATCCACTAAGCTACCAGGGCACACCAGATTTACATTTTTTTCATTCTGTGGGTCAAACACTTGCTCTGGAGGAACAGCCAGCAGAGGAGCTACAATCTTCTTTGGAATTCTTAAATATTTATTATAGTAGTAGATCTCCACATTAGGAAAACTAAGAAAGTCAGAACTTGTGGGATGCCAGCATACCATTTTCCTAAAGGTTGTGAATGCACATTCACAGAGTATAATGCAATTGGTGGTGCCAAGGCTCTGGGAGGAAGCTCAGTGGGAAGGCAACACACAACCTATCAGCTAGAGCATCCAGCTGGAGGGAGCCAACATGCCCTTCCTTCCTGACCTTTACAGGGTCTTCATTTCCATATACATACTCATGATTATGTCTTGGGGTCTTTAGATGTGCACACATTATATTCCTACACTTCAGATATATTTTCTAAGCAGCAGTTTTCTAAGAATTAAAAAAAGGTAATTGTTGAATACATGTGTTAGAGTACAAAACAGTTAAAATGTATAAACACAATAGAATTTGGGTTTCCCTGGGTTTTTTGGAGCGTAGCCATCTTCCAGGAGTGAATGCAGTAGAGTTTTATGCTTTTGGCATCCCCTGGGAAGGGCTCTTTTGAACAAAGGACTCTTTGGTCAGCATCTTTCTACTATAACATATTTTGTTTCTTCCTAGTCCATTCGATTATGCCAAAGTAAAGTGCATTGCATCTTTACTTCAATCCAATAATAAATAAATAATCATGTACTACTCAATAAATATTCATGGAATGCTAACTTTATGCTTGGCACTGCACTAAGTGTTTTTGGGTACATAAAGATAGACAATCTACCTTATAAATCTTTTCTCTGAATGTAGGGGTGTGGGTGCCATTTTGAAGATTCTTGTTATTTCTGTTAACTATTAAATGCAATGGCAATAAAAATTATTAGTTTTTCCTTAAGATTTATAGACCACTACATTGCCATACCTGATGCTATCCTAGAATCGATCTAGTAGAAAAGTAATGATTATTCTTTATATTTCTATATAACTTGTCTAAGTTTCAGTTGAAAGAATGTTAGCAGAGGATATGTAAATAATTTCCAGGCCAAGGCTTTTAAAAATGGGACTGTCCCCTCTACACTCTCTCTCCTTATGTTGGTGAGGTTAAGGAGAAAATGAGGTCACAGAGGATGGCAAAATCCAATATTTTGGACTTGGACACAGGAGAGTCCACAGGACCAAAGGGATGTCCCCTCCGCCTCCCAGAGACCAAACCCTCCCTGCTAGACTGTGCTCCTTATGAAAGCATACACAGAGATTTTTACCTCTAGGTTCAATGGATGGCCAAGATGGTAGGAGGTTTGGATAGAGCTTTAACTAGGGCATTTCATATGTACATGTGAGGCTCTTTGAGGGGTGAGGAGAGAGATAGTTGAAGATAAAGGGAGGAAAACAAACAAGAGTGGTATAAAATTCAGGAGTTTCAGAATCCTAAATGGAAACTTAACTTACCAGGATATTCTAAAAGTAAATTTTGTCAAGGTAGAATCACAGAATATATTTTCTTTAACAATTTGTTTCTAAAAGTTCATATTTTAAAAACATTTTTAGCATTTTATTACAGTATCTTTGTTCTACAAATTAAAATAAAATTATTTGTGCAGTTTCCCCATTGCTCAGACATATGTCAACACACCCTGCCTTCCACCAAGTCCCCAAGTGTTCTTCACCACTGTCCAGTGGGCTCCACCACTTGTCCCCCGACAACCCTACATCCATTCCCTATTGGTAACCTCAGTTCTGTCGCAAGTGTCCAAGGCTTGGTTTTGTTTCATTTGTTTCTTTATTTTGTCTTTTCACATTCTACCTATGAGTAGATCATCTGGTATCTTTCTTTTGACTTTTTCCACTTAGGACAATTCCCTCTAGATATATCCATGTTTATTCAAATGACAGAATTTCATCTCTGCTAAGGACTGTGTAGTATTCCATTGCATTCATCTATCTATCTATCTATCTATCTATCTATCTATCTATCTATCTATCTATCTATATCATACCTTCTTTATCCATTCATCTGACTTTGGAAACTCATGTCATGTCCAGTTCTTAGCTATTGTGAAGAGGGTTGAAATAAACATAGGGGTGGATAAATCTCTGTGAATTAGTGCTTTTGTGTCCTTGGAGTAAACACCCAGAAGTGGGACAGTGGGATCATATGGGATTTCCATCTTTAACTTTTTGAGGACTCTCCATACTATTTTCCATTGGGTTGCAGCAATTTACACTCCCACCAACAGTGTAAAAGTGTTACCTTTTCTTCACAATCTCACCAACATTTGTTATTTACAGACTTTTGGGTAATAGCCAGTCTCTCAGGTGTAAGGAGATACCTCATTGGCTTTGATTTGCATTTCCCTAATTGCCAATGAGTAGGAACATCCTTTCATGTGCCTGTTCACCATCTATGTATCTTTTTCAGAAAAATGTCTCACCAATTCCTCTTCTCATTTTTGTCTGGAGTGCCTGTTCTTTCTGTTATTGAGTTTTATGAGTTCTTTCTATATTTTGGATATTAAGCCTTTGTCAGAAATATGGAAAGCAAATATCTTCTCCCAATTAGTAGGTTGTCTTTTTTGTTTCGGTGATGTTTTCTTTCACTGTGAAGAAGCTTTTTAGTTTGATGTAGCCCTAATTGTTTATGTTTTTGTTTCTCTTGATGCTAGAGTTGAGACCCCAAAGGCCTCTCTAAGGCTGGTATCATGGAATCTCTTTCCTAATTTGTCTTTCAAGAATTTTGTGATTTCTGGTATTACATCCATGTCTCTAGTCCATTTTGAGTTAATTTTTGTGAATGGTGTTAGAGAGTGGTCTAGCTTCATTTTTTTGCTTGTGGCTGTCCAGTTATTCTAACACCATTTATTGAAGAGTTTTTCCTTTCTCAACTGTATGCTTTTGGCTCCTTTGTTGTAGATTAACTGACACTATGTGTGTGAGTCTGTTCTGGTGACTTAGTTCTATAGGTCTGTGCCACTGTTATTATTCTAGTACCAAACAGTTTTGATCACTATCACTTTGTAGTATAGATTAATGTCTGGGAGTGTAATCCCTCCATATTCATTTTTCTTATAATTGCTTTGGTTATTGGAATATTTTGTTGTTATATACAAATTTTAAGATTTTTGTTCTATTTTCTTGAAATAAACCTGTGGGATTTTAATGGGGATTGCATTAAATCTGTAATTGCTTTAGGTTAGATGATCATTTTTGCAATGTTGCTTCTTTCAAGCCATGTGCAGGGGATGTCTTTTCATCTCTTCATATTCTCTTCTATTTCTTTCAACAAAGATATAGTTTTTATTGTATGGAGCTTTCACTTACTTTGTTAGGTATATATCCAGATAATTCATTCTTTTTACTTCTATTTTAAACAGTGTGATTTTCTGGATTTTGTTTTCTTCTAGCATGTTGCTTGCTTATAAAAATACAATGCATTTTTGGGCATTGATTTTGTATCCTGCCGCTTCACTATATTCACTGATGAGTTCTAGCAGTTTTTTTTGACAGTTTTTAGGGTTTTCAATATATATAATCATGACATCTACAAATTTCCAGTTTGGATTCTTTTTTCTTGTTAATTACACTGGCTAAGACCTCCAGTACGATGTTACATAGCAGGGGTGAGAGTGGACAGTCTTGCCTGCTATAACTTGGAGGAAATGATTTCAATTTTTTGCTGTTGACTATGCTATTCATTGTGGGCTTATCATAGATGGCCTATATTATGTTGAGGTCAGCACCTTCCATTCCTATTTTATGCAGGTTTTTTAAAAAACCATAAATGGGTGCTGGATCTTGTCAAAAGCTTTCTCTGTATCTATTGATATGATAATGTGTTTTTTCTCTTTGCTCTTGTTGATATGGTGTATGCCATTAATGGATTCACATATGTTGAATCATCCTTGCATCCCTGGGATGAATCCTAGTTGGTCATGATGGATGATCCTTCTGATGCATTGTTGGATTTGGTTTGCTAATATTTTGTTGAGAATTTTTGCATCTATGTTCATTAGATATATTGGTCTATAATTTCCTTTCTTGGTGACATCTCTGTCAGTTTTTGACATCATTGTGATGTTAGCCTCATAGTAAGTGTTTGAGTGTGTGCCCAGTTCTTCAATATTTTGGAATAGTATGAGAAAATAGGTATTAATTCTCGGAAGGTTTGGTAAAACTCATTTAAAAAGCTATCTGGTCCTCAGTTTTTGTTTTAGGGAGACTTTTAATTATCTCTGTAATTTCTTTTCTTGTGATTATTCTGTTCAGGTTTTCTAATTCTTTCAGTTTCAGTCTTGGTGACTGCGTTTTTCTAAAAATCTGTCCATGTCCTCAAGGATGTTCATTTTACTGGCATAGAGCTGTTCACAGTAGTCTCCTATAAGGTTTTATATTCTGTGGTATCTGTTGTAGCTTCTCCCCTTTTCTGATTCGAATTATGAGAATTTTATCTCTTTTTGTTTGTGAATCTATCCAATGGTTTGTCAATTTGTTTTATTTTTTCAAAGAACAAACTTTTGGATTCATTAATATTCTGGGTTGTCTTTTTTTCTATTTATTTCTGCTCAAATTGTCATTATTTCTTTTCTTCCACTGACTTTTGGCTTTAATTGTTCTCGTTTGCCTAGTTGCTTTAAATGTAGGGTTTGATTGTTTATTTGTAATTTTTACTGTTTTTTTGAGGTGGGCATGAATTGCAGTGAACTTCCCTGTTAGTACTGCTTTTACTGTATACCATGGATTCTGGTAGCTTGTATCTTTATTCTCATTTGTCTTTAAGTATTTTATATGTTCTTCTTTGATTTCCTTTTTACTTGAGTCATTCAGAAGCATATTGCTTATTTTCCAATTAATTTGGGGGCTTCCAACTTTCTTTCTGTGATTTATTTCTAGTTTTAAGTCATTTTGGTCAGAGAAGATGGTTGGTGTGACTTCAATCCTTGTATATTTCTTGAGAGATGTTTTGTGTCCCAACATATGATCTATCCTTGAGAACATTCTATGTGCAATTGAGAAGAAAGTGAACTCTGTAGTCATTAAATGAAATGTTTGGTATATGTCTGTTGGACCTATCTGTTCCAAAAGGTCATTTAAAGCTGCCGTTTCTACCTGGTTGATCTGTTCATTGTTGTTAAGTGTAGTGCTGAAGTCTCCTACTATTATGTTTCTGTCAATGTCTCTAGCTAGTTCTAATAACACTTGCTTAATATATTTTGATGGTCCTTCATTTGGTGCATATTTATTAATAAGTATTGTGTCTTCCTGCTGGATTAAACTCTTAATCATTATATAATGTCCATCTTTGTCTTTTCCTATGCTTTTTAGTTAGAAGTCTGTTTTATCTGATATAACTATGGCTAGTCCTACCTCCACCCCTTTCTTGGTTGCCATTTGAGTGTAGGATTGTCTTTCAATCACAATTTTGAACCTATGTTTATCTTGTGAAAGAATGTGAGCTTCTTGAGTACAGCAGAATGTTGGGTTATGCTTTTTAATCTATTCTGCTACTCTGTGTCACTTGATTTGTACTTCAATCCATTAAGATTTAGGGTGATTACTGATAATGTAGTAGTTCATTGCCATTTTGTACTTTTGTCTTTTAGGTGTTGTTCTAGACAATGCCTTTGTTCTTCTCTTTCTCTTCTTAAGTGGGCTTAGTGCAGTTATGTCTTGAGTGATTTCCTTTTTTTTGTCTTTGCTTCTTCCCTGGAGATGTGTTTTGAGGTTACCCTGAGGTTAGCATTAAGAATTTGATGTTTGTTTCCTATTTTTATTTGAAAGCACATTAGTCTTCTACTCATTCTAACCATCCACATTTTTACTTTCCTCTATTCCTCTCCACTTTTTATATTTTTCTGTCTTACTGTTTTTAAGTGGGATTTCTTTATACTTTATCAAGCTTTCTTTAATATTTTCTGTGGAGCTGGTTTTGTGGTGATTATGTCCTTTAACTTTTGCTTGTCTGAAAACCTTTTTATCATTCTTTCAGTTCTAAATGATAATCTCACAGTATATAATATCCCAGGATGAAGATCCTTTTCATTCAGTACTTTGAATATATCATGCCATTCTCTCTGGGCCTACAGAGCTTCGGTTGAGAAATTCACTGACAATTTTATGGGAATTCCTTTTGATAAGGCTCCTTTTTATCTGTTTCCTTTTAACATTTTCTTTATCTTGCATTTTTGACATTTTGATACAAAGTGTCTAGGTGTTGTCTCTTTGGGTTTCATTTGTTGGAACTCTTGGAGCTTCCTGGGCCTGGTTTCTTGCTTCATTCCTCAGGTTGGGGAAATTCTTAGCTCTTATTTCTTCAAATACAGTTTCTACCCTTTTTTCTCTCTTCTCCTTCTGGGACTCCTATGATGTGAATGCTGTTCCCTTTGACGCTATCCCATAGGTCTCGAATGCTATCTTCATTTCATTCTTTTATCTCTTTGCTGGTTTGCTTGAGTACATTCCTCTGCCCTGTCTTCTACTCACTGATTCTACGGAAGGCTTCATCCACCCTATTCTTGAGTCTCTCTATTGAATTCTTTAGTTTAGCTATGGTGTTCACCATTTCTTTGACATCTTGCTTCATCTTCTCTCTTTTTTGTTGTTCTTTTTCTTCTTCTGTAGTTTTTTATTTCCTTGAGTATGTTTATCACTGTTGCTCTAAATTGACCCTCGGGTAGTTTGCATAAGTCTGTTTTATTCAGATTTCCCCATGTAGATTTAATTGGATCCATCAATTCAAGTATATTTCTCTGTGTCTCTACTCTGTTTGGCATTCTGTTTATGTTTTGTGGGCTAGGTTTCCCTGCAGTGATGGCTTTAGGTAGGGTATTGACTTGTGCCAAATAAACCTGGATCTTGGTTTGACACTGGAAATTCTGGGGTGTTTGGCATTGCCACTGGTTGGATTTTTTGAAGTTCTTCGGTGGACTCTTCCTGCCTGCTGTCTTCCTATCTGCTTCATTTTTGCCTATCTTCCTTCCTCTTAAAAAAAAAAAAAAATCACAAAAAAATTATCCTTCAACAAATTAACCACACAACTGTCACTGATGGGTTGTGGATAACACATGGACGGTAACATGTAATTCAACAGCCTGGGGTGTGTGTGTCTCCATCCTGTTTGGTTCTTGGCTGCCTGCTATGTGGCAGAGGTCATCTTTCCCTGCCTGGGTGGGCATCAGGAATATCCCCTCAAAGTCCAACATGAGAGGACAAGGCCTATGGGAGTCCATGATCACTTCTCCATTCTAAGGCTCACTTCCAGGTTCAGCTTCCTGTCCGAGGACCTGCCTCTTCCCAGTGAGTGTCACCAGGAAACCCCACAGCCCCAACAAGAGGTTCAGAGGTGACAGTCCTTTGGCCTCTATGAGAAAATTCAGAGTACAGTCAACCTGACATTCACACAAAAAAGCAATACATACAATTAAACAAATTAATAATTTGAAAGTGTTTAATGACTATTAAGTGCCATCTTAGTGTTTGCAAAATAAAGACCTACAGACACACACACCCACAAGTGCACACATACATGTGTACACACACACTAACATACACACTACATAGATCTTTTAAAAATAATTCACCAGGTGCACCCTGGTGGTTTGGGTGTTAAGTCCACAGTGGGTTGGGAGTATGGAGGAAAGACACTTACTATGCCAGGTTTCTTGACAAAGGACAGAGAGAAAATAATATGAAGAGGAATTACCAGGCTGTACAGTATTTGAGACTTTAACACAATCATAATGAGGCTCTAAAACCATGATTTTCCATGACAAAATTTCCAGTAACTTTCATGTTTAAGAAAGCACATGAGTGAGCATGTTACTTCAAATGACCGGTGTAGACATACCTTGCTTTCGCTTTCATTGGACAGAATTTCCAGGGCTTCGAGGTGTGACAAGCCTTGATACTCATCAAATAGCATCCCATAGTGTGCAGTCCTCTCGGCCGTCAGCTCCTGGGCCATCCTCTGCTTCTCTTTCTCTTTGGCCTCCCTTAACATCTGCAGAAATACATGTTTGTACCCTTGATTTGTGCTTGAAAGCCCCATTTCCTGTCTAAGATGTAAAGGGGGATGAGGACTGACTTTATATTTAAGAAGAGTAATATATATATATATATATACATATATATATATATAGCTTCAATTTTATCTATTCATTATGTACTCAAAATAAAAAAGCCTATGCCAGGGAATAGAATTGGAAAGAAGTACAACAAAAGCTTAACAGCTATGGAAATTAGTGTTTAAAAAACTAAATTGTTCTCTGTGTGATTTTCTATTTTGAGCAAATTTTATGTACACTGGGAACTATTTTTTTTAAAGGAAAGGAGCAGGCAGGAATAAAAGTAAGTAGGAAACCAGGCAGGAAGAGAGAGGAGGAAGCAGCACTTCATTTATTTTTATTTATCTATTCACATTGGTTGTGGCCCCAGCCCTGGGTCTTGAACCCAGGACCTTAGGATATATATAGGCCTACTCTCAAGAGTACTGGACTGTTAGGCCACCTGAGTGTGCCCTACACTGGGAACATTTTAAACACCTAGGCACACTGCAAAGCAGAATTCAGGTGCTCTGATTTTATTTCACTGTGTGTGATTATGAAACACCTTGGATGGAAAAACTAATATAAACTCATAATGTATTCCTTATCAAGTACTTAATATAAATAGGAATGTTAACTTTATCAATTCTTAGATTGGTCTCTAAAAGTACGACTATGACCTGCATTCCTCTCCATGTTAATACTTTTTTCCAGTTTTTAATTTTGTCGATTAAATGAAAACACAGAAAAAGGAATGCAAGTCCATAAGTCATTTCCAATTTCCTGCCCTTGCTTTATTTGATTCTAAGTATCTTTTATTGATGTCTCATCAAGTTTACTGGGGCATTAAGTTTATAGGGTTCTTAAATGTCTGTGGAGAATGCCATAAACACACAGGCTACCACAAGGTCACAGGGGAATATTACAGAAGGACACATTTCGATGTTATTGTATGTCAATAAAACTGTCAGTCTCATTTGCTTTTTGGGGTCTTGAGGTTGTTAGCCAAGAACCTATTGGGACAGACAGAATTCCCCCACCTGTCTGTCTTTAAGTCTACATAAGCATAAATTCTGAACTTTAAAGCTTTCTAAACAATCCAGCAAATCATCACTGGGAATTTTTCAACACAATAAAACTCAACTATCCCTAATGATCTCAATGGCTTGGTGACAGTAGAATTTAAAAGCAAAAGCAAAAAAAACCACAAACACTGAAATTACTTCCTTTCACTAAGTCAACTTCTATTTCTACGCTGCACTTCAAAACAGAGGAGGTAAAGGGAAAATTCTCCTCTAAAATGATTTGGATTCACTCAGAAAATGACATTACAGTTGCCTCCAGATAACTGGGCCTTCCAAAGGATGCTGGCTGTATTCCCAGCAGAGAAGAAAGGAGCTGTAAGCAGCAAAGAGGGATCCTAGTGTGGAAGGCTGGCTGACAGGCAGCTCTAGAGACTGAGATGCACAGGCTGAGAACCACCCGTGCCCGTGGTACTCGTGAAATCAATGTACTCTGATTGCTCCAGTTTCTTAGTGCGAGTTAGGAAAAGCCTCACAGACTTCAATGTCTCAGCCCTCCCACTGCTCAAGCAAAAACCGGGCCATCATCCCAGTCTCCTCTTTTTAGCTCACACCACATGCAACCCATCAGGCTCTCTGCATTCCTCTCTACCTTCATGACCCTATATTGCTCTGAGCCACTATCATCTCTTGTTCAGATACCTTCAGTTGCCTCCTGAGAGTGGAGCCGAAATGACCAAGAGCTCCAGATCCTATGCTATACTAGGATCCATCTCTCATTTGCTCTGAGGTTATTCCTGCTAATGACCTCTCCCCGCCAGTCAGGGTGCAGCAGGGACACTAAGGCAGATCTGTTCCTGCAAGATAAGAACTCCTTTGTCAGCAGACTTTGGTCAAAGGGGTCCCCCAGGACTTTGGCAAAGAGATGACAGGCACAGCTGTCTAGGATATTTGCCCCCAATCTTCTCTCCCTCTCTCCTACATTGGGGTCAGATTTGCATCTTGGTCCCGTGACTCTCCCCGCCTTCCTGTTTCCCCTCACCTATCTCCCCAAAGTATTTTCTCTCACAAATGCATTTCCCCTAATAAAATCCTTGCACTTGTAAGTCCATCTTGGCATCACTTCTAGGAGGATGGAGACTAATACATTCAAACTGGTTTCCCCCCACCCCGGGCCACTACCCTCCAGTCTATTTGTAATACTGTAACTAGAGTGATCCTTTTAAAGTCAGGTTTATCACTCATCTTCTCCAAGTTCCCTCCAAGTCTCTGCTGCAAGTCTCCCCATTTCACTAACAGTACATTCAAGGTCCTCACAAATGTCCTCCATGATCTGCCATCAGCTGTACCCCTGTACCACACTGGCCTCATCTTCATCAGCTCTCATCCTGACTCACTCACCCTTCCTCACACCTGACACTCTTGCCTAGAGATGCTTAACACAGATTTCTGCAGTCAGTCACTCAACTCCTCCAAGTATTTGCTCAAGTATCATCACCTCCCTGAACCTCTTCCTCAAACCTACTTAATGCCCCTCACTCCCACTCATGATTACCTTATTCCTGCTCTACTTTAGATTTTTCTCCCTCACTACACAGTGCTAGTTAGTGGTTATTATATGTCTCTCCTCACTAGAACAAAGTGCTGAAAGGGCAGGGGTTTTTAATGTTAGGCTGCTGATGTATCTTAAAAGCTCAGAACAGTGCCTTGAACATACCAGACATTCAAAGTGTCTTTATGGAATAAATGGATGAATGAATGAACACTAATGAATGGAAGGAGGTTAAAGCCAATAGCATGGTGACAATCCAGCTTCAGCAGGCCATGTGAATTACAGGTGCAATGCCCAGGTGCCACAGCCTGTTTAGGATCATACTTTCTGCACATGTTTCAGATGTGTAATTAGAACAAACACTGCATACAGCTAGTGTGGATTCTTGGGTGACACATTTTCACGAGCACTGCTACTTACTTTTCAGCAGTAGATTGAATGCAGATGTGATAAAAATAGTGAAGGTGGCATAAAAACTATGGTGATCGAAGGAAATGGTTCAATTCTTCATTTAACAGGTATGCAGAATTAAGTCAAAGATGCCACAGAGTTTCTGAACCTGGTCACATTTCCCCACATTATCACCTTCTAAACTAGAATCAAATTTACATATATGTATACTTGTATATGTATATCAATATATAGTTTAAGTATATGCATATACATATGCATATCTCTAAACCTGTGGTGAAAATATTCCTGTGTTCAGCAAATATCCTTTTTCTTCTAAACATTATTTCTCAGTCTCTCTGAACTGAACCAGGTGGATTAGGTGATAAGCTTGGCTGATAAGAGTGGGAATAAAAGTGATATACACCACTTCCAGGGCTAGTCCTAAATTGTCCCACAGAGTCTTCCCTATCTTTCCTTTATTTTTCTTTTATTTTCTTCATTTTTAATAATTCACTTGAGCATTTTCCATTCCAGTTAGGCAGTACCAAATCCTCATCTTCCTATGGGGCCCTAAGTAAAGGATTTCAAGATGGTGGATCCACAAGAAGTGGGTTCAGAAGAGAGCGGCCCAGGAGAGCCCCCTAACCAGGAACACTCATACTGCTGAAGAGAAAGAGGAACCTTTTTAATTTTAAATCACATTATTGAACTATGTTGGCTTTGTCTGACAACATCTCGTGTTAATTACCTAAGTAATAAATGACTTTTCTTTTTAAGGGTCTTTTAGGGTGATGGTAGATGAGCCTGCCAAGTCCCTGCCTGGACACCATCGCAGTGGTCACAGGTCGGGCACTCCGGAAGAGACGGGAAGAAATGGCCTAAAACAAACACTTTTCAAGAGCTGCCATAACATGCTGCCAGCTATTACTCCTTCGTGGTGTCCCAGTCCTGAACCCTGAGAAGACAAATTTTTCCCACCAGAAAATGTAGAAAATCTGCAGCTATCTTAGCTGCTTCTGCTTTCAGTAAGGTATGTAAATACCTGGTGTTTCAGGCTTTTAAGAAGAGACAAGGGGCATGCCTGCACTGTGGAATAGGATTCAGATGTGCCATCTGAAAACACAAGCTTAATATTAGTTTCATTTTTGGAAAATAAGACAAATATTATTTTTACGTTTTCCTGACTACTATAAGTAAACAGACATGAATTAAATTCTTTGTATCATTTTTTTTCAAGGAGTGTTAGAAACCTCTGAGCTGGAAGTGAGAGAAAAGAAGCCCATCCTTGCACATATTAAGAGAAATGTAAATTAAAATTCCTCTGAGATTCCATTTCCACCTACTACATTGACACTTAATGATGACAAAAATCATCTGAGTCTTCAGTGTGAGTCAGAATCTGTTCTAGCTCAGTTAATCCTCCCAATAAAGTTATCAGTCGGCACGAATGTTACACCTAGTGTGTGAATGAGCAAGTGGAGCACAGAAGGGTCAGTACTCTGGGCAAGGTCATGGAGCTAGAAAATGGTAGAGCTGGAAAGTGCACAATAGTGCTGCGGACTGAACATTTGCATTCTCCTCTCTCAAATTCATATGTCAAAACCTAATCCCCCAGATGATGGTACTTGGACATAGGGCCTTCAGGACATAATCAGGTCATGAAGGTGGAGCCCTCATGAATTGGATTAGAAATTTTATAAGAGACCCCAGAGAGCGCTATCATCACTTTCCATCATGTGAAGATGCGGCAAGAAGATGGTCATCTATGAGCCAGGCGCCTAATGCTAAATTCTGCGTCCTCCAGAACCATGAGTAAAAACCGTTGTTTATAACTGTCTATGATGTTCTGCTATTGAAGCCTGAGTGAACTGAGATAAATGGCACAAACTGAATCATCTTCAAGAAATTATTCAATGAATAAAGCAAGATACAAAATAGTGGTTAGTATGATATTTGGTTGAAAAAGTATGAAGTATGTTCTCACTTATCAATGGGTTCTTGGAAATTGCAACTTTAAGTGAAATGAAAAATATAAAATCATCATTCAACATCAACTGCGATTTTTATCTTCCTCATTAATGTTATAATGAAATGACATTGTATGAAAAGTTTTATACGTGTACTTGTTTATTTATATCTGTGTTTATCTATATTTTATGGCATTTCAAGTGGTTGCTTCTCATGAGGAACTAAGTGAGTAGAGAAAGGAGTGTATTAGAAACTCAACTTTCGCTCTATTATTTTGTGTCGTTTTCATTTGAATTAGGCGCTTTTAAAATAGCCATTGAAAAAGATAAATGAAAATTACTTTAATGATCAAAAGAAAAAATTGTAAAAGAATATAATCCAACCTGAGATAAAGAAACAGTTCTCTCCATGAGTGTCTTGGTCCTCCTAAAGCCAGGGTCACTTTCCGCAAGGACATTCATGGTTTTCTTGCCAATGAATTCCAAAGCATCAAGACCGCCTGTTAAGACACTTTTCCCCTGCGGATGAGATTAGATTTTTTTACCTTTTGCTGTTTTGTAGCAGTCAGCAAT
This sequence comes from Solenodon paradoxus, assembly GCA_004363575.1. Classification (NCBI taxonomy): domain Eukaryota; kingdom Metazoa; phylum Chordata; class Mammalia; order Eulipotyphla; family Solenodontidae; genus Solenodon; species Solenodon paradoxus. The sequence goes on from RJWH01000305.1 coordinate 894,917, forward strand.
TCCTAGATGACACTATCTCCAAATATTAAAATCAATATAAAGTCACAATATTTTCTTATCAGGAGATTTAGCATCCATTTAATCCTATTTTCTTTTCTTCAGAAGTGCATGTTATATAATTTGTAGAACACAAAAATTTATTAAAAAATGATGCTTAGGAAAAACCAAAGCATCTTTGGGATTAATTACTGGTTCTCTATGTATGCACGGATATGTATCTAAGACATAAGATAGGTGACCCAATTTGCTGTTTTAGTTAAAAAATATCTTAACCTAGTAACTGAATTATCTGTAGTCTATTAACATGTCAAATACACTTGCTAATTTAGGGAATTCTTTTATATAGGGCACTGGGGTGTAGGACCCTCAGGCTGTTTCAGGAAGTTCTTGCATGATTTCTGAAACTAGCAATAACCACCTAAAATTAGTATGTGCACGAAATAAGACAGGTTGATTTCCACATTCTACTCACTTTAGAAACTGTTCTATATACAGTTATCTGAAAACTCCTTTGTCAGCTATTGTTTTTGTTTTTTCAAAAAGGTTAAAACAACCACGGTTTACTCACATAAACTGTTCAACATAAGCAGAATTCCTTACATTTTTTGCAACTCCTTCTGTACATGCATTCCACCTCCACAATTGCATTTACAATATGCATACATCAGTGCTTTTTCCCAGCTCGTGTGAATTCACATGCATTATATTTTATTATTATATTATTATCTGCAGGCATTTTCCAATCTTCATAATGATTACTTCACTAACAATAGTTGATTTCACTCAGTGAATATGCTTTACTAGTCATTTTCATCTTGGGTATTTATATTTTGTTTTTCAATTTGGGAGACAATAAATAATTACACTATAAAACAGGCTTTTAAAAAATGCATAAATGCATATAATTGGCCCACCCTGGTGGTTTAATGGTTAAGTTTGCCAGATTGGTTGGGTAGGGGACGGTAACCAAGATGATAAACAACTAAATAAAGTAAATAAAATGTTTCTTCTTCTTCTCTCTTCTTGCCTGTCTGTCCCTGTTCATCTTCATTCCTGCCTGTATCTTTCCTTTAAAAAAATGCACATATTTTAAGAAAGATTATGAAATACAATAAATTCATACTTTTGCATAATTTAATTAATTTTCTCTTAATATTTCTGGGGATTGCCTCAATAGAGAATAAAATGGGAGAAGGAAGGATGTAGGTGCTTTTGAGCTAGGGCAGTCCTGGTGGGGGAGGCAAGTGGAACTTGGGAAATAGGAGTCCCAGAAGGATGGGGAAAAGTTAGAAAGGAATGTGAAGATGCTTGAGAAATTCTCAGGATTCCCTGTGCTGTAGATCAGGGAGACCAAGAATTCTCTTCTTATACCAGAGATATTGAAAGAATTCTCTGTCACCCCAAACCCAACTCACTCCCCAGTGGGAGTTAGTACTTGTCTTGTTTTGCTATTTGACCCCTAAAACATATTTGCTGCTCCTCCTTCAGTCTATTTAGCCTAGAGGTCTTCACGTAGTAAGGAGAGTAACAGTCCTTTTTCATTTCTGGCCTGCTCTGGCCCCAAAGTCTGGGTAAGACAATGTCATATATGTGTCCACAGCCCTCTCTTCTTCTCAGACATCACTGTAGTTGCCTGTTGAGTGGTTTCTGTCTTCCAGAATCTTGTGCCCTCTTATTTGTCAGCAGAGACCCAGTACTTAGCATTGTTCCGGGTATACAGTGAGGGCTAATCACCTTTTAAAAAAATGTATACATGAAAATAAAAACCACAGTGAGATAACCACCTCACACCAGGGAGAACGACCTTTATCAAAAAGATGAGAAAAAACTTGTGTTGGAGAGGGGTGGAGAAAAAGGAACTCTCCTCCTACACTGTTGGTGGGAAAGTAAATGACTGCAAACTCTGGAAAACAGTATGAAGATTCCTCAAAAAAATAAAGACATAGCTACTATTCTATCTAGTAATCCCACTCCTGGGCATATACCCAGAGGACACAAAATCTCTAATCAGAAAAAATATCTGCATCCCTATGCTCACAGCAGCAGTTCACAGTAACAAGACACGGAAAAAATCTAAATACCCATTGACAGATGACTGGATAAAGAAGCTATGGTCTATAGACCCAATGGAACTCTATGCAGCTACTAAAAAAGACAAAATTGTGTCCTTTGCAACAATCTGGTTAGAACTAGAGGCCGCCCTGCGAATTCATGGTGTAAATTCTGACTCTTCCGAAGGGCCCCCGCTGATGCATATAGCAATGTAAAACAATGAAATAAATCGGTAAAAAACAAATGCATGCGTTAATAAATTAGACATGAACTGTAATTCCAGAAACACTAGCTCAATGGTTTTACATAGGAGAATAAACCTTTCCTCCTGATCATGAAAACCACTGGCTGCCTCATCTCCATAAGGTACTTTCCCCCTTTCTCATCAGTGTTTTGTTGCCAATAACAAGCTTTTTTAAGAGACAGCGGTGGGGAATAAACTTAGAATTATTCAAAAAAGAGGGAGAGTGAAAATTGAGAAGTAAGGACGGGAAAAGAATGTCAGTCTTAGTTATTTGAAATACTTTCAGAAAGAATGCAGGGATGATATTCTTGACTCCTTACCAGTATTTTTTTTTTTTTAAATTTGAATGTTCAAACTGAAAGTTAAGAGACACAGACCATCGAGGGAAAACAGCTGTCCCAGTTCTAAAAGAAAGCCCTTCCTCCCCTCAAGTGGAGACTGTCCTTGCAGCAGCTGGAAAGGACCCTCACATCAGAGTGAAAAATGTTCCTTCTGAGCAGCTCCTTTCTTTTACACATAAAATGTATTTCATTTTGCGCTTATTATTTTGGTTCCAAGGTTATGCCTACTCTGTAGGAGAAAGCATAATGAAACCATAATCCAAAGTTATGAGCAAGGCCAACTCTTCTCTGATATATCTAGGTCACTGGTAAACAGAAATATCAAGGGAAGGCGCTGGCAGACACAAGGGAAAACAGAGGAAGCAGCTAACGACTTACTGTGTTTTGAACCACGTTGGTGATGGCTGACAGCATGCCCCGAGACCCGGATGAAGGAGAAATGGGTGGGCTTTCTGCAGGGCAGGGCTCTGTAGCTTCTTCAGCTACTAATGAGAAAAACATTCATTTAGAGTTCATTTTGCTGATCTGAAATCTATTTGTGCACATAGTGTCCTAAAGTCCAAGTGCCTGAAACCCCCTCCAAAAAGACACCACTCACTTTGAGGGACTCCATTATCAGCATCAGCGGGGGGCCCTTCGGAAGAGTCAGAATTTACACCATGAATTCGCAGGGTGGCCCCGGCTTTTTCCTTCACTGCTGTCAATCCATGACCTGCCAGGAAAGAAAAATAGAGTTCATGGAAACAAAAGAAACACATAGTCTGCAAATTGTATAGTTCATCTTCCAGAGCTGTTATAATTCCAGGTTACAAATCCTGGTTGGAAGAAAGGGGAGTGGTTCATGGTATAGACTTTGTACCTTGCAGGCCTCGAGACAGGAATGCATCATTCTTTTTCTTGTTTTTCCCTTTAAAGGGAAGGTGCAGGCAGGAATGAAGGTGAGCAGGCAGGCCCAGAAGAGAGAAGGGGAAGAAGCCCTTTTATTTATTAAAGTTGTTCATCTTGGTCGTTCCTGCCTGTGCCGGAACCTTGCGACGTACATGGACTGTACCTAACTGTTACTCCACCAGGGGGTGCCATCGTTCCTTTTTTTTTTTAATTCCATGTAGGCCTCGCCCATTTGAACTGCTAGAATCATAAAGGTGGAATTGAAATCAATTGGGCCTCTAAGTGCTCTTTCAAAGCTGTAAACATTCCTTTCGTATGGAAACTGCTATGTATGTATGTATGTATGCATGCATGTATGTATATACAGGACTGGAGCTGATGGTTCAAAACCAAAAGGCAAGTCAGTGGGAACAGCAGGAAGGGCACGAGCAACTCTGACAGTTGTTTTTGGCAGAAAGAGTCCAAGCACAGGCTCCCACGGTGGTCAGCAGAAAGCAGGACACAGGTCTAACTCCATCTGAGTAGGGACAATATATTTTCCCCAGAGGCAGCACAGGGGGAATCTGGAAACTCTTGGGTAAATACAGAGCCGAACTCTCATCCTCGCCTCCCATGCCCCCAAGCACCTATTGGTTTGATAGCAATATAGTCTTGTCTACATTTTATTCTGGAACAATATTTTTTCCCTCTCCTTAGAGGCCTTCATGACAAGTTAGAGCAAAATTAATAGTCTACTGATGATCCTAAGTGAGTTCTTGAAGGAGAAACAGCACACACTGACTTCTTCACACACTCAATGTCCCCTCGCCACTCTGGGAGAGAAAGATTTCACTTGGGACCACGGGTTGTTAAAACCTAAGGCAGCAGCATGTGTGGGGACAAAGTCCCACGTGACAGCGGATTTGAGAGCCAAAAAGAAACACCTAGTTGCAGAGAGCACTGTTAAAATGACCAACTGTCCTCCAGAATAAGAGAAAGAGGGACGAATCCCAATGTCAAATAGAAATACTTTCCCAACTGTTACTTCATTTATCAGAATAATCTTAACATAATCAGGGCGCTGATTTTCTAACAAAGAGATACAGGACTAATGATGTCCAGTGGGAATCACCTATCATCATACAGGAACTAGAAAAACCCTGAAACTTTATAAACATTATTTTCAATGTTTATAAGATAAATTATATACACAAATCTCTGCCTATATTCATGTGCAGATCATTAGACACAGTTAAAACTCATTACTGAATTACTTGGAAAAAGAGATGCGCTCTGACTGCTAAAACTAAGACTTGAATTAATTCTAACTACTGATGAATTCCAAATATTTTATTGGAAACTCACTGGAGTTTCAGTAACACAACTGCTCTATGACATATTCATCTAATTTATTTGCATACTTTCAAGAGTCCATATTCCCTGTCATCTTTTAAAAATATTTATTTTCCAAGAGGAAATAATATACATTTAAATATCAACTTATGATTCTTAGCTAGAGTTCTTAGAGTGAAAATCTAGGTATAAATGAGTTTGAGAAGGCTGAGAGGCACCATTTGCTCCATTTTCTTTGCTTTCGTATTCTTACCAAAGCAAAGCAAGATGATTCCATACCCTTCCTTGAGACAATTCGCAGTTTAATAAATCTCATGTCATTATCTCCTCTTTCAACTTCTCTCTCCCTTTCAGACTTGAGCCATGTCTGGTTCTCTTCCCAACTCAGCACACAGATGACCTCATAACACCAATGGTCACAGGCATTCATACACAAGCTGCTTCTAGAAAAGTCACTTTGTTTCTGAAAGAAAATGTACATGCACATTCTTATGTGCGTATAAATGGGATATGTCTGCTTAACAGATAGGACAATAGGCTGCTACTCCAAGTACAATATACATATGTAGGTATGTGTGAATATAAGAAAACATACATAAGTATGTATGTATCTGTGTATTTGTAACAGCATTGAGGTGTAATTAATATCAAAAGAACTGCACATATATAAGGTTATTCCAATTATTTTGAGATTAACAATTCTTAGTGCAAATATATCTTTACTGAATTCTGTTAGAAATACAGGCTATGATTTTTCGTAGCTAAGGTTCAGACACTATGCCACACCCTAGTTTGAAGAATAACTTCTAAAACTTTACTTAGTGTGACATCTAGTGCCCAAAACAAGGAAGTAATATATAGCTGTCCTCTCTTTAATATTTTATTTTTGCCCCCACCCTTAGGTCTCGAACCGCCTCAGCCACCCAAGACATGATGAGCCTCACTGACGGGGTGTGTTTGTGTGTGTGTGTGTGTGTGTGTGTGTGTCTGTGTGTGTGATTGATTACCAGATATTGATTAGATTATTCAAATAACAGAGAGAAACAACAAATATGAATAATATTATGAGGTAGAGTTCACAAGCTAGTTTCTTTGCATGTTATCACAAATCCTAAGTATCCTCGGAGAAATTAAACTTCTCCAAATTCCATGGTTCTAAAGATGGAATATCCTCTACTTCTTGATTCACTGAAGTAAAAAGGTTAGTATAGCCATGATGGTAAGAGTGCTATATAAAAACCATTGATATTGTTTTAAAAAATGTTAAATAACTGGCCGGAATTTATTTATCACCTATAGTCTAGTAGAAAGCATGCTAAACTTACGAGACGGGAAGAATTTTGTTTCTATCACTTAAAAGCTACGTGATCTTGGTTAACTTTGCTACTGTGTCTTCTCTGAAAGAAGGGTTAAAATGTGTACCTCCTAGAGTTTACAGAAGACTTTGAGGAGAAAAATGTGAAACTCTTGGTATGGCCAACATTTATTGAGCACTTACTATGTCCTAGGCACTGGACTAACCGTTTCTAGCATAGCAAATGGTTTTATTTCATCTCAATAACCCTATGAAGTAAGGAATGTTATTATATTCATTCTACAACTGAGAAAATGGAGATCTGGTGACAAAATCACTCACTCAAGGGCCCAAAGTCAATAAATGGCAGAGGAGGAATTTGAATCCAGTTCTCTAACTCTAGAATTCAAATGCTCAATCACTCTGTTAGATTAAGAAGGTTGTATACACCATTCATAACTGATTAAATATCATTTTAGCCTTTTTGCTCTATCTCCTTGGAAATCAGACCCCCTGATCAGGAGGTTCCTCGTTTTTAAGACACTGATTTATGCTCAAATTAGCCTAACTTACCTCACTTTCACCCAATAGCAAGGTGAAGACCATCTCTGCAGTGAAACTGTACCAACACTGCCTCTCCCAGTCCACAGACTTGATGTTTTTAGGATCATTCCTTTGCTGTGTAGGCAGATTGTTCGGAGACAATCTGTGATTTTATTTCATACCTCCAGTTTAACTGTTCTTTTCTCAAAAAAAAAGGACAAACCTGACACAATTTCACCATGTCTTCTTATTGTGAGCTCCATCAAGATCATAATCCCACTGAAGGGAGATCACCTCGCTTTCTGGAGGATGAAAATAATTTATTGCTAGTGGGAGGTTCTCTCAACCATGTGATAACTTAGGGGAACAGCAACATCTCTGTGGAGCACCCTGGATGACTGGGTACTTTATACAGGCCCCATATGCCAACATACCCTAAGTAGAGCACCAGCTAACTCCTTTTCAGATAGCTTTAATTTTAATATAACATTTCCCTATTTTAAGTTCTTTTTCTTTTATAAAAATGAATATACAAAAGAAACTAAAAAAAAAAAAAAATTCCAAAATCTCACTTCTCTAATATATCTAATTGATTTTTGACACAAAAATATCTAAATATTAGCAAATTCACATAGGCAACAGAAGGTTGACTAGTAATTAATTTCTCCCTGACAGCTTCTACTGATATAATAAGAAATAGAGCTTATGAGCATATAAGGGTCTAAGAAAATAGTTAAGACCTGAAAAAATATTATTGGTTCTGAAATATTAAAAAAGAACATTTGCAACTTAGAAATTAATATTTACTTAAATATATTTCAATCATATGACTAGGACAGCTGGTCAACTATAGTTCAAGTAAGTTAAACTCTTATATAGTTGAATATATATTTAAATTATACATAAATATGTAATTCTAGTTCTAACGAAGAATGTGGGTATATTTTATTGAATTTGCTGTGATTTAAGAGGGGCTTCCAAAAGGAGACATGCTTGGAGTTCCTAAAATGGCCCTGTCTTCCTCCCCACAAATCTTATCTGCCTTCCCTTCTAAAGACAGTTCTAATGTGTTTCCTGTGATTCTTTTCAGGGAAAAAACAGACATTTACCTACACATGAGGGTGTAGACCTGACTTCTTTCACATCGTAACACATAGATTGGTCTCGGCTCATGCAGACGGGGGTAGATGCTGTGTGCGCTCCCCGGGTCATCATGCTCTCACTCTCGCTGCTATTGGGAGAACTGCCTGCTGACAGCTCTTAGTGAATGTCTCCCTTTGAACTGACCTTGACGGGAGGGAATTTTTTCCCCCAAGACTATATTACAATGACTGGTCAATGGGGGAGTTGGTGATACAGACTTAACTCTGTGCCTTAATGAGGTCATTTCTGAAGAGTCATCTTAGTCCCCAAGCTCCCTATGGGACAGGCTGAGGTCTCACGGTGATGCAATAGAGTTCAGCTTCTCCCTTGGCTCATTTCTGCTCTCCAGTCCTTCAGTCTCTTGCAAGGCTTGCTCCTGAGAGTACTCCACAGTAAAGTCTCAGCTTGCTTATCTCTGTTTCAGTCTCTCTCCCAGACATATGACTAGAACACTGATCTACCCCATTCTTTTTAATGGCTGCACAGTATTATTTCACTGAATGGATATATCGCATTGTAACACTCTGTTAACACTCCATCTGGATACCTAGGTTGTTTCAAGTTTTTCATATATGTCTAGTGAACTCCCTCACCTCCTTTGAATCTTTGCTCAAATATCACCTCACTAAGGTCTATTCCTCACCACTCTTTTTAAGAATTTAACCCAACCTCACTGTGAACACAAAACAAAAAATCTGAAATAGAGATACCAACCATAAATAAGGGAGAAACAGAGAGAAGTGACATAGAAATCCATCAAAGTAAAATGGCAGATAGAAATACAAGGTTCAAAACAAAACAAAAAAATCAAGAGATATTAGAACAACCAGCAAACAAAAAACAGAATGACAATAGCAAACTCTCATACATGAACAATCACCCTGCATATAACTAGACTGAATCAAAAGGCACAGAGTGGCTGGCTGGATTAAAGAACCAACTCAACTACAAGCTGCCTACAAGCTGAGACTCACTTAAGCTATCAAGACAAATACTGACAAAAGAGAAGGGGTGAAAAACAGAACTCCAAACCAATGGGAAATTCAAATCCTTAACCTGTACTCTTGTCCCCTTATCCAGCTCCACTTAATATCTTTTCATCTACCTGCCACGTTCTAGCTTTCCTTATAATTTTTCTACTCATTATGTGTGCTGTTGATTGTGTCTCCTGATGCCTGGAAGCTCTACTAGGGCAGAGTCTTTGTCCCATTTGCTCATAGCTTTTTCTCAAGTGCTAGAACAGTGCCCGGCACAGTAAGTGTTTGCTGAGTGAATGCTACATTGAACATATCTGCAGAGATAGATTAGTGAAATTCTGCTAAGGACCAACAGAGGAACTGATTTCAGACTCTTCCATCCATGGAGTCACAATCTTATTAAAAGCAATTATTTAGAAAATCACATGGATGACTTTGCTGTGATCACTAGAGCAAATTACAGTGCAGCAAGAGGCATCAATCCACCTTCCTTCTGGAAGAATCTTAGTGATGGTTGATGTTCATGCTGTAATCAGACACTTACTTCTTTTTACATTCAATATGGACAAGATGTGTTGCCTTGTTGACGATGTCAAAGAGAAATCAATTAACCCCCATGCTTATTCACAGAGGGTAAAGGACTGTACACACACTCCAAGCATGAACTCTATTACCTTTTGTGTCAATGATCCTTGAAAATGTTCACATCATCATCAAAGTCACCTTCAAAAATGAGTCTATGTGATAGCAAGAGTGATTTACACAGTCAAGGATTCTCATGGTAGGATCATTTTGACAAGTTTGTCACTATAATGAACACTGTCATTATTTCTGACTGTGCTGGTAGAAGGGTTTCATTACAATGTGCAGAAGGGAAAACTGTGTGACTTGCGAGAGGATGGGGAAGAGGAATAATGCTAATTCTGAGAACGTAAATATATAGACCAGACGCCACCCTTCCTGAGGTGCTCTTGCGTAAGGTGTTTAGACTCAGAAAGCTGTCAAAACTAGAATTTTAAATAAATGGGCCCTTTGTAGTATCTAGAAATAAACTGCTATCTTCTACCATGGCGTTTTCACTCTGGTATATTTGTGTTTCAGTATAATTGATTTTCATTTTGATTATTGGTTTATCACTCTTAGCAATATATTCTAGGAGCAAGTCAGGTTTCTAAGATGCTGTGGGGAAGTATATCTGGTTCTCACAACATGACTTTGAAATAATCATCCAAATCAGTTTTTATGCATTTTCCTTCCTCGCTCTGGTTTTGACTGACTCTTAAATAAAAACCATTTTTTTTTTAACTGAATTTTATGAACTTGTCCAAAGACAGAGGTGCTGCATCTTAGGCATTCTTAGGGTGTGATGATAGCATAGCTATGGATGAAACTAATGCGAGAGCTATGGTCTCTCCAGAAATAGTTGTTGGCTAAGAAATGTTTGATTTCACATAAACCTTTGGAAGGTCACTTTTTCTCACTTTCTCATTCTCCTTTAACCTTACAATCTGAGTCAAAAATATAAAATATAAAAATATAATAATACAGAGTAACAGTGTGCCCTGGTGGCCTAGCAGTTTAGTCCATTGGGCACAGTCCACATACATCCCAAGGTCCCAGTTCAAGATCTAGGGCCAGAGGAAATATCCAAGTGAACAACTAAATAAAAATACAATAAAAATGCTTCTTCCACCTCTCTTCCTTCTTACCTTTACTCCTGTCTATAACTTTCCTTTAAAAAAAAGAGAAGAAAAAAAGTCAATCAATTTTCTGTATTTTTTCCACCTTAGCACAGTGGTTACAAATATATTTCTTTTTCTATATGTAGCCACAGACTATGAGATCATCATGTTCCAGAAGTTGGGAGGAAACTCAGAATTTCTCCTGCCCACACTTTTCCAAATAAGGAAGCTGAGTCTTTGAGAGGTTGCATGAGCCATGGAGAAGTTACTAATAGTCATTTGTGATTGCAAGTTGGTAGCAGTTGGACCCAGGTCTCAGGTCTTATTATTATTCCTGGTACAGGTTCCAGGAGACAACTACCTTCAAATGTTTCCATTCTCCAACTACTCTTCTGCCGACTTGAAACAGTTCTAAATAGCGTGACCACAGGTTTTTTTTTTTTATCAACTCTAAGAAGTATGGATTTGTTTCTAGTACTGAGTTGACAGTTCTGTGTTTTGCATTCTTCCCTGCACCTGGAATTACCCTGGGGCAACATGAGGTTTATGAGTGGGGATCAATTGCAAGAGAATATGGGGTTATGTTTCTTTACTTTCAACAAGCAATTTAGAAACCTCTAAGACCTTGTCTACTGCTATGAGTGCTGTTTTCCAATAAGTTTCTTTGCCCCATGACAAACTGTTAACGCTGCAGAGTTCCGGATGGATAGCACGCCTCTACATAATAGACGATATACCTGGCTTGCCTCTCTCAATCCCAAAGTAGCATGTAGACTTCCACGCAGGGCAGTGCTCTTAAATTTTTAAAGCCTCTCTTCTCAGATGGCTGATTCCTACTCCATTCTTCTGTTTCAAGCTGTGAGCTTGCTACTGGACTCCACTGTGGGACACTTGTGGGTTTCTATTATCTTTTGAGAGTCAAACTTCCAATCTCCACTGTCTGTTCCTGGTCTTGGAACCCGTGACTTTAGCCTCCACTTAAACTCCATGCTCCAGGTCCTTATCAGGTCCACAAAGATACTTGTCTAGTTTTAAAGTATATCTTGCTGTCATTTTAGCTACTATTAATATGTAAAGTTACAGGGTGTCTTAACCAGAAATTACCAAAATATGCCTTAGGAAAAACATAGGGATGATATTCAGTTAGATTGCTACTGCATTCATTGGGGTTGTGATGACCAGAAGCAAATTTGGTCTCTACCGTTCTAAAGATAGCTCCAGATTTGTCCAATTTGTAGAATAAACATCGCCATTTCAAAATTTCTTTTATCTCCCTGGTGTACCCTTTGGTGGTTGTGGATACAAACAAGAGAAAATACCAAGATTCAAACACCTCAAATTCCACCATATCACCAGAGCCCTAAGAAAATATTACGTTTCTGGAATTGTCGGTCTAACTGAAGATTTCAAACTGAAATGGGAAATGCGGCAGGCAGCACTGAGATGCTCCCAAGGTTCTCACCACCCCACCCTGCTGTACATGCTTGTGTGAGCCCTTCGCCTTTGAGTGCGGCAGGATTAGAAAATGATGAATAAATTAACTTACTCCCACAAATATATGGCAAGGGTGAAGGATTTTTCGGATGTCATTAAGGTACATAATCACTTGAATTTGAGTTCATTAAAAAAAATCATCTGAACAGATGAGGCCTTAAAAGGGAATGGGGTCCTTCTTTTTATTGCAGTAACACTGACTTTACACATTAAAATAAACTCACATGTGCAGGTTCCCCATATGTGCAGTTTCCCCGTTACTCAGACATATGTCCATATGGCTTGCCCTCTACCAAATCGCCAAGTGTTCTTCACAGTTGTCCAGTGGTCCCCGCCACGACTTGCCCCCACCCCCTGTCCCATTCCCTATTGGTAACCTCCGTTCCATGGAGAGTGTCCAAGGGTTGGTTTTGCTTCACCTGTTCCTTTGTTTTGTCTATTGACATTCCACTTACGAGTGAGGTCATCTGGTATCTATATTTTTTTGACTTATTTCACTTAGCATAATCCGCTCTAGATCCATCCATGTTGATTCAAATGACAGGATTTCATCTCCTCTGACAACTGTGCAATATTCCATTGTGTATATATACCTCTTCTTTATCCATTCTTCTGACACTGGGCACTTAGGTAGTTTACAATTCTTAGCTATTGTGAATAGAGCTATAACAAACAAGGTTATGAATTAGTGTTTTTGTCTTTTGGGGGTAAACACCCAGAAGTAGGATGGTGGGATCATATGGGATTTCCGTCTTCAACTTTTTGAGGAATTGCTATCCTGTTTTCCATAGGCTTGTACCAACTGGCACTCCCACCAAGAGTGTAAGGCTGCTCCCTTTTCTCTACATCCTCACCAACATCTGTTGTTTCTAGACATTTGGGTAAGAGTCAATTCCTCAGGTCTAAGGTGATATCTCATTGTTGTTTTTATTTGCTTTCCCTGATAGTCAGCGAGTAGGAACATCTTTTCATGTTCCTGTTGGCCATCTATATATCCTCTCCAGAAAAATGTCTCTCCAACTCCTCTGCCATTTTTTGATTGCACTGTCTGTTTCTCTGTTACTGAGTTTTATGAATTCTTTGAATATTTTGGATATTAAGCTCTTGCCAGAAATGTAAAATGCAAATATCTTCTCCCAATTATTAGCTTGTATTTCTGTTCTGGTGATGTTTTCTTTCACTGTGAAGAAGTTTCCCAGTTTGATGTAGTCCCCGTTGTTTATTTGCTTTTTGTTTCCCTTGATGTTGGAGTTGAGTCCCCAAAGGCCTCCCTAAGGTTGATGTCATGGAATGCCTTCCCAATGTTGTCTTTCAAGACTTTATGGTTTCTGGTCTTACGTCCAAGTCTCTAGTACACTTTGAGTTAATTTTTATGAATGGTGTCACAGAGTGGTCTCGCTTCATTCTTTTGCATGTGGTTGTTCAGTTATCCCAACATCATTTACTGAAGAGATTTTCCTTTTTCCATCCTGTTTTGGCTCCTTTGTTGTAGATTAACTATGTGAGAAGGTCAGTTTCTGATGACTCAGTTCTATTCCATGGGTCTGTGCCTGTTATTATTCCAGCTCCATGCCATTTTGATCATTATTGCTTTTTAAAATTAGTTTTAGCAGTTTTTGATGGAGTTTTTAGGCTTTTCAATATATATACTCATGACATCCGCAAATAATGATAGTTTTACTTCCTCCTTTCCAATTTGGATTTCTTTTGTTTCTTTTTCTTGCCTAATTGCTCTGGTAAAAATCTCCAGTATGATGTTAAATAGCAGGGGTGAGAATAGACAGCTTTGCCTTGTTCCTGACCTTAGAGGAAATGCTTTCAGTGTTTCACCATTGGATATGATGTTGACTGTGAGTTTTCATATATGATCTTTATATATACCTTGTACCCTAATTTTATGCACTTTTTTAAATTAAAATAATGGGTGTTAGATCTTGCTAAAAGCTTTCCGTGTGTCTATTGAAATGATTATGTGCTTTTTCTCCTTGATCTTTTTGATATGGTGCTTTACATTAATAGATTTACCTATGTTGAACCACCCTTGCATTCCTGGAATTAATCCCACTTGGATGATTCTTTGATGCACTGTTGGAGTCAGTTTGTGGATATTTTGTTGAGAATTTTTACATCTATGTTCTGAGGCTGAGTTGTGCTTCTAAATCCATTAGCCACTCTGCATCATTTGGTGAGTTTAGGGTGATTATTGACATGTATCTACTTACAGTCATTTTGCAATTTGTCTTCTGTGTATTGTTCCAGATAATGCCTTTGTTCTTCTCTCCTTAGGTCAGTTGGGTGTAGTTATGTTTTGACTGGTTTCCCTTTTTGTTTTCTTCATTGCTTTTTCCCTGGAGATGTATTTTGAGGTTAACCTGAAGTTAGCATTAAGAATTCAATGTTTATTTCCTATTTTTATTTGAAAGTAGATTAGTCTTACACTCATTCTAATCATCCACAATTTTGTTCTTTTCTCTTCCTCCTCACTTTTTATATTTCTCTGTTAATGTTTTCAAGTGGGGTTTCTTTGCACTTTATATAGCATCCTTCTGTATTTTGTAGAGATGGTTTTATGGTGATGAATTTCCCTTGTTTATCTGAAAAGCTTTTTATCATTCCTTCAGTTCTCAATGCTCATTCTCAGGGTATACTATCCTAGGTTTAAAATCCTTTTCTTTCAGCACTTTAAATTTATCATGCAATTCCCTTCTGACCTGGATAGTTTCAGTTGAGAAATCCCCCGACAATCTTACTGGGACTCTTTTGTATGTGACTCATTTTTTCTCTGGCTGTTCTTAAGATTCTTTATCTTGTATTTTTGATATTCTGATGACAACGTTTCTAGGTGTAGCTCTGTTTGGGTTTCTTTTATTAGGAACTCTTTAAGTTTCCTTGGTCTAGAGGCTTGATTCATTCTTCAGGTTGGGGATATTCTCAGCTATTTTTTCCTCAAATACAGTTTCTTCCCCCTTTTTCTTTCTCTGCTCCTTTTGGGACCCCTATGATGCAAATGCTATTTCCTTTGATGTTATCCCATAGATCACAAATGCTGTCTTCGCTTCTTTGTATTCTTGTATTGCTTTGCTGGTTTGCTTGAGTGCATTCCTCTGCCCTATCCTTTAGCTCACCGATTCTGTTGGAGGCATTATCCATCCTACTCTTCAGTCCCTATATCTAGTTCTTTAGTTCAGCTATTGTATTCTTCATTTTTTTTATATCTTGTTTCATTTCTTATCTCTCTCTCTCTTTTTTTTTTTTGGCTCTCTTTCTCTTCTTCTATTGTTTACTTGATTTCCATGATTATATTTATCACTGTTGCCCTAAATTCATCTTCAGGTAGTTTGCATATGTCTGGTGTAGTCAAATTTACTCCTGGAGTTTTAATTGGATTCCATCATTTCTCTTATGTTTCTCTGTGTCTTTGCTCTTTTGGCATTCTGTTTATGTTCAGTGGATTAGTTTTCCCTGCAGTGATGGCCTTGTGTAGGGTATCAATTTGCACCACATAAGCTTGGATCTTGGTTTGAACACTTTGCTTGAGTTTTGTGGCATCAACACTGGTCGGGTTTGTTGAATTTCTTATGTGACCCTCTACTGGGGCCCAAGAGTTCTGCCGATGGGGATGAAATTTGCAGGGGGATGCTGAACCTTCCTCCAGCATCCCCTCTCTGAACTGTGATGACCTCCTTGTTGTTGGCCCACAATCTGCAACCAGGTTGTAGTTTTGCCTTTATCCACATGGTGGAGCTAGTGGGTAGCACTGATGGTGTCTTTCTCCGGGAGACTATTCTTCCTTTTGGCCTGCAGGCAGGATTTCTAGGAGGCATATCCTATCGCAATCTGGGTGAGGGTCCCAGCTGTCTTCCAGTTATGGTTGTGCCCTGTGTAATTTCCTTGCCAGGTCTCGTATTCAAACCACCAAGGCTCTGGTCTGCCTTATGCCTTGTGCCAAGATCCTCTCCCCCAACTCTGTATTCCAGTCCCAGTGAGCAGGTGCTCTGCTGCATTTGAGATTTTGAGAGGCCTAGTTCTTCCTGCAGTTCCACTCCCTTTGCTGTGGCCTGAATCCTGAATATGTGGTGTAGCTCTGAACCCGGACATTTTCACCTACCCTTTGTGATCGCCATTGCTGCTACATCTCTACAGCCTCTGTGCCTGCTTTTCCTCAGTGTTTGTTTCTGGAAAATAGGTGAATTCCTAATTGCTCAGTGGGAAGGATGTGAGTCTTGCTTCTACCAGGTCACCATCTTGACTAGAAGACCATGGGGCCCTTCTTAAAGAGAGAAATTTGAAGCACAGAAATGATTATCTTTTTGGCATTGAAGGAGGACCTAAGGGCTGCATCTCACAGCTAAGAGTGACCCCTGGTCAATAACCAACAAGAAATGGGACTATCAGCCCTACAATGACAAAGAACTAAATTCTGCCAACATCCTGAATTACTTTGAAAGGTGACTCTGAATGCAGCTGGCCGACACCTTGATTTTAACCTGGGAAGACAACGAGCAGAAGACACAGCTAGCCTGTATCTGAAGTCCTGAATCACAGAAACTGAGATAATCATTGTTGTTTTAAGCCTCTAAATTTGCAATAATCTATTATACAGCAATAGAAACCAATATAAGAGGGCACAGTCAACTACATTCTGATATTTTACAGGGTGATACTCAAATGCCATATAATCTCAGAGAAACGAGCCAACAGAGGGAAAGTTTCAAATGTGACTGACACAATGGTCATGCTGGTTCATGGGCAGTTCTCTCTCTAGGCTCTCCTGGATTGATTACTGCAAAAGTCAGGTGAGAACCGGCAGAAGTATTAGGTGTCTGTAACATTAACAAGACACAATATTTTTCTTCAAGTGTCTTAGATACAGGGAAACTTCAAGACCACCACCAAACAGAAGCAAAGAAGCTACAGATTAAGACATTGACTTCAGATCATGTTAAAAGATGAGTGCCTATCAGGATGGGGTGGATCTGACATAGAAATCACATCCTACTTTTTAAACAGTAAAGCCAATATCATGTACTGGTTAAACTTGAACAAGGTAATAGAACACAGAGGCCTTGAAGCACAGTCCACCGGCTGAAGGCTGCTCTAGGTTATATACATACAATGGTCAGGTTACAAGAGGACACCTAAGAAGACACTGGATATAAATTTAACAGGTACACTATCAGTTGGTGGATGGAAAACTCTGAAGGGTCCAGCTAAACCCAAAGTCAAATGATGAGGTGCAGCTGCTGACTGATGAGAATGATAGCAAACAGACCAACCAAAGGCAGAGAAGTTACAAACAGGCACACCTACAAATGCACAGCCCCCCCACACTGCCTGCAATACCCACAGGATGGCTAATTTCTGCATTTACTATGGAAGGAACTTATACTTTAAACTGTAATGGGAAAGCAAATCCTTTATCTTTAAAAAGGTTTTCTAAAACACTGAATTTATTTCAAACCAGGGCAGTTCCAGACACCATTATAACTGGAAGCAATCAGGACACTCTGCTGTTTTATGACAGAAATCATGCAGATAGCCAAATAATTTTTTTAAAGGAAAGGTGCAGGTAGGACTAAAGATGAGTAGGTAGGCAAATAGGAAGAGAGAGGGGGAAGAAACATCTTTATTTTTGTTTTAATTTGTTCATACTGGTTGCTTCCCCCTAGGCCTGGGACTCAAACCCAGGGGAGAATGTGACCTGTGCTTCTTTGGAAGCAACTGACCTAACCACTGCTCCACTAGGGCATGGTGAGAGCTGTATAATCTAATGACCATTATTATTTACTGTTCCATGACTTATTCCAATTTCAGAAACTTTTAGATTCCACATTTTTAGTTTTGGGTTCAGAAAGCATGCCACTCCTAAGTGCTGCCAATGGCAAGAATCATCTGAGAGTCACCAAAAGTGCAAATACTTTTTTGAGGAAACAGAATGCCTGCAGGTGCTTATCCTTACTCCTACAAAGGGACACTGTCCTGTTCAGAAAACAAAACAACTACTTTACTTTCTTTACTTTAATTAGGTCAGTCTTTCCATCTGTATATGTAGTATTCATGACATATACAGAGTAAAATCTGCTCTCAGCTTTCACCAAAGAGTTCGACATTTGTTTGACTGTCGCCTACTTCTGGCCAGAGCACTCCTGATATGTGAAAGACAGAATTAGCAGAATGCTATCTATCCATTCTTTCAGGCCATCTGAAATAACAAATTAGATATCTGGCCTTTAAACTATTTGTGACCATGGTCCATCGAAATGGGGTAAGACATCTTCAGGCTTCCCTATCCCTCCTCTTGGTTTTAGGACTAACAATGACTTGGATCAAATCACGGCCCATCACAAGCTCCCCAAGATCATGAGGGCGCATCACATCTTGAGAACACCTGAGTTAGATGATCTGAAAGCTATGCTACCTCTGGCTTCTTTTGTTTGCTCCTCATTCTCTACTCTCAAGATGAAATGCCTTAATTAAATTATATTAGTTGATATACTTTCAGTTTCCACGAAGAGTTGACATAAGAAATGGTCATAAGGAAAACAGTATTTTGACAAACTTATACTGATGACCTTGGTCATTACATTTTCTTTGTATAAGAACCAATATATGAAATTAAAAAAAAATCAATATCAAGAAAAGATATTTATCTAGGTATACAGTTTTACCATTCATTGAGAAATAAATAACATAATGGCAGTCAACAAGCTTAGAGTTAACACCAATGATCAATTATAGTAACACTATGAGACCTGAGGCATATAGCTATAATTTATATCCTCTTACCTGCTTTTTTTAAAAAATTTTTATTTCATTGTCTTGCTGTTGAAATGTCTTTGACAAATACCTTGAATCTTTTTTAGGGACTATAGATTAGCTGTACATTTAAAAACAGTCAAGTGAGATGCTAAGCAGAAACCTTTAAAAATATATTATAAAAGCCCAAATCTTGTATTTTAAGAATGAATATAGTACAGTAGATAGAAGTCATATTGATTGGTTCAAATGCTAATCCTGCTACTTCTGACTTTGGATATGGTCCTAGCCTCTCTCTGATTCAGCTTTCTTATCTCTAAAATGGAGAAAATAAGAGTAGCTCTTTGTATAGTTTTTGTTTTTGAGAAATAAATATATCAATATATATGAAACAGAATATTAAGTACTAAAAGTGATTTGCTCGCAATTATCTCATGGACTAATATTAACTCTCTCATGTGATGATCAAAATGTCACATCTTATTAGGCTTCTGAACTCTCTCCATTCAAAGGCAACATATGATGCTTACCTACTGTGGCAGATGCTGATGAGAGCAGAGATTTGCCCCAGGAGCCCCAGCCTGCCCATCTTCCACCACGTGGGGGGGAATCCACAGCCTGTAGAAAAACAGATTAGCTGAAACGTCAGCAGTTCAGTTTATCCCTTAATGGAAAAATACCCATTGGTTTGAGACAAAGAGAAGTTTAAAAAAAAAATCACCAGCACTGTATCTCGCTGGCTTACAGTTTGTGAGGACCATAGAAGAATATACTAATACATATTGCAATGTGAACTTTGGAACCAAACTGATTAGCAGTGGTGTCGGCTTCTAAGGGATTGACTTGAAGTGAGAAGTGATTTTGATGTTAACCCCAAGACCCAAGTCTCCCATTATATGAAAGACAGGGACAAGACCTGTGTGGGGGTGGGGGTGGGGTTTGGAGGGGGTTGAAATATTGAATACAGCAGGGCACAGTATGATTTGAAAAAGTTCAAACAACCTTAATTCAGGCAGTTTTACAGAGATAAACAAATGTGCTCTTCACATCTGCATGGATAAAGGCACTGTCTGGATACTATCCTGACAGATTTCAAATATCTGGGGGTGGAAGGAGGAAACTTTAGCAGGGATGATAAACAGAATGTCTAGAAAAGCATCAGTAAGCCTGGAGATAGGTAGTAGCCACAGGAAACCTTTGGAGGTAGACATATTTCAAGGTGTCCACTCTATTCACAATGACCCCTATAACTGTATCTCTCACTATCCCTGGAAGAGGTAGATTCAAATTCTTTGGCCTATGTATTTGGATTGACATAGAGATTCTGGATTAGCACTGAGTTGAATGGAGGATGGAATTCATGCAGTGTAGGCTGAAATATTCCATCCATCATGCAGACTGAGAAGTAAGAGAAAGCAGAGAACAAAATGAAGAAGATCTGCTCCAAGAGGTTGTCCTGGTTCCTGATAGTTTCTCAGCCTCTGCTTTCTGTGTCTCTTCAAGGCCCTGCTGTATTCCTATCTTTGGGTTCCATGATACTCCTGCACACTGTCTGTCTCCTTGTGTTCTGTTCATTGATGTAGCCTTGAAGCGTGCATGGCATATAAAGAGTGTTTTAGAAGACATTAAGGAGGAAATGAAAAATTATCACAGGGTTTGCAAATTTTATAACTATTGACCCAAGGTTGGCCCATCAGTCACCCCCAACCTCTTTCTCCCTGCTCTCTTCTACACTTGCTAATAAAGGTAACCATGTGAAACAGTTTTGACTAATGAGATATAACTGGGAAACTTTTGCTGTCATGGTGGAGAAACACTTAGAACTGGATCCAATACCTTCCCACCTCCCTTTTTCCTACCCTGAATGTGGACATGACGCTTAGAATGGAAGCAGCCATCTTTGCTGCCAAGAGTTTGGAAAGGCCAGGGAATCACAGAGT
The DNA here is from genome assembly GCA_004363575.1 of Solenodon paradoxus. Classification (NCBI taxonomy): domain Eukaryota; kingdom Metazoa; phylum Chordata; class Mammalia; order Eulipotyphla; family Solenodontidae; genus Solenodon; species Solenodon paradoxus. The sequence continues at coordinate 915,603 of RJWH01000305.1, forward strand.
CACTGGTCCTAATACTGCTGAGTAGCTGAGTAACAAAACGAGTAACTGCCTATTCCTATTCTTTCTCTTAAGTGAAAAAAAAGTAGTTACTATTTTGTAAGTTACTATATGCAAGATTTCAGTTCTTATACTCAAATGAATTTCTCACTGACTCACCTGGTCAATTTCAAACACCACCCATCACTGCAGACTACTTGTCAAGACAAAAAGCTATCAAATTAAACTGCTTGTATTTGATTCTGCCATTCTGGGCAAAAAGTTTACTCAAACTGTCATTTACTCATTATAAAATGCAAGCTATAATAAAATAAGAACCAAAACCTCTCAGGGTTCTTATGAAGATTTAAAGAAATAATTCATACAAAGCTATGAGTATAATGCTGGACGCATAATTAATACTCCATAAATGTTAACTTAGTAATAATAATAAGCTACATTTTAACACCAAGAATCAAAAAGCTTTGAAACCTGGTTGACCTTTTTGTTGGTCTGGAATAGTGAGAAGCTTGTTAGCATGAATGGAAATACTCACGATTCGTGACTGCTTTCATTTTGGTTGTCTACATTGATTTACTTCAATTCAGCATGGAAACCAGTGCAATTTTATGTCATTATGGAGACAGATGTAAGTTGGCGATTAATATCATTCTTTCATGGGACAAATAACTACCTATACAATTAGGGAAAGTCAATACACTGAGTGGTGACAGTTTCTGACTCAAATTTATAGTACTTAATATACTCTGACAGCTGGTAATTGACTAGCAAATGGAAATAAATGTTAAATGAATCTAGAACTTTTTGCAGTATAATAAGTGACTACTTCGCAATTGCTTTATTAACTAATAAAGGTCCTTTGACATTGAGCTGTAACCTCCTGATCTGTTACAAAGAATACTTGCTATGAGTAGTAAATATTCAAGTTCCTAAATGTGTACATTTAATATAAAATCATGCTAACTAAATGTTCAACACAAATTAAAAATATATCATCATGAATATTGTCTCCACTTTGAATGGTTTCAATATCATATACTTATGACTATAAAACAGGCAGCATGAATCTACTCAAGTCTACCCTTGTTAGAGAAGATTATTTTAAAGTTTTTCTCTCATATTCATCCCATGGAAACCCCACCCTCTTTAACAGAAAGCTTTATGTTCTAATTCATAGAGAAAGCAAAAGCCACCAGATAAGAACTCTCAGTTTCCTGCCCCTTCCCATAAACTCAGAATGATCTCATCTTATAACAGCAAATGAGATTTTTTTTTTAAGGAAAGGTACAGGCAGGAATGAAGGCAAGCAGAGGCAGGCAGGTAAGAAGAGAGAGGAGGAAGGTGTACTTTATTTTATTTAGTGGTTCATCTTGACTATTCATCTCGGGCCCTGGGGTAAGAATGGGGATCCTGGGATGCATGTGGACTGTGCTGGCCGAAAGCAGCTGACCCAACTTCTACTCCACCAGAGTGCATCCAAATCAGATTTGGATTGATCAAGAGGGACATTAAAAATTCAAGTGGAAATCATTTATAAACATCTGTAACTGTTATGTGGCCCTAAGAAAATGAAAGAATGCAAGAGTTCATCAAGTTTAAAGTTCTTTAAGTAGAAAAAGCATTTACTTATCTGATAGCCCACTCAAAGACCTTTATCATTAAATAGAAAATACATTTATTTATTCTAGGCTCTCAAGTTAAAAAATGGTATTATGCGGGTTCCTTGGATTAAGCAACTATATTAGGGAAAAAAGTACAAATCTGAGAGTTTCATCAAAATCAAGGGTCTTTAACACTCATATAGAAAATATCTTAATCTTAGAAAATGTTTTAAAGATCAAAGGTCAACCTTTGCCCTATTTTCATCAGTAGATAGGCTGATCATATTTCCTTGAGACAAAAACGGGACATTGGGATGGAATAAAATGGGACGGGGTTACACACTGGTGACTAAAGGGAGGTAAGGTGGTAGAGCAATCCGAGCAGGAGCAGAGCAACTGGGCCAGCAACAACTACTTATTATGCGACGCCTATCTATGATCACATAACAATGTGTGGTCCAGCAGGACTCTGTAGAAATGGCCAGGACTGGTGCAAAAAATTTTGGCACCTTAGGTTAAAACCAAATTCGGTCCTCCTATAAGCCCTGCTCTAAATGTTGTGCCTAAAATACATGTCACTTTAATCATCCCAGTGCCAGAAATGCCCAATAGCTTCCATGGCAACAGAGATAACACCCATTAAACTTACCTGCAGCGCAACCACATTGTGGTATTCTGCTCCCTTTGAAGAAACAGGCATGTGCAATGTGGGGGGGAATGCTCCTCCAGCATGGCACCTGTTTTCTCACAGTGGGCAGGAACAGCAGTAGAGGCTGTGGTCCACTGCAGTCAGCACTGGCAAGGACTGCCTTTAATGGGGCACAAGGGGCAGCTGTTTTTGGGCCCTCTAGCAGACTGGGCCTGGGGCAACTCAACTGCCCCCTTTCCCCTGCATTAAAGAGGGCCCTGGTTTATTAAAAACAGGACAAAATTAACATTTACATTAAAAGAATAGGATGGTCGGGAAATATGAAAAAAAGGTACTGTCTTGTAAAACGGTACATATGATCAGCCTACAACTAGATCAAGAATCAAGTGCTGTACATAAATAATTTGCATCTAAAGATGTGGGTGACGGGAGCTGAGACCAAATCCTCTTTAAATTTTGTAACTCATGACTCAGGGCTCAGTGTGACATTTAGGAAGATGTAAACTATTCTTGGATGCCTGTAGCTCTGTCGAAATATTTGCTTGAAAATAGTCTCAGTTATTTCCAGAAAATTTTCTTCCTTTGTAAATATCCATCATTTAACTCTGGGAAAATTTAAAAATCAAATACTGAAAGATCCAAAGCATCAAAGTCATGTTATTAATATTTTTGCACATACTTGGTCTTTTCTGGACTACTAATATTTAAGGACTTTGACCAATGAGTGACAATTTTTGAAAACCAATTTAAAATGAATAATTGAATTCTTAGACTTCTGATTTCTGAAATCTTCCAAAGTTTATGCATAGTGTTATATCTAAGAGGGTTTTAAGTCTGTATTACAAATTTAATTTAATAGATTTATAACAATTTTTAAGGAGTCAGCAAGGTTTTAAGTAGATAAATGGGGTTCTTCAAAAGGAAACAGAATATATCAAATTTATAGACACAGTCTAAAATGTTTGAACATGTTTAAGTTGGTAAAAAAGGACCAGACATTAATCAAAAGCCTCTTGAAAGTGAGTGTTCAATTTTGCTAGACTTCTAAGTAGAGTCGGCTTTGTGAGATGAATGTAGGAATTGATTCTGTGACCTTAATAAATTGAACATTAATTGTTTAAACCAAATAAAAAGTCTGAGTAATTCTTTTTTATCACAAAATACACTTTTTTTTTTAAAGGCTAGAATGAAGGTAAGCAGAGACAGACAGACAGACAGACAGGCAGAAGCACTTTATTTTATTTAGTTGTTCTTATTCTTGGTTGTTACCCAGGCTGGTCCCAGGTCTTGAACCTGGAACCTTCGGATGTATATGGACTGCGACCAACCCCCTGCTCTACCACAAAATACACTCAGCCTACACCAAAGCTCACCCAAACAAAAATCCAACTTTGCTGCATCCCCACTCACAATTACTTCCTTTCCTTTTACCCTTGGGATAGTGATGTCTTCCTAACAGTTACAATTATCACCTCCACCTGAACCCTCTGGCCCTGAGAAGGTTTTCCCTTTTCGCCTGACTTCTCAACCTTTCTCTCTCTACTGGCCACTTCCCTCATTTAATCATGCACACTTTCCCTCCATATTAAAACCAACAACAACAAAATACAATGACAAAATACATCTTTCAAACTTATCTGGTAACTTGGTTTCTGCTCCATATCTTTCTGCTTCACTTCTTAGAAAGATACCTGTGTCCTACACCCATCCCCATGCCCCTCCTTTCCCACCACAGTAACTCTCCCATGGCCACTGGCTTCTTTATTGTCAAAGCTAGGGAATCATTTTAGTCATTATATTTCTTGACTTGTCAGTAGCATCTGAAACTTAATCACATTTATATTCTTAAAATACTCCATTTTCAAGGTTTCCAAGTTCTGCTTTCTGACTCTTAATTTTACCCTTGTCCTTTAGTATTACAGGTTTAGTTTACTTTAGCAAGTTTCTACATACATTTTGTGGTATTAGGGGGACTCCTTGGATTAAGTTACTTTCCAAATGAAGCCAGCATTCCAATCAAATATGCACAATCCAGAGCGGTCAGCTGGTGTCTGAATCAGGAAAATGATGCTCCAGAGGTAGTTATAATGAGCACCTTTATTATCTGTATCTCTATTAATACCTAATGCTTTGCTAATTTGCATACTGATGGCAGAAATGGGTTTTAACTGGTAAATACAGTGGACTGTTAACTAGCATTCTGAATATCTGACCTGAGTTCTACATGGTGAAATTATCGGTATTCAATGTGCATAGATGATAAGATATATTTTAGAGTCTCTTCCTATCTTTATGTAAATAAAGCATAAGAAATAATTTTGCCCTGTGCTAAACAGTCTTCTATGTAGCCAGAAACCCTGAGGAATTCTGGTTTCTTGATTCCACACATAAGGGAAGAAAATTCTAACTCTAGAATTTTAGGCATGTGCTTTCAGTGAACTCAGGGTGTTCACTCAGAGTGACAGACAAAGTACTAAAAGGACAGAGCAATGGGACAGTCTCAAGCCTATAAAAGAAATCATTCTCATAAATTATATTTAACTTTCTTGTTAACGGATGTTTAATTAAAAATGTCAGTTTGACACGATATTATTTGATATTTGACCTCATTTACAGACTATGAGGATGAAATTGTGGCAAGAAGAGGTAACTTACCATCTCTATTGCATTGTTTGCTACCACAGCTTATAGAAAAGAATCAAAGACCACAACCAAGTTGGTTTAGAGACAAGCCTGTGGCCTGCATCTCTCTCTTTCCATATATACACACATATAACTCCTTATAAAACACATACACATGTGAACATATTAGTGCATATATTAAAGGTATATATCTATATAACATATATGGTGTATAGACACACACATCTGGGCAATCTCGCCCTCTTCCAACTTAAATACAAATACCTGATAGCCCCCAAATTTCTGCCCTGTCTTCCAGACCATTATATCCACACACCCACAAAAGATCTTCACTTGGACATCGCATGGCATGTTCAACACTGAATTCACTATTTTCTCAGTCTCACTCAGTCCCCCAACTAGCTCATTCTGTATCCTACTATTAGCGGTTCCACAGACTAATGACAAGAATATTATCTGGGATCTTACTAAAAATACAGAAACTTAGTTTCTACAATGATCTCCTGAATAAGAACCTCTTAAGGCAAAGTCCAGGAATCTGATTCTTTATTTTTTTAAGGAAAGGTACAGGCAGGAATGGGGTAGGTCAGTAGGCAGGTAGGAAAGAAGAAAGATGAATAAGTATTTTATGTATTTAGTTGTTCATGACGGTTGGTCTGCCCGGCTCCTGGGACATGAGCCCAGGTCCTTGGGATGTGGCTTATGTATGTGTCTTGTGCCAGCCAGAGGCAGTGGACTTATCCTCTAGATCACCAGGTGTACCAGGCACAAACTCGAATGTGTCTTCAAAGAAATAGGTTTCCATCTCTTCAGAGTGGGGACAGGGGTGGGAGGAACAACCAAGATGAACAACTAAATAAAGTGCTTCTTCCTCCTCTATCTTCCTGCCAGCTTGCCTGCTCCCCTTCATTCCTGCCTGTACCTCTCCTTAAAAAAAAAAAAAAAGAAAATGAAAAAAAAGAAAACGAGGTACAAAATTGACTTCTTTTAATATAAACTTAAGTAAAAGGAATAAGCCATCAAAAGAGACAGTAGAATCCCCTTTCCTAGTAATCCTTAAAAAGAGATTAAATTTGCATCTACTTAGAAGGGGTTAGATAGGACCTGGTGAAAGAGGTATCTTTTCTCCTCCAGACCCTTCCAGTGAGCCTGTTGGCTTTTGCTCTCAGAATAAACACACAGCTGCTGCGCTTGCTTACACCTGGCTCTGTCTGAGCTCCTGTGTCAATGCCACACACGCCACACACATACGTCCAGAGCCAAGGTCTCAACTCTGTTGTCAATATTTGCCTACCATGCAAACACCTTTTTAATGCTTCATTAGGAGGAATGGCCACCTTCTCAAAGTCCTTGACATGCTGTCTGAAAGGAAAAGGTGTCATCCCGTGTGTTCCCCCTGCGCCTCCACCCAGCCCCAGGAAGGCCTGGGTGACACCATTTGTCTAGGAGTTCTGCTGTGTGTGCAGCATTTGGGGGGAAATTGCCATTGGCTTTTGCCTCAGTGTTTCCTGGCGGCTGCAGAGGCAGGTCTTAACCACTCTTCTCAGTCTTTTCTGATAAGGATCCTCATTGGTTTGACTAATGTCTGTATTAACATCTTAATAATTTCTAAACAGACTCTTTGCCTAGGACTCTGAGTGAAGGGCAGCGGTGCCTGCCTTGAATCTGAAAGTTCATCCTGCTTCCAACAGCCAAGAGACCTTTCCCAGGGTTGGTTTACTCCTTCACTGAGCCAGCCCTCTTTGGAAGTTCCAAAATAAACTTGGCTATTCGAAGCACTTCTCTGGGTCACTCCTTTCCCCACTCCCAAACCTAACCCCCAGATCCCCCAAATCTTTGGGGGAACCTAACATTTATGGTATAATTTAACACTGTTAGTACTGTGCAGGGAGAGGAGGGGAGTCTGCCTGCCAATAGGCCCTATCCCTGTAGCCTTAAGGAGATCTAAAAAATGCTCTCACAAGCAGGATTTGTTCAATTTACTCAAAATATTTAAGAAGGCAAAGCTGGTATCAATATAACGGCTTTTTATTGTGATACCTTTATTACCAGTCTACCTGGGATCTTTTTTTATAAAACCCTGATGTCCAAGGCCCATTCCTGAATCAGAACTTTGGAGCTGGGCCCCTCTGTTGGTTAATTTTATGTGTGGACTTGGTTGGGTCACAGAATGTTTATTCAAACATTCTGGGTGTGTCTAAGAGGGTTTTTTTTTTTTGGATGAGATTAACATTTGAATGTGGACTAAGTAAAACAATCACCCCCCACCCCACCCATGAAGGTGACCCTGTTTAATCAGTTGAAATCCTGAAGAGCACTAAAAAGCTGACCCCTGAATAAGAAGGAATTCAACTTTGCTGTTCCTCGAGCTGGGACACTGGTATGCTCCTGTTTTCGGACTTGAGTTTAGACTAGAATGTAAACCCTTTGTTCTTGTGGTTCTCATGTCTTTGCACTTAGACTGGAACAACACACCCGGTTCTCCTAAGTCTCCAGGGTTCCAGATTGAGATCTTGGGATTTCTCAGCCTCCATAATCATGTGACAATTCCTTATAATTAATCACACACACACACACCCCCAGTATCGATATTTTTAAAAAGTGCTCCCAGGGGTTAAAATGTTCAGTTGAGAATTGCTGGTCTAGGGGTTCTTCATCCCTCAGGGGTCCATGGAAGTTTCTGTGAATACTGGGAACCCAAAGCAGATTTTGAACGCATGTTTACCAAACAGATCTAAACTCCCAGTTGGTCCTCAGACCACCTGCATGACATCCTTGCAAAACAATTGTTTGCTTTTGTTTAAATGTCTCCTATGTTGAGAAACATCCTTCTCATCTTAAAAAGTCCTAAAAGTCAAACCCTTGAGGAACTGAGGCACAGAAGCTTGCTTTTGAATAAGAGAATCATAGAAGATGAGTTAGAAGGAATCTTGCACTTTTCATGAGCAAATTCTTCAACAGATAGAGGAAAAAACTGAGGCAAAGAGAAATGAGAGACATTTAGGAGTCTTGCCCAAATGAACAAAGTTCATGACTAGAGGATGAAAGCCCAGGACCCGGGTTTCCTGTCCTCACTCTAAGTAACCAGATCCTGTTAAAGAACTGAGCTGGAGTGTCACACCTCAGGATAAGCAGGACTGGGGCCTGGCTGGGGAAAGACCCACATCCCCCATACTGTACCATCATTCTAGGAGGCAGGTTTGAAGGTGAGTGGTCCATCCCCTCCTTTCATGTACCACTCCATGCCTGCCAGTCCGCACATGGAAACAGGTGAGGATGTCAGGAAAACCCAGCTTAGCCAGTCCTAGTAATGTGGCAGACGTACCATGCGGGAGACGATGGCCATTCTTAACCCACAGAGAAACCGGCATGGGCACTTTGGGGAAGTGGTAATGAACACACAGTTTCTGGTCCCCTGAAAGGTGGCACGTGATGATAAAATTGGGACCTGAATGTTTGAGGTCGCCATAGTGGTTTAATGCAAATTTGCATTAAGGTTTTAAATGACATTAAAGAAACATTGACTTGTTTCAGGTGGAATCAGGCTCATTAATAATTTGGATGCATATTTAATATTATAATAGCTTCTGTTTACTTAATATCTTACCTGTTTACTTAACATCTCTATGTCTGGTGACTTTATTTACAAACTGGAGTTAATAATATCCAGCTTAAAACATTAAAGTATGAAGTGATTTACATAATAGAAAAAGGGCTAGCAGAAAAAGGGCTAACTGGGATATAGAATGTGTCCAATAATTGATAGCTGTTTTTTATTAATAAAACGATGATTAAAATGCAAATATTACAATGACCAATTATTCTCATATATACCTTTCCCACCACTCACCAAAATTTTGATGACAGAGGTGATGCTATAGTATATTCTGAGCCCTCAATCCCCACCTACAGTGCCTGCCACTAAGCTGTGCCCAGGGTAGGTAAGAATTTAGGCTGAACTGAATCAAATGAATCACTCCTACCGGATTATTCTGTTCTTTCAGGGGTATTTCGGATCCAAGCTCGGCCTCGAGGCTGACAGCATCAGTGCATTCGGCCGGCACATCCTCCATCACGTCTCCACTGTGGGCAGGCTCCAGAGTACTGGTGTCTTTGGGTTTCTCCACAAGTCCAGGATCAGCAGTCTCTGTACCCTGACCGGCTGCATTTTCATGTCCATCTCCTCTTGCGCCCGCTGGCATTGGCTCACTTGCAATCACAGCTGAATCACAGGATACCTCTGCATCTTTGGGTGAAGAATCACTTCTGGGCATCTCTGAAATCTCTACTTTGTCTCCAGTGGCTAAGGGGTCATCAGCATCATCAGACATTTTTATATCTGTCAACAGGATTACAACAAACACTTTACATTTTAATCTGAATGGTTCAACTTAACTCCTGGCCCTGGATAATTAAAAAATCTGGTAGGGGTAAACTTTCTTCTATCAATAAAAAACTTGATGTGACCTCAGGGTAGGCTAAATAATGGTCCTCAAAGATATTGATATTCTGATCTCTGCAAAATGAGAGTGTAACCTTATGTGGCAAAAGGAATTCTGCAGATGTGATTAAGGATCTTAAAATGGGGAGATGAGCCTGGTGGCCCTAAATGAAGTCATTAATGTCCTTCTCCGTCAGAGGCACAGTGACACTTCTACAACGAAGGAAAGGTGACATGATGACAGAAGCAGAGACTGGAGTGGTGCACTCTGAAGACGAAGGAAGGGGCTACAAGCTAAGGAATGTTGGTGTCCACCAGAAGCTGAAAAAGACAAAGAAACCACTCCCTCCTCAGACTCTAAAGGAACCAGTCCTGCCAATACCTTGTATTTAATGTAATGAAACTGATTTTGAACTTCTAACCTCCAGAACTACAGGAGAATAAATTTCATTGTTACAATTCATCATTTGTTATTAGCAGCAATAAGAAACTAAAACAAACCTACAATGCTATTTTTAAACTTCCATGGATCTCTTACTTGTTAAGCAGGAATATGCATATGAGAACTAAAAGTATTATCTATATCTGTGAACTTACTTATTCAGTATGACTTTATTGATTATATTTGTAGCAATAATGAGAATAAAAATAGAAAATACTTGAGAGCTTATCAAAACATACTTGACATTTAGCTTTGCAATATTTGCCAGAGATTCACACTGAAAAACAAACATACATACATGAAAGTGTGCTTTTTGGGTACTAGCTGGTAAAGATCTGGCTTCTGGTTAGGCAATAGTTTAGACTGGGAAATATAAAAAGTAAAGAAGTGAGATATGAAGTCAGATGAAGAAAAGAGCCATTATAAAATAAGCTACAAAGCAGAATACTCTTTAGGAAGTTTGAAAGTTACTGATATTATGGGAACAGGACTGTTCAACAAAAATCCTTGTATTGATGAAAATGTATTATATCTGCATTGTCCAATGTGATAAACAAACATCTGTGGCTATTAAACATGAAGTGTGGCTAGTGCAAACGAAGAATTAAATTTTAAATAATTTACATAAGCATGTGTAGCAAGTGGCTACCTTATCAGGTAGGACAGATCTAGATTAGTTCAAGATGATCATTTTCTTAGGCTAAAATGAAAACAGTTTGGACTACATAAGAAGTCAAATCTCAGACAAATCCGTGGGTATTTTTGTTGATGTAATATTTATTGATTGGTCAAATCTCAGGTCATTATATCCTACCACAGATATGGATGCTGTTTACCAATTTATCAAAACCACAGTGTGTGGAGAGCCATTTAACATACTGGATTTGTGATACTATAAACTTAGAACTCATGGGCATATGCCAACACTTTGCCCCCTCAAACAGCCAATCCTCAAGGTTGTCTGGTTATTTTTTCTCCCTTGGAAGACCCCATTCATTTCTCAATTTTACAGACAACTTCTATATCATCACTCTGAAATATCAACCTCTATTCTGTAGAAACGGCAAGGAAATTAGTGGTTTCCATAGGTTAAGGGGATCAGGAATAGGAGACACTGCTAATAGATACTATGCATTTCTTTTGTGGGTGATAAAAATGTCCTAAAATTAGATAGAGGTAATGGCTGTACCACTCTAAATATACTAAAAACCACTAATGTGTACATGCTATGAGTACATGCTGTAGTATGTAAATTTTGTGGTATATGAATTACATCTTCTTAAGAATAAATATCATATATAGTGTTAACACTGTTATAAAAAAATTCTTACTGTTGAAATCATAGTTCTAATGGCTAGCTGGATATATCTTCCTTTCCAAAAGGAAAACTGTCGTCTTATCATTAATATTAGATCTTCCTTTTAATTTTTGTGTTTCTTTTAATGGCACCTAGTTTTGCCCAATAACTCAGACTTAAAACTTCACTACTCTCATCGACTAAATTTTCCCTCTCTTAAAAATATTTCCTATCAATATCTATCATTTACTGAGTCCTATCAAATCCAGGCTCCTTAAATGTGTTCTCTTCTGTGAGTTACATATTATGAACTCCTTTTACACATGACGTAACTGAGGCTCAAAGGTCCCACCTTTAGAAAGTAGATTTGAGATGTGAATCCATATCTGATTTTGAGATTGATCATGTCAAGTCCTATCAGCAATGTCATCTACTTCCTCTCCTACATTCAGCCAGTGCCCAAATCCTAGAGGCTCTTTATTCAGAATCTATGTCCATTCTTTTACTTCTGTTTTCACTGCCCCACTTTGTCCCATCAAATAGCCAATCACCAAGGTTTGCTGGCTATCTTCTTTCTTCCTGGTATAGTTCTAACTATGGTTCATGTTGATAATTTCAATATTAGGGTTAGTGGTGCTCTCCTTCACTTCCCATCCTTCACCTCTCTAGTCTAATTACATCACTCTTCTGCTCCCTCATCCTCAGGACTTCTCATTCCTATTGAGATGAGACAACACACTTTGGCTGCATCCAAGGACTTCTGTGTTCTCATCTCAGTAGGCTGAGCTCCCACTGTGCTCTCCAAAACCTTCAGTGAAACAGTGTAAGTATCTGTATAATGCCTCATATTCGCAAAAGACCCTCAGGTGACTACTGGTTCCATACGCTGCTTTGTGCATATTTAAGGCCCAGTTCAAATATCCACTTCTCCCATTTTTGGTCCCACCAAATTTTGGTTGTAATTTTTTTTTCCTGAACTTCCAGAATTTTGCATCTGTCCCACCTTGGGCAGTTATAGTCCTCCTGCCAACCTTGTGTATCCTAAATATTCGCTAAAGGGAAGTCTGGAAGTTTTTTTGCCTTTCTCACCTGCACATTTGTTTACAGTAACATTATGATTGAATTCAAGTAATTCATGAATTCCACCCAATTGTAAGAAGAATGATACTGTACAAAGAACAGTAGATGCTGCATTTCATGGAAGGAGTGTGGTATTGAAGGTGGTACTTGAAAAGCTATTGTCATTTGGAAGCTTACAAAATCTTTGTGAAAACCTCTCTCTGAGTCAGGACTGGCTTAGGACAGGAGGTTAGCCAACTACAGCCATCTGTCCAAGTCTTGCCCTCTAACTGCTTTGATAAATAAAATTGTATTGGAACACAGACACTCATTTATGTCCTGTCTGTGGCTTCTGTATTGCTTCAGTGGCAGAGCTGAATAGTTAATGACAGAGACCATATGCCCTGCAAAATTGCAAAGCCTAAAATATTTACGATCTGGACTTCACAGGAAAGATTTGCTGATACGTGGTTGAGGACATTGCATAATAGACACGCCTAAAGACGTTTCCGTCTTAATTTATTCTACTTTTGCCTGGGCCTTAGGAGCACAAGAATATGGGCCTATGAATAAATGATGCTTTAACATCACTTTTATTACCGTTTCTTGTTCATCAGTAGGTGGTCATAGACACTGATATTTTCATTTCTTTGTAAGGTAATTGAAAATCCTTGCTGTATTATTAAGAAGTTTCAAATGATTTCCCCTTTCCCCGGAGTAAGCAGGAACATGAGAATAAACCTAGCTATGATACACATTTGTGAGCAAGCAAAAAGCATTCTCAACACTTAGTTGATAAGATTTGCTCTAAAATGTAGTGATACTGTTCATAATGCCAAAATACTTCAGCATGTATGATATGATATATGTGGATTAGTTGCAATTTATGCCCTAGGGATGACTGATTAGGATCTGAAGTGCCCTGTTCTGGAATAAACTCTTTATAGGTCTTTAGCCTTTTAAAATCTGTAATTGGGTATCTACTTCTCTAGTGGTTTTAACTATCTACCTCTCTAACAGGTACTCTAGGGTGTGCTAATTAGCATAAAGGACATCAGAAATCTTTTTTAATGATGAAATAGAAGCTGCTAAAGATATGAAATAATGTAGAGGTGCTTCTGCCCTCCTATTGCCAGGGCCTAAGATGAGATTGAGCCTAATCAATTTATTGTTCATTTGAGTAGCGTTTTACTAGTTCTTTTAGCTGATTGTGGGAGAACTCCAAAACCTGCAGGCTAGCTGAGTCTTGTCTCTGGAACAGTCCTCTCCAGAGGCCTAAAAGGACAGAGGACTAGGGTTTCGTCAAGCTTGAACGAACAGTCTGTATAAGTGAGCCTAGTTGCTAACAGAGAGCTTGGATCATAGTAGTATGTTCTTTGTAGGTAGGTAGCAGAGAAGGAAACATACAACCCTCACTCATCTCTGATGGACAAGCTGTTTTAGATCAGTTCACCTCAACTGCAGAGAAACTGCAGCAGCAAAACCTTCCTTCTCTGCAGCTACTCCGCAGGCATCAACGGTAGGAAACCATTCCTTCAAAATACCCCAGAAGCTAGAACTGATGCTGTTTAAGAACTGATGCTGTTAAAAAAAATACTTATGGACACTTATAAACATTTCGGACTTGATTTTACATCTGTTTAAATAATAAACAATAATATTCAGTCCTATTTTAACTTCTAATTGTAGATATCTCAAATAAGATATTTACTTCTCCTTGTTACAGGTACTCATTTTCTCTAAACCATTTTCTAGTTTTTGGTTTGTTAGTTCTGGTGAATCTTGATCTACTCTGTGTATTATTAAAACAGGAGTGATATAATCATTTTTAAAGACTGTGCCCGTTTGTTTGAAATGATTAGAAATCGTGTGCTCCAAATACAGCTGTTTCTGAGCTGTGACTGCTGAGGTCCATCAGGACCACAGCTGTGACACAGACTGTGCTTCCCAGGACGGTCCCATCTCTACCTGGGTGCCCCATAGGCAAGCAGACTTAGAAACCTCTCCTGATTTCTAGCTTGGAGCATGGATCACATGCAGCCATGTCCTAAGGATTTGATGAGAACGAGACTTGACCCACGGAAACAAGGAGGCTTCTTCAGTAAACTCCAAGGAGAGGAAGGGTGGTATATAAAGAAGTCTTTGTGGGCTGAGATTAAGTTCATTTTTCATGAGTAAATTCATTCATCACCTAAAATGCTACCAGAATGATATTAGATATTGAGGCAGTAACATCATAGCTCCAGAAATAAGTCCCAAATGGAAAACATGGCTATGATCCTTCAGATAACAAATCATCTATTTTCATTTCATCCTTGGTCAATGAAGTCCCAGGAAATTCAGCTAACATGCAACAGTGAACCAATGATGTAAACCAGCATCTCAGGTAAGGGAAAGATGTGCCTGATTGAGACTGACCTTGTGCAAATGAGGACTGGCTGATATGGTGATTCAGGCATCATGGGGTCAGATACATGCAAATGCCCTGAGGTAGGAATGAACCCTAGATATTTAGAAGGACTGAGCCAGGAGGGTGCTTGCAGGAATGGTGAGGGTTGGGAAAGATGCTGCCTTGTGGTAGAAAGAGCCATGCTCTGGGTTCCACTATCCCCTGGTGGGTTACAACTCGTTCATATTTGCTGGGTTTCCTCACTTCCCTCGTCTTTAAAGTAAGTCTGGACAAAATGATCGGGACAGTCTGTCCCCAAACACCAGACTACAAGACTGGAACCAGTCCCTGATGACAGAGAAAAATGAGGACAAGACAGCGAGTTTTTCATCAAGCTAATTTATTATTGTAAAGGACTGTCTTCCTCTTGCAAGTGTACCCTGATGGTATCTCTTGGAATTAAGAGGCATTTCATTGTATGAAAGAGTGGTGTAGTGGACAGATTTTTTTTTAATGGCTTCATTTGGCAAAATAAGAATTTGGTAACACAGTGCTCTATGTGAAATCATTTCCCCCAACTAAAAAAGTGCTGGTCAGGAAAGGACCAGGAACAGAGTCTGGAGGGATGGGGGTCTTAATCATTTTGTAGGAGTTATCTGGAGCTTGAGCAGTACGTGTCCAGATTCCAGTCTCTTTCCCTCCAGTTTAGCTTCCACATGCCTGCCAGGTACCTTTCTGAAATACAGATGGGACGTAATTGCTTCCTGCTTAAAACCACTGGGTTTAAACACCTGTACAGGACACTAGTGACTTCTTGTAATTCGATCTCTATCCACCTCCTGTAACTCTCAACACTGCCACTCTGATGCTCCTGCTTCACCACGCTTCCCACCCTTGCCCACACAGGTGGTAAATCTTCACTACCACCTCTATTTATGCTGGTTCCTCTGCCCAGGCTGCCCTGTCTCCAAGTGCCTGGCACGCTCCTATTTGTTTCTCGATGTCTAACACTTATTCTTCACTCTGAAATTTCCCTTAACTCGCCCCATTCCTTCCCAAGGGTTAACTGCTCCTTCTCTGGTTTTGCCATACTTGGCATGGACTTCTATTGCATTTATCAGTATTTGTTTCTATGTCATTCTCTCGTCCAGGATCACCAACCACAAATATCTAGCTGGGTTGCTGACCTTCAAATATGGACCAAACTGAAACCTATTGTTAGATACTGATATTTTAAAAAGTTTGACAGAAGACCAGTCTTACAAATAAATGGTTACTTAGCCCGAATCTCTGAGATTCAGGAGCGCCCCCTTCCAATCTCAAATTTCCTCTGTGCTGGTTCATTTGTGCCTCAAATTCCCTTGCTTCAAGCTTACAATGTCAGGAGTTTATCAGATTCCTACCAGAGCTCAGGTTTTGATGGAGGAA
The DNA here is from genome assembly GCA_004363575.1 of Solenodon paradoxus. Taxonomy (NCBI): domain Eukaryota; kingdom Metazoa; phylum Chordata; class Mammalia; order Eulipotyphla; family Solenodontidae; genus Solenodon; species Solenodon paradoxus. Next base: position 931,549 of record RJWH01000305.1, read on the forward strand.
GGAGGAAGGAGTGAATATGGGTGAGGTAGGAAAGCGGTCAGTAGGAGGCAAAAAAGAGGGCAGAAAGAGGCGTTAGAGGAGAAAACCTGTCTTCTCGCTTTCCTCAGATGGGCTGAGGTTTTCTGGAAGTCAAGAGGCAGTGATTTGAAACGCCACCTGCTTGTAACCCTCAGATGTTTAGGATGGGAAGTGATGGGATCAAAAGGGCAGAGATAAGGTCCTCGCAGCCCATACAGAGAGGACTTTCTACTCTGGGAACAGGCAGTGAAGTTCAGGCACCGGACCTGGCATGGCTGGAAATACTCAGGAACTCCAGGAGAGAGGACGACTGGGTCGGGGGAGAGGGGCTAGGGGGCTGGGTGGGGAGTAGAACACAACCTACGCTGTGGTTAGAGGAGCTGTCAGCTCAGGCTGTTGGCCGGGGTGGAAGAAGAGCTGGCAGGGTGTGGGTCTGCACTGCGGGGAGAAGAAGAGTCTGGGTGGTCAAAGGCCCGAGTTCGGTTTTCCGAGGCCACCGGCAGGCGACCCCTGGGGTGGACACCTTATGAGGATCTGCTCCCTCAGCGCCTCAGCTGCGGGGCCCAGGCAGCCTGGCCAGGCCCGGCACCTTAGGACATCGCGGAAAGTTTTGTAGACTTGCTTGGTGCCGGGCAGGACACTTGGGGAGGACCGGGCAGGCTCCGCCGAGGCTCACGCCGGCCGAGGGGGCAGACCCGGAGTGCGGGCGTGTGGGTGTGTGCATGAGCGTGGACCCGGAGCGACACACACTCACACACACACACTCACACGCCCGCACCCACGCAGGCCCTCGGCCGCACCGCCCGCGCCTCCCCGGACCTTCACCCCGCAGCCCGGCGCTCTCGGCTCCCGCGCCCGGTGCTGAGTCCCTGCCGATGCTTTCGCACTCACGCGGCGGGCAGGAGTCGAGGGACCCAGACAAGGAGCGCGCGCAGGGTCTCCCGGGTCTCCCCGTCACCCCCGCGGCGGTCCCCACACTCCCGCGCCCGCCCGGGGAAGGGGTGGGGAGAGGGTGCCCGGGGCTCTTACCGCTCAGGCGGCCGAGTGCGCGCGGGAGCGCCGGCGGGTCCCGCCCCGCCACGTCGGCAGGACCGGCGGGGACGCGGCCGGAGGGCGGGCCCGGAGGGGAACCCGGGGGCGGTCCGGCAGAGCTGCCCCGCCCCGAGGCCGCGCAGAGGGCCCCGCCCCCGGGCGCGCCCCGCCCCGCCCCGCCCCGCCCCGCCCCGCCCGAGCGCTGCGAGGGCGGGGGCTCCCTGTTCACCCCCGGCTGGAACGAGGCGCCCAAGACCCAGCGGAAGCCCGGCTTCGCGGGCCGTCGCCCGTTCCCACCCGCGCGGGTCTTGGGTTCGCCGGGATTCTTGGGAAAGCCCGCGGACAGTCTCACCCAGAAGGGGTAACTGAGGTTCAGCGAGTGATTGATTTCGCCAGTCTGCGTGGAACAACTTTTCCGCACCGTGTTTGTGGGAGTGGTAGAAGATTTAAACACAGCCAACCGAAGGCACGCTCTAGAAGACCTGTTTGGAAACGGGGATCAAAATTCAAATGTTAAGCCCAGGAATCCCACGGCTGCGAATTTGTCCTAAGATCTTCAAATGGTATGTACACGGAAGTTTCTTGTAGCTGTTTATGCCAGGAAAGAAGCGAAACCCACAATAAGGGATTCATGAAGTAAATGACAGTAAATTGCCAACAGTCAGATATACCGTGTCATTAAAAGTCATAACTGTCATTAAAAGTCATAACTGTACGTCCAATGTGTAGACTTGGAAGGAAGGAGGCCGTGGCCGAGGGCAGAGGAAGCTCACGAAAGTGTATGCGTAATATAAACCTGCTCTTGTAAATATACACATGTATACATACATACATATGCACTCACATACATATGTAAATAATCTGGATATATAGGTATATATTTTATAAATAAAAGTGAGGGAAATATAATTTTAAAAACAGTGATACAGAGTTCTATAGTTGTGTCAGCAATTTCTGTTCCAGGGGTAACGGGTGTTTTTTGTGAAACACACCACACAGCAGACTTCAGTGTCTTCCTAGGGACACCAGCACCTTTGCTACAGCTGCTCTTCCCTGCTGGGCTGAGGGACTACAGCCCAGTCAGACTTTCCCGTTTAAAGGGCCCCATTCTTTTTTTCCTTTGACCCAAAGCACAACTTTCCAATAAGGGTATCAGCCATCAGTCATGACAATCATGTAAATTTTGACCTTTTATTCAAATCTGGTTGCTTCCATGCCTGCCACATTTTGTCTGAAAACTCTTCTTTTTTTAGCAACTTAAAACTTTAAAAATTGTTGAAAAAAATTCTAGGGTATTTAAAATATAAAAAAAAGTAGAGAATAATATGGAAAATACTTTTTTTGGTACAAAAGAAGTAGAGAATACTATGACAATATTTAGGTTTAACTGATTTTCTCTTTTGCCATATTTATTTTAGAACCTTCTTTTAAAAGAGAAAAGATACTTTACAGATATTTGTGAAACCCTGTCTTTTCCTTTCTCCACCTTCCTGGAGGTAACCATTGTCCGGAGGACATGTATTCTTCCCACTCGTATTTCTATATTTTATAACACGCATCTATACCCATTAACACTACATAGAATCATCTTCAATGTTTTAAACTTTTATAAATAACATCATGTTCATTTGTTTACTCAACATTACATTTTTGAGAACCATTTATGTTCATACATGTGACTGTAGTTCATTAATTTCAGTCTTTATAGGTTTCCCTGTGTAAATAGACCAGAGAATTTTATCCATTCTCTTTTGGTGAAAAGGGAACACTTATATACTGTTAGTGGGAGTGTAAATTGGTGCAACTATGAGGGAAAGCAGTATGGAGTTTCTTCCAAAAATTTGGAAATTCCATATGATCCTGATATCCCAAAACACAGCAACATTAAATCAGTGAGCTATATGTTCCCCCATGTTTACTGAAACATTATTTATAATATTCAAGAGCTGGAAACCACCTAAGTTCCCCCTGACAGATGAGTGATGAGTGCATATAGAAGATGCATATATATGCAATGCAATGCTACTCAGCCAGTAAAACAAAGATGAAATACTGCCATTTGCAACAACTTGGATGGACCTACAGGGAGTTATGCTCAGTGACAAAAGTCAGAAGGAGAAAAACATTGTAGTATTGTGCTCATCTGTAGCGTGTAGAGAAACCAAACAAATGAAAAAACCAAATCAAACAAAAATAGACTTTTAGTTTATAGGACCAAATTAGTGATTGCCAGAAGAGAATGGAGAGGCAAGTGGGCAAATCAAGTAAAAGGGGTCAATGATATGGTGAAGGGTAGAATTGATTTTTGGTAAACTTAGTGTATTGTATGTAGATGTTGATTTACAATGATGCAAACATAAATGATGCCGTGTTCCTTCAATAAAATTAAAAAGACAAAAAAATCTAAAAAATATTTATCCATTCTCCATTCAATGGACATGCATATGTTTCATGTCTCACTGTTACACAGAGTGCTGCAGTGGCCCTCTGGGCCTGTTTCTTGGATCCCAGACTAGAAGTGAAATGGTCAGGTCACTTTCACTAGATATTGTGAATTGTCTTCCAATGTGGCTCAACGATTCATTCAACAAAGCTTTTCTAGCTGTACTATGTATCCAGAACTGCTCTAGGTGCTAGGAATACAATAAGGAGTAAAACAAAGCCTTACATTAAAACATGTACATTCTCTTAAAAGGGAGATAATAATATGTAAGGTAGTGCAGTAAAACAGGATATGGAGTTTATAAGATCTAGAGAACGATGAGTGGGAGAACTGTGGTCAGAGAAAGGCTTTTCCATAAAATTACATTTCAGTGTAGACTTTAAGGAAGTAAGGAAGTAAGCCATGGTGCTATCTGGAGACAGTTATAGGTTGAGGAAATTTCAATGGCAGTTTAGGCACATGCTCAGCACACTCACAGAGGGTGCCCAGTGCGGATGGGGCAGAGTAGAAAGATACGAGGGTCATAAAAGTATTGGAGTCTGAGAGATAGAGCAGGATAGGCAGTACCTTGCACAATACTGTAGGGATTTTGGCTTCTATCTTGATTGAGAAGGGAGTTCCTACAATGTTTGTGTAGGAGTGTGCCATGATTCTAGTGTTTTATTTCACTTAGGTTGTGTGACATTGGGTGGGTGGGCTGGGTGAAGTGTGCAGACAGATGGACCAGTTAGGAGGCCAATGCAGTTATCCCTGTGAGAGGTGCTGATGGTTTGGGTCACCATGGGAGTGGTGGAGGGCATGAGAGCCGTGTGAGTTATGGATATATTTCAAAGAAAAAACCAACAAAATTTGCACTGATTGAATGTGGAGTTTGAACAGAAGGCAGAAGTCACAAATTTCTCCAAGGACTGAGTGATTTTAAGAATAGTATTTACTGAGATGAGAAAGGATGTTAAAAGGCATGTTGAGGGCTAGAGATTCAACGGCAAATATTCAAGCATTTGGTTTTCAACAAGAAGATTTTAGCAAATGTTATCAAGCAGAGAGATATGAGTCTAGAGTTCAGGGGAGAATTCTAGGCTAGAGATGGTATCTAGTGAGTCATCTGCAAATTGGTTTTGAAGCCATGGACCAGGATAAGCTTGTATTGAGTTGAAGACAAGAAGTGATCCAAGACTGAGTTTTGGGTATTACCTGTTAGTGAGATGAGGAGGACCCAGAAGAAGACTCGGAAGGAATACCAGTGATTTAGCAGACTTGACAGGGGAGTATGTGGGAGTGGGCATGGAAGAGGGGAGTATTGGACCCTGGAAGCCAAGTAAGAAAACTTTTCAAGATCTTTTAACTGTGTTAAATGTTGCCGATAGCTCAACTAAGCTAACAACTGAAAGTTGACCATTGGATTTGTCAGCCTGGAGGTCTTTGTGACCTTGAGAAGAAGAGCAATTTCTCCAGTGTTGGGCAAGGAAACCTGATTGAAATGGGTTCGAGAGAATGGGAGGAGAATCATCAGAGACAGTAAAACAACTTGTCAAGGATTTCTGGTGTAGAGAGGAAGAGTTGTGAGTTTAAGGGAAGGGATTTATTTTAATATGAGAGAAAGTATGATGTTATATGTTAACCGAACTCATACACTGAAACAGAAAAATGATGCTGCAGTAGAGATAGTATAATTGCAAGACTGATTCCTTAAGTAGAAAGCAAGAAAGGGATTCAGTGTTCAGTGGGCAGGAGTTGCCTCGACAGAGTTCATTCAGGAGAACGGGATGTGTAGGTAGAACAGGTGCAGATAGGCTTCTAGAATTTGGAAGAGAGTGTAAAAATGCTCTGCTAGTTGCGTCATTTTCTTTGTGAAAAATGAAGCATCATCAGCTGAGATGTCGGAGAGAGGTGGGGGTGTAAGACAGGAGAGCAGGAGAGTGAATAGGCTAGGCAAGGAGTAGACAGAGCAATTAAGTTGCTGCTCTCTTGCTGTGGGCACCCAGCCATGATTTCAAGTGAGAGCATGGGTGTATATTTTCTCCAATGACATTCAGCTGCTTGGGCTCAGTATAGTTCAGTGGCGAGTTGTAATTAGCCTGGGTTGAGGAGAAAGGCGTAAGGTAAACAAGGGTTAATGCAAAGGAATGATTAGAAGGTTGGGTGGTTGGAAGGAAGGATGGATCTTTCAGTCCAGTGACATGAGGCTGGTGGATTGTTGGTATCAGACGGAAAGAGTTGGAGGCGGAAGCTGAAAACTGGGATGCTGGCAAGGGTGTAATAATTATATCTAAAGTATAATAAGGGAATACATGGCTGAGGCAGGTTGCAGGACAAGATCATTAGAAGACAGAATATCAAAGAACTAAGAAGTTGCAGGAATGGAAGAATCTGTAAACAACTATTGAAATCACTAGAATTCTGAGATGGGTGGTGTTAAAATACTCACTGATTGAGAGACTGATGGGGTCAGGGCATGACTACTCCAGGAGGGTAGGTATCAAGGGTTGGAGGGAACAACAGTGATCTGGAAATAGCAATGAGAATCAAAGACACCTCCACACCTCCTAGGTGTCCCTGAGATGTGAGAGATGCAGTTGAGAAAATGGGGAGCACTAGAGGGAGATGTAGTCAGGATAAGCGTTTACGTCTCAGAGTGCTCTGATGCTCAGTGCTTTAGAATATTAATATCTATGCTATCATTGATTTTTGTGGTTTTTATGTGTTATGAAATTGATCATTTTTATACAGCTTGTCTCAGATTTATTAGTAGACACATGATTTATGTATTGATGTTCAGGGATAGAGACAGGCAGTTTTTTAAAGAGAAAAATCATCAAAGTAATCGGATTTTTTTTTTTTTTTAAAGGAAAGGTTCAGGCAGGAATGAAGACTTAGACGGGCACCCCTGCCCACCTCACCCAAGACATGACAAACTTGTGTCTTTGTATGTACATAGACCATGCTCCTTCGGAGGCAGCCGATCTAACTGCTACTCTACCAGAGTGTGCCCAAAATAACATTTTAAATTTTTCTGTTTTGGGGCAATAGATTTACTGGCCTTAAACTATGCTATTTGCTTATTCCTCTATGATAGTACTTATTAAAAACACAAAAGTAGGTGCACCATGGTGGCCTAGTGGTTTAGTTCACTGGTGTGTAGTCCATATACATCCTATGGTCCCAGGATCAAGACCCAGAGTGGGGTGGGTGGGACAACCAAGATGAACAACTAAATAAATAATTCTTCCTCCTCTCTCTGCCTGCCTGCCTGCTTGCTCACCTTCATTCCTGCCTGCACCTTTCCTTTAAAAAAAAAACAAAAATCAAACCAAAAAGTAATGCACATACAAACATATGTCATCGTAAAGAAAAAACCAGGAACAAAAGAACTTAAAATGGTGAATAAAAATCTTTCTGTTCCTTGGTTGTACCCCAGGGTAACAGAAAAAAAAAAAATCTTTCATGCATGTTAATGTAGGCCATTGTGTTAGTTTCTTGTGACTGCCATAATAAATTCCCCCAGACCAGGTGACTAAAGGCAACAGAAATGTATTTCCTCACAGTTTTGGGAGCCAACAGTCCAAAACCCAGGTGTGGGCAGGCTCCAGGTATTGCTTGGCTCTTGACTGCAAAATGCCAACCTCGATTGTTCTCAGGTAGCCTGCTCGTGTCTGTGTCTCCGTTTGGTGTGTGTCTTCTGAGGATACGTGGCATAGTGCTGAAGCATACACATGCAGGGGCTGGATTCCCTGGGTTCAAACCCCAGCCCCAACACTGATTAGCATGCAGCCGTGTACAGCTACCTACCTTGTCCTGCCCCACAGCCCCATATGTATGGGGAGAAGGATGGTACTCTCAACACCTTTGTGAGGGCTGAGCGAGTTCATATTTGCAAAGTATTCATAGCAGTACCTGGGAAGATGATAACCTCTGGAAATATCTAGCAGATCAAATTTTATGCAAATAATATCACACTCTCCCGCTGTTCTGCGCCTTACTTTTCTTCACTTAATGTGTTTCTTGAAATCTTTTCACCTCAGCATACACACACACACACACACACACACACACACACACACACACACACACACACACATATATAAAGGAAGGCTTGTATAGAATTCCAAGGCTTCCAACTATAATGACTTTTTCTATGCTAGTCATTGCTCCTGCCGTTTTATAGTCATTACCTTCTCTAAAAATCACAAATACTCCCATTTTATGATGAGTACATGGAGTTTGGGTGAGATCAAGCAGATCAAGCTTGAGATCAAGCAGCTTGTCCAAGGCCACACAGCTAGTAGTGACCAGGTAGGCAGCAAGTATTGTCTGTCCCTTCTATGGCCAAGCTGTCTTCCACATTACCTGATGCTTGTGGCTTTTTGCCCTGTTCATGACACTATTCCTCAGAATGATTCCAATCTCAGTGAGAATCGTTTCCTTGTTCCTCAATACCAACATGATTATGCAGTGCCCTAATGTCACTGTGCAATGTGACTAAATCTGCGTGGCGGGGGGAGGGGTGGGTGTCTGTGCGTGTGTGTGGTATGTGTTCTTAAAGACTTCTGTCCAGTGTTGCTTGAAATTCCCTCACAGTCACAGCTGACATCTTTCTCCCCTGGCTGCTTCAGCCTGATTTCCCAGTGCTGCCGTCTCCTTTGCTGGTCCAGCAGAGACCATCCATTCCTTGCCCTCATTGTCCACCCTTGCTACTCCTCCTCAGGTCTGAGGAGAATTCCGGCCATGTTTGATGAGTAAGAATGAATAGCAAGAAACTGGCCTTCCTCTCCCTCCAAAAGCAGAAGTGATCTACTCCAGTGGCCAACTTTGTCCTGGGTCAAACTGTAGAGTCTTAACTTGTTTTTTGTAAAGATGAGGTAATGCCAGAGCAGGGGTTAATTATAGAGTGATTATTTATTTCATTTACATGTTCACTTCTTTACAGCATATCAATTAAACGAAAAGTCCTGAGAATAGGGTGTTTGGTTGCCTCTAGTATTTGGTTAAACAGACACCTTTTTGAATCAATTCTTGTTGAGTGTCTTCCTAAATTATTCTAAATGGATTTTAGAAAATTGGTTTTTAAAATGATCCCTACAGGCAACTCAGTGTATTTATTATTCTAGAATTAAAAATGAAAACATCTAATACCAAATGTTGGTCAGAACATGAACAATACAATTTTCCCTAGGAAATAAGTATGCAAAATATGTATCTAAGTTTTCTTGAAGCTTTTTTTTTTTTTTTAAATTTTAGAAAGAGGAAAGAAGAAAGGAGAGGAGGAAGACACTTTTTTTTTATTTGGTTGTTCATTTTGGTTTATCACCCTGGCCCTGGGTCTCAAGCCTGGGTTAATTGGGCTGTATATGTCCACATACCAGCCTCTCAGCTGCCCCAGCCACAAGGACATGCCATAAGTTGATCTTTTTTTAAAACCAGAACTTGGATCTAAATTTATTTTATTTTAAAGTATCTCATCCAGCTAAAAAGTTGCTCCATAATTACTTTATAACAGTAGTTGCAAGTATTTTGCAAACATTAAATATAGTGATAATAGAAAACAGGCAAAGTTCATTAACTTTCCACTGGTGACAACTTAATATTCAGGCTGCAAATGTTTACACACAAGCATTACCTTAGAAAATGATTTTTCTTTCCACTGAAATTTTAATAAGCTGTTTGCTCATATGAATCAAAAAGTGTGATTACTGTTTTAGTCTGTAGCCTCGAAAAACCTGTTGCCACACATGCTTTGCACGTGACTCTTGAAAGGGAAATTCCTGTGTCCAAGTGATTCCTGTAAGTTCCAGCAGAGGCAGACCGGAAGCTATTTCTAAGACATGGCTTAGCTTAAAATTTAACTGAGGACTTGCATTTTATAAGCACTTATTTTGCTGTGTGTTTCAAAGTTATTTTCCCTTCCTCTGAGAAAGAAATCTTGGTAAGAAAGCTTTTGTGACTTGTTCAAATTATGGCATAGTTACTTTAAATAAACAAGAAAATGCTAATGATTATAATAAAAAGTGGGTAATGGGCTTCTTTTTTGAAATTTTTGTTTGCGTTAATTTTTTTTTTTAAATGTTTGAGTGTTCTTTTAATTATCCAAAAAAGATAAGTCTTTACTGCTACCTTGACAAGATATAAAAATCACTAATACTTATAGCTGGAGTTGAGTTAAAAAATGAACTGATGTTATTTCATCTACGCATTTTCCTTTTTCACTTTTCTCTAGTTCCCTGTTTCTAGTAACATCTATAGTATTTTAAGTCCCTGAAAAGGGTACCTATCACATGTTATGTGTTTTCGTACTGGAATGTGACTGTCTGGTCTTCCCCCTCTGTAATTGTTTATTTGAATCTGTCACTAGTTTTTAGGCATTTTGAAAGCAGGGATTATACCAATGTTATTCATGTTTATATTGTCAGCTCCTAACACCAAGCTGTGCAGGCACATAGTCTATTCTGAGTAAACATTTGCTAAATGGAGGAAGTGGCAGGGATTCTCCTAGAACTTACTTTTCTCAAGATCTTTCATCTATACTTTGACAGATTAAACAGTGCTTCTCCTGAATAGTTGGTGACTTGATCACAGAATCACATTTCACAGTGTTTTTCTGGTCTTTCCTTTCTTTTAGCCCCATTAAGTCTATCCACCCTTGTCTTGTCTTTTCTTGAAATGGTGTATCTGGTGTCTTTTTTCTTCCTCTTTTCATTTGTGCGTTAAAGAAATAAACCTTTTCTCTTCTTTTTATTTCTCTGTTTATTTCATAAGAGTTATGAACTCTCTAATCTTCTGTTCTCATATACTAGGATCCACTTGAGAGTATAAATACCCCTGGAGAAAAATGTGTATTTGTGGGACAAAGTGCCATAAAGACAAAAATGGAACAATTTTTCGCATGGTAAGTTTAGTCCCCAGAGCACAAATACCACAGGGAATCTCTGAGTTCTCTTTATATATATGTAATATGTATATTTTATATATATATTTATATTAAAAATCATGTAAACATGATTCTTTAAACAAATTATATATTAGCTATGGTTGACTTTTTTTTCAATTTATGAGTTTCAAAATTAGAAATTTTGGAAATATACAAATGAAAAAGAAAGAAAATGAAATTAATCTATGATTGTGAGATCCAGAGATAAACTCTTTTATCATTTGGTATGTTTCTTCTCACTTTTCTACCCCTAGGCTTTGTGTCTATGTTAAGTTTTAATCATATTTTACAGGATCTTACTACATATTATTTATCTAACATATTTTATGGTTTCCCCAAGAAGTACAATATTAGAGGTGGCTTGTTATTCGGTTATAAGTTTACCAAGTGATTCAATAATTTATTAGATTCAATCATTCATACTTGACATTACAATTATTTTTTCAATTTTTTACCGTGTCATGAACATCCTTTTATATTTTTATGTGTGTCTCTGATAATTCCTTTAGAAGAAAATTCTGAGAAGTGGAATTTCTCTAATAAAGGTAAACATTTTTAAGGAATTTTTTTAAAATAACTAAATAACCTCTTTCACATACTTATTTTGTAACTGGAAATTTGTACCTCTTGATCCCTTTCACTCATTTCGCCCATTCTATATATCCTCCGCTCCTGTAGTCACTTGTCTGTTTTCTGCCTCTGTGATTTTAGTTTAGTTTGTATGTTTTGCTCTTTTAGATTCCCCATATGAGTGAAATCATACACTATATATCTTTCCCTGTCTCATTTATTTCACTTAGATAGCATAATGCCCTCGAGGTCCATCTATTTTCTAACAAATGGAGTGATCTTTGTTCTTTTTCATGACTGAATAGTATTTCAGTGTGTATATGTGTGCACGCACACACATGTGTACGCTAAATCTTAATCCACCAATGAACACTTAGGTTGTTTACTTACCTTGAGTATTGTAAAAAATGTCAGGAACATAGGCGTACATATATCTATATCTAGTATAAATACCCGGTAGTGAAATTGCTGGATCACATGGTAGCTCTATTTTTAATTCTTTGAGGAGCTTCCATACTATTTTCCATGGAACCTATACAATTCCCACCAATAGTGGTCTAGGATTTCCTTTTATACTTGTCAACAAGTTTTTCTTGGACTTTTGGTAATAGTCATTCTGACAGGTGTGAGATAATATCTTATTGTGGTTTTAATTTGCACCCCCTCCGTAATTAGTGATTTTGAGCAACTTTTCATGAACTGTTGGCCATTTGTATGTATTATTTGAAAAAAATGTTTTTTATTTCTTCTGCTCGTTCTTTAGTTGTGTATGTGTAGGGTTTTTTGTTTGTTTGCTGTTGAGTTATTGTGTTAGTTACATATTTTGGATCAAATTATATGGTTTACAAATATTTTCTCCCATTTTGTAGGTTGTCTTTTCATTTTGTTGATGGTTCCTTTACTGTGAAGAAACTTTTTAGTTGTAGATAGTCCCACTTGTTAATTTTTGCTTTTATTACTGTGTTTTGATATCATATCCAAAAAATTATTGCCAATATCAGTGTCAGGGAGCTTTCCTCCATGTAGTCTTCCGGGAGTTTTACAGTTTCAGGAATTAGCTTTAAGACTTTAACTCATTTTAGTAAATTTTTGTGACTAATATAGGATAGTGATCCAATTCCTTTCTTTTGTATGTTTACATCCAATTTTCCCAATAGCATTTGTTGAAGATACTATTCTTTCTCTCAGTGAATATTTTTGGCTCCCTCCTAAAATATTAGTTGGCTGATATGCATGAGTTTATTTCTAGTCTTTTGATTTTGTTCTATTGGTCCATGTTTGGGGTGAGGTGGGTCTTGTGCCATACCGTTTTGATTACTATCACTTTGCATTTGAGTTTGAACTCAGGGTGTGATAACCCTGTTTTTGTTTTTTCTCAGGATTGCTTTGGCTAGTTGAGGTCTTTTGTGGTTCCATGCATGTTTTAGGATTATATTTCTATTCCTGTGAAAAATGCCATTGGAATTTTTACAAAGATTTAATTCATAAATAGTTTTGCTTATATGGACATTTAAACTATTAATTCTTGATTCACAAACATGATATCTGTCCATTTATTTGTGCCTTCAATTTATTGCATAAATGGCTTATATGTTTCACATACAGATTTTTCTCCTAGGTTAAATTTTATTATTTTTGACGCAATTATTAATAGGATTATTTTCTTTATTTCTTTTCATGTAGTTTGTTGTTAATGAATAGAAAGACAACTGATTTTTGTATGTCGGTTTTTTATCTTGAAACAGTTGAATTTGTTTAGTTCTATCAATATCTGAAACTTGTAGCTAATTTATTTTTAGTGGAGTCTTTAGAATTTCTACAGATAATTTAACATTATTTGCAAACAGATAATTTTGCTTCTTTCTTTCCCATTTGGATGTTTTCTGTTTTTTTTCCTACTTAACTGGTCTAGCGAGGACTTCCAGAGCTATGTGGAATAGGAGTAGTGAGAGTACCTCTTGCCCAGTTCGTGACTGATAGTGTCCATCATTGACTAGATGTAGAAATTTTTGAGAATTGGAGGATGGTAGTCCATAGAAGAGAAACTCAGTAATCTGACCCACCACATCAGTAACACTGGGGTAAAAGCAATGCTAGAAAATATATTACCTGGTTGGTACTTATTCTTGGTATTTGAGTCAGAGGCAAACAGAACGAGGAACAAAATTTCTTCAGAGACAACATTTGAGACAGCCTTTTTCCTTAATATAGCTCTTGTTACTTTTTCATGAGGGAGATGGCTTTTAGATCTTGCCATTAGTTTTTCATTCTTCTGCATTTTCAGTGGCAAGATGGGTTTTCAGGTGTTTCTGTGTTTTCATGGGTGTTTTGCTGAGCATTTGGAAGAGGTTATAAAGAAGGAACAGTGAAGAGAATTTCACCATATGTCATTCTGTAATGAAAGCTCCCTTACCCAGAGAGTTTTTACTCCTCCAAAGAATGGATAATTGAAACCCTACTCATCTCTGAACTAGTTCACTGTTTCCAATATACCCTCTGGTTTTGAACAGTGAATCCTTTTGTTAATGGAACCAAATAATAAGTAGTGAAAATCTGCTCTCAATTTTTCCTGCTACACAAGGCCCTGATTTAGTTCCCTGGGGGCACCTAGATGCTTTTCTCTGCAGATCAGACTCTGAATGGGGAGAGGGAGCCTCGCAGTTCCAGCCCTTTATTCCGGTTACACACATGGGGTTTATGAACTCATGCACCTACCTCCATTCCTGAGTCAGGTAATCTTTTCTTATTCATTCAGCCTCATTGTCAAGAACATCAGTGTCTATGATCTATTGTGATACAGTGAGACCTTCTGGGAATTGGGTAAAACTGTTTTCTTTTCATGTAACAGCAATAGCATGACATGCCTTCTGACTTATTCAATGCTCTTTTTAATATTTCTTTTCTTCCATTTAATCAGTGTCAGCTCTAGAAACTTGATGTTTTCTGATCTTCAAAAACCAAATCTTGTCTTCTTGTCTTTTAAATCTTTGTTGCTTCTGGTATAACGTGAATTAGAAATATGTACATCTGTTTTTATGGAAATTATCTCAAAACTGAAATCCTGTGACTGGAAAAAGCAGAGTATGTTTGTAATCTCAACTGCTCCTCACAGATCTGTAAGAGCACTTCTAACCTCTACCTGTAGGGGACTTCAGCAGGTGTGATTGTAGCCACCCGGATGCAGCCATGTTGGGTTGCTGCTCTGACAGTTATGTGACCTAGAGCCTTGTCTGGCCTTATGTTCCCTGCAGAGGCTGACAGATGCTTTTCTGTGTAGATCAGAGTCAGAGTGATGTAGACTTAATGAGTGTATCTGAGTTTCTGAGACTGATTTCTTGCTTGACACTTTGCATAATTTTAGTCCTGCTCCTTGTTCCAAGCAGAAACATGGAGTTTGTGGGCTGGTGCACCTTCTTTGACCCCTCAGCTAGTCATCATGCCTTATTTGAACTATATTAATGATACCTTCTCAAGTTACCCTGCCAACAGTTGTTATTATCTCTGCCAACCCAGCTCTAGCTGCTTTTGGTAAGGTTCAATTTATGGAGGTAGGGAGTGTGTAGGTAGCAGTTCCTTGTAAAACAAACTCAGCTTCATTTTGCTCTCCATTAACCCTCACAAAAGAATTTATCCCATTTCACACGCCACAGAGCTTTAGCCATCAAGTCACGAGTGGATGGGCCTTCTAACCAGGCCTCAGTGTCTTGTCAGTCATTCCCCACATCCCTGCCGTTGTGTGTTGCCTGAGCCACATTGAGTTGAGGATCTGAAGGTATGACCCACTGCTAGCTCACCTCTGCAGCGTCCACTAGGAAGTCTTCTCAGGTTTATTTAAACATTCACACTCACAAGTCCTAAGAGGCTTACTTGGTCCCAGTTTAGTCAAAAGATGCAGGAGAAGAAATATAGTTCTGGTTTCCTACTTGGTATTTACTTATACATCATCCTTTCAGCCTGATTATTGTTCATTGTTAGGGGTCATTTTTACCGTAAGTAATGTTTTCTGGTAACAGAGCTGTCATTTTACGTGCATTGGGTGTTCTAAAAGGAGCTAGAAAGCTAAGTCTAGATCATATTAGTCAATGGAGGAGAGAAATGAGTTTGTGACCCTTCACCCAGAAGGGGTCACTGCTGCAGAGGGCTGAATTTACTACCTAATGAGACACTCATGTTGACTTTTCAGAATATCTCGTAGTTTCCTGTAATTGCTTGCCGTTTTGTTTTTAGTTGATCACACTGACTAGTATTTTGGAGTGTAAAAGAATTACCCTATTAAAAGAGAGTGAAGTATTCCCCGAGCCTAATTAAAAGAAGCTATAGTCATGTAGTTAACTTTTTTTAAAAAAGCATTTATTTATTTTTATTCAGTTGTTCATCCTGGTGGTTCCTGCCAGTCCTGGGATGCAAACTCAGAACTCTGGGTGCGTGTGGACTGCACCCAGCCCCTGCTGCACCAGGGCATGCCTGTGGTTAACGCTTTAAGACTTTGATTTAAGGTTTCTGTCTATTAAGTCAATGTCTGTGCTTCCTCTGAGGCCATTTCTACTCACTTCATTTGTCGTTGTTATTGTTGGAATTTATTACTTAGGGCAGTTTTAGGTTTACAGAAAAATTGAGCAAAAATACAGAGAGTTTCCATACATATGATCTATCTTTGTCGCAGTTTTGCCTATTATAAAATTTTGCAGCACTTGTTATAATTGATGAACCAACAGTGATATATTATTATTAACTAAAGTCCATACTTTGATTAGGATTCCCTCCCTCCCTGTCTCCCTCTTTCCCTTCCTTCTTTTCTATTTCAGTTTTTCCAATACCATTTGTTGAAAAGATTATCCTTTCTTCACTAAATTGATATTACTCCTTTTTCAGAAAGAGCAGTTGATTATATTTGTATGGGTCTATTTCTGAGCTCTTTCTGTTCTGTTCCATTGATCTGTGAATTCACTGTTTTACCAATACCACAGCGTCTTGATTATCTATATGTAACTCTTGAAGTTGGCTTGTGTCAGTTCTCTAACTTAGTCCTTTTAACTTCCTTTCTCCTCTATGGATGGTCTATACTTTATTTCTATGCATACCTCATAGTTCTTTTTGCAGACATTTTGCATATTATAATATGGTAGCTCTGGAAACAATCATCCCTTCTTTATAAAACTTAATATCTATTATATTCCTAGAATTTGGACTCATATCAAGATACTCTGAAGAACACCAACCTTTTGGGGCACAGTCACTTCCACATCATGACCAAAGACATAGAATCTGTTGTCAGAAGCTTTCATCTTGTTTACATTATGACTTTAATCACTGGACCCGTCATCCATTTCTCCAATGAAAGTGAACTTAAGGTTGACGTGTCGAAAATAGGTCTAACTCATTTTCCAAAAGACTTACCACCAACAACCAAAGTCTTAGATGTATCTGGAAATTATATATCTGAGCTTCACCTCTCTGACACGAGCTTACTCTCAGGGCTGAAAGTTTTGAAACTTTCCCATAATAAAATCCAGTGCCTTGATTTTAGTATTTTCAAGTTCAACCAGGATTTGGAACATTTGGATTTATCTCATAATCAGTTGCAAAAAATGTCCTGCCATCTTGTGGCGAGTCTCAAGTATTTAGACCTCTCATTCAACCACTTTGAAACCCTGCCCATCTGTAAAGAGTTTGGCAACTTGACTCAACTGAATTTCTTGGGATTAAGTGCTACACAATTACATCAATTAGATTTGCTACCAATTGCTCACTTGCATCTAGATTGCATCTTTCTAGATTTAGAAGGTTATCATGGGAAAGAAAATGAGACAGGAAGTCTTCAAATTCTGAACACAAAAGCTCTTCAGTTTGTTTTTCATCCAAATAGTTTATTTTCTGTCAACGTGAACATATCAGTTAATACTTTAGGGTATTTACAACTGACTAATATAAAATTAAATGATGATAACTGTCAAGTTTTTACTACATTTTTATCAGAATTTATGAGAGGTCCAAACTTACTCAATTTTACCCTCATCCACATAGAAACAACTTGGAAGTGTTTGGTTAGAGTTTTTCAATACCTTTGGCCCAAACCTGTAGAATATATGAATATTTACAATTTAACAATAGTTCACAGCATTAAGCAAGAAGATTTTACTTATTCTAAAACAGTACTGAAAGCATTAAAAATAGAACATATTACAAATAGAATTTTTCTTTTTTCTCAGACAGCATTATACACAGTATTTTCTGAGATGAATATTAAGATGTTAACAATTTCAGATACATTTTTTGTACACATGCTTTGTCCTCAGTCACCAAGCACATTTAGGTTTTTGAATTTTACA
>RJWH01000306.1:600000-870000 GCA_004363575.1 Solenodon paradoxus
TTTTAATATACCAGGCAGGGTTTCATAATACCTCTGTCAACTGATGTTTTGTAAAAGGCAATGAAGTTTTAATAGCTGGCTGCTTCAAGAGAGCTCTTAGCTTTTAAATTCCCGCTGAAGGAGACTGAGTGAGATCTGAGTTATAATTATAAGGGCTGAGAAGTAGTTGGGACTACTATAAATGCCAAATTTAAAAAAACTCACAACCATGCAAAGTTTGCTTGGAGAAGGGCTGAATCAACTCTGTGCCTACTGCCCTGGGTCTTTAAACTCCCTGGGACAAAGGGTAGGAAGGAAATCTTAGGAGTAGGAATACCAAAATGTACCTTCCTGTCTCTCTGGTAAGACCCAGCTTTGTGTACCAGTCTTTGAGGGAAAATCCAGGGAAAAATCAGTGGAAAGGGAGGTAGGATGCCTATCAGCAGTGTTCTCTGGTCTCCCTGGAGCAATGGTTCTCACCTTCCTGTGCATGTCTGTCATTTCTCTGCAGTGTTCAGTATCGCTCCTAGGCCTAGACCCATTCTTGGGCGAATCTGGACTGTGGAGTCCCAACTTTCAGAATTTTAAGAAATCTAAATTACTCTGGTAAGCCAAATAATGCTTGTCACTCCCCCCAAAATATCCATATACTCATCCCTGGGACCTGTGAATGTTATTTTATATGACAATAGGGTTCTTCGCAGCTGTGATTAAGTTAAGGAACTTGAGATGAGATAATCCTGGATTATCCAAAGTAATTCCTTATGAGAGGACGTTTCAGAGGCAGAGAAAAGACTAGGTGACGATGACAGCAGAGACTGGAGTGATGAATTCTGAAACTGGAGGAAGGGGCCACAAGCCAGATCATAGGAAACCTCCTGAAGCTGGAGAAGGCAAGGGAACCAAAAGCCTCCAGAAGAACTGCAGCCCAGTGAACACTGTGACTTGGACCCACTACAAACTGATTTCGAATTTCTGACCTCCTGAAATGTGAGAAAATAAATTCATGTTGTTTCAAGCCAGCAAGTGTGTGGTAATTTCTTAAAGCAGCCAGAGGAAACTAAAATAACCTCCATAGGTGATTTTAATAATCATAGTGAAAAGCCATCGATGGAGAACCTTTCCATTCCATGTATAGTTAAGGACCAATGGTATCTTCATCACCAGAGTTGATTAGACATGAAAATTCTCAGGTCGCACCATAGACCTGCTACAGCAAATTTTGTACCATATTCCTAGGTGATTTGAATACACACTTAAGTTTGCGAAGTGCTGAATTCTAGAACAATGGTTTTCCATGCTAGTTTTACTCTGAAGTTTCCTAGGGAACTTAAGAAGGACAGATCCCAAACTAGAACATGCAATTTTTAGAAGTCTATGAGGTGATTTTAATTTGAAACCAGGGTGAGAACTAGTGACCTGGGATGAAAGGAGAGGTTGTCAAGAATTGAGGATTCCTGGGATCCGTCACAGAGTTTCTGATTCAGTAAATCTGGATAAGGCCTTGGATGATGCCTTTTTAACAGGTGTCTAAGGGAACTTTAAGAATGGAAGTAACCATTCAGTTGGATAAGAGTGTCTCTGTCTGCCTTGCTCCACTGCTGTTATGGAGAGCATTCTACCAATGCAATCCACCCCGTCCAGTATTTGTTCATCTGTGTGGTAGACCCTTGAGGACTTCATCCTGAGGAAGTTTCTGGGTAGCAAGCAGGAAGTCCTTCTCTAGAAGGTGCCCTCATTCTTGACAGGACTATTCATCTCAGGATCTGAGAAATAGGTGTAGTGGTAGCAGTGGAACTGAACCAGTGATTCAACCAAGAGCCAGGGAGCTGCTGGAGGTGGAGATTTGTCTAAACAGCTCCTGTCTTACGTGACCCTGCTTAGGCTTCTATTTTTGCAGGTCCTATAATTAGACTCTGATAAGCCAGTCCCTGTAGCAGCAGAAGGCCACAGTATCTGTCTCCTAGGTGCTGCTCTCTCCATGCCTACCTATTCATTTTCTATAAAGTATGATTTGATTTTTGATATATATTCTGAAGAAAATGCCTTTACCCAATGGATTGAATTTAATGCTGCAAATTTTAAGAATCATGAGAAAAACATTTCAAACTGTGTTTGTCCCAAAGCCAACTCATTCTTGTTTAGTCTAATAATCTTCATTTGTTTGCTGAATTTTTTTTTTTTTTTTGAAATCATGTTACTGTGTTTGAACCTTGGTTGTGCCATAAATTGAGTTTGTTTAGGCAAGTTATCTAACTTCTCTAGGATTATTTCTTCAGCTGTCAAATCAGGCTAGCAGTACTTACTTGAAGGACTGGTGTGAAAATTGAAAGATAATATACCTAAGACACATAGTCCAGTCCCTCAGCAAATGACACTATTGTACATAAAGATCATTTTATCTGAAAGTGAGATACAATCATATAAACCAGAAGAGGGTTCAGATCTGGAGTGACTTGAGAGGTGGTTGAGGTCAAGGGCAGGGGGCTGGAGGGGATTCTTCTTCATCCTCATACTAATATTCTAGAGGTTGAGCATACAATCAGAAAATTTATCTAAAACTTGAAAATAAGCAAAAAGAGAATACCAGGGATTCTTTCAGTGTGTGTGTTGGTTTTACATTGTCTGGGACATTTTACAACTCTAGAGAAGCAGGAACTAACCTGTACATATTTACCTGGTAGAGATGCAAGCAAGTTCTGTCCAGTAGAACAGCTAACCCAAAAGCTTACAGCAATGGCCCTGTTGAACATTAACCATTTCGTATGTGACCAACAATCTTATCCCAACATTGCCTATAAATACATAGCTTCTCAGATATCCTTGAACAGTCTTAAAATATTTTATACACATCTGTGATTTCACCTTTTGAAAATTATTGTTTTGAAAGTATCTGCTTACATACAGCGTGCTCAAAGTTTGACCTCTTGGAAATATCAGTTTAAGTGAGGTCTTATCTAGATTCCAGGTTACAGCTCTGTTTTTCCTGTTGGAATTTACATAAGGGGGAGAGATACAGAGGTATGTAGAGATCTGAATATTTCTACATCGATTGAAGTTGGTCATTTTATTGCTCACTCTCTTCATTGACTTCCAAAAGATTGTATTAATATTGTGATCATAGCAGTTGTCATGTATAGAGTATCTATTATATACCTCCTCCTCTATTAAATGTGAGTTCTTTGAGGAAAGATGCATCTTGATATTCCCAGTACATCACACAGAATTCAGCATTTTGAAGCAAATGTCAAATTGACATTACACAAATCTCTTTAGGTCTTTGATATTCCAGATGTGGTCATGGACTGGAAGACTGGGCATAAGCTGAGAAAAGCCAGGATGCAGAATGCCATGGCCCTTCCAGACCCACTGAATCAGCAATTTTAATATGATACCCAGGTGATCCTATGCACTGTTCCAGGCTGCTGTCAGCTCTGCTATTCAGGCAAAGACAGTTGAGATAATTGTCCCCAATTTACAGAAGCTCAGCAGTGAATGCACAATTGAAATCACTGCCTTGAGAGCATTGTTCCTGAGATCAAATGGGACAGGTCATGCTCTAAGGGTGGAATTTCAGTTGGGTCAAAAAAAAATCTCTGGTTTTTGGAGGGTAGAGCCATAAAACTTGGTCTGGCAGGAAGGGTGCTTCATTCTTTTGGAGAAGCTCTGCAAGCAAATCCCTCTGTGTCCTGCTGGGTTCTAGCTTGAGACCTTGGGCCTTTACTGCAGAGGGTCTGATTCAATTTCTGTTGGCTCAAGCCCCAAATACTGGAAGCTCAGGTGATCTTTTTGTGGAATCATGATGGTTAATCATACAATTTAAATCTCTATTTGTCATATCCAGGGCTTATATTGTCATGATTATTTGCCCAATATCCTTAATGCGAGAACCGAAGACAAAGGAAGAAAGATAAACAGAAACTTCTGGGAGAGTCTAGATACACGATCCTTTCAAGGAGAGGTGGTTGTTGCCTGCCTGAAATACGTGATACCTTTCAGATAAGAATCTAAAGTTACAGAATAGGGATCTTCAAAAATATTTACAAAGAGATTTAGGTTTCATTTCCTATCATGAAGTAATGATTTTTCTTTTTTGTCTGAGCCATGCTTCAGTTGTTTATGATAAATTCACAAGCCTAAATGTACAAGAATGAGAGTTTTATTTACTCTCCTGACCAAGAGATTAAACAGTTCAGTGACTCAACAGAGTCAGCATCGCAGAATCTCCTAGCTAGAGGAAGCCCTTTGGATCATCTCATCCAGTCTGCAAACTCAAATGCTTTCAGGAACCCAGCAAGTGAAGCAAATGTGAGAAGGCAATCAGCTGGAAGACATTAGGTGTGGTTGAGATTGTGAGAACTGGAAAGTGAATGCTTAGAAAATCCATTCACATTTCTGAAACAACATTGGCCAAATAAAACACATCTATGCACTGGGTTGGTCTACGTAATTTATATTTCAGAAACCTAAGATCCAGAAAGGTTATTTTCTGCTTAAGATCAAAGAACTCTAACTTAAGCAATGAGATAAATTCTCTGTGAGAGCTCCTCATGTTTACCTATGGAGGAAGGAACATTTGGATTATATTTGTACCCACAGATCTGTATGTGTGAGCAGGCGTGTGCCTAGTAAACAAAATAGGTTCGATTCCAATAACTGGTTACTTGGAAAATAGCTAGTTGCCGACAACAAAAAACCAATAGTTCTCAACCACACAAAGTACCTTAGTGGGAGAGTAAAACTAAACCAGCAGTCTTTTCTATTCATCTGGCACCCATTTTTACAAGGCTATAAATAATTGTATTCACAGATCTTGAATGTTTTTGAAATAGTAATAAAAGTCTGTATGTTTTATGAGAAAGACTCCTGGGTTTAAAATTTAATTGGCCAATTACTTAGAAAAAAGACTACATGTTCTTCTGAGGAGGTGACGATTGGTGGCTGAAGCCATTATATTGGTGGGCTCCCTCTGCCCTGGTCTAAGTCAGAGTGCATCTCCGACTTCCCTCAAACATGCACAGGGATCCCTGTTCCTAGCTTCCTAGTCAGCTTCGTCTGGAGTTCCTCCGGTGCCAGCTTTCTTTAAGACATGCCAGTCACCATTAATTGCTCTTCTGTGAATAGGTGGAGAAAGAAGCAAGCAATAAAGCCAATCAAAGCCTTTTGGAGTCTGTCTTTCATAGTCCCACATTCATTTGGTGGACACAGAGTCCTCTGTTTAGCATTGTTCTCTTCATATAGAGTATGATTTTATTATTTTCTATTTGCTGTGTACTTTCCATATATTTTTTTCATTTAATTCTCAATGACTCAAATTTAGTGTAATTGACACCCTCCTTTTGAAGATGAGGAAGCTGAAGTTTAGAAAATTGAAGTAATTTACCAGCATAGTTGATGTGAAATTCAGACCCAGACCTATTTCCTTCCACAGCCCAAACTTTTAGGCATACTCCCTACTTTAGACCAAGCATGAGGCCAACCTGACTTCCTTGGTGTTTGTTTGTTTGCTTGCCAGCTCCCATCAGTGGCTATTATTCCTAGATGAATCAGAACAGCAGTTTTTGGCCAAATGTGGAGAGGTTCAACTTTGGTTTTAGTCATGCGATAAAAGTGTGTTATTTACCAAGAGCCCAGTGTTTATAAAAAAGAAAAGAAAAGAAAAGAAAAGTTTTGGAAGCTCCACTGGCAAGACAACAGAAATAGGTGTTTTGCAGTACAAATGTCTGAAAAGCAAATTTTCAAAATTCAAATCCCATTGTTCTGCTGACTTAGGTTATAAAACCAGAGGCACATTCCCACAGGCTGAAACGGAAAAGGCCAGCTCTCAATTCACTGGGTTGAAAACATTTGGCAAGAGCTGACCTGACCCAACACAGGGAGGACCCAACTCAGAAAGTTCTGCAGGCCTCTCAATGCTGGGACCCCATCTGTGTGAAGGCAAGTCCCTTCCATCTCTTCCTCTTTCCCGTGCTTTCATCAAACATGTAGGGATCTGACTGCAGCAGCCCTTAGCACTGCTGCCTCTGAGTTAGTCTGTTTGCAGAGTTGGTTACTAGGGCAAGGGATGCATTATCGCACTTAATGTAGTAGAGTTATCTCATGCACAGGCGTAGTCTCTTGGGAAAATTCCAGATACCAGCCTTCTTCTATGAGTTCTATAATTTCAAACACCTTATATCAACTTGACCTAAAATAAGATATGTCTTTGAAGAAAACAGAGAATTTCTTAGGATAAATTTTAGGTTTTCATTATATTAATTACATTCTGAGGCCTTTTTCCTGAATGTGAGTTTTTAGGAGACTGACTCTAAGAATGTTTTGGGATCCCATCAAACTCAATAATAATCTAAATAAAGTGATAAACATCCATATATCCGACTTGTTCTATCATATCCTTATAATTCCATTTGAACACTTCCACTCTCCTTCCCATCTTTCTCCCCAAGACTTTTATCTTTTTGTTATTTCTTTTCGTAAAAAGAAAAAGGACAAGCTAGAGATTTTGTCCTTATTTGTTCTGCTTGCAGTGAGTAATTATAGCAAAGGGACTGAGTGGAAGACTGAATCTTTTGTGCCAGAGGTCTGCAGCATTAACTTGGAAGGAAAACTGAATATTATACATGGCACCAGTCTCAAAGCCAAGACGTCCATCTCTTGAATACTTTCACTGCATGCTTCCTCTGGCCTTTATGTCAACATTGATGAAGTTAGGGTAATAGTGATTGCTCAGAGAGTGAAAATATGTATTAGAAACTGCTGCCATATAACAGTTGCTCGATTATTACTATTTTTTAGGTTAAGTTAAACAAATAATGTGGATTACTCTCAAGGCTGAGGTAGAAGCAAAATTCAGGGAGACTCATTAAAGAGTATATTCAAGCCCCTTAGTGAGCACTTTCATTTTCCTCTTCCCTGATCTTCATCATGCTTCTGGGACAAAGTAGGCAGGTTCCTGTTTCTCTTTCATCCTACCCATAGGAGATTCATGAGGCCATACCTGATGGTGAAATGAAAGAGCTGAGGGAGTTTCTTTTAAATGACAATGCATTATCAAATGCCAGAAGAAATGCGTTCACCCTCTCTAACACACACCAGAGTCTCCCAGCAATGCACATAAGTTGGGATCATTTTAGCTTTCAAATACTTAGTAAAAGCGGAAGGTTTTTATACTTACTGCCAGTCTCTGGGTTGTCAGCATTCTGACACCTGAACCTCCAGTTAAGTGCTTGAGTCTGAGGGCCACAGGAGTCCTGACCAGATGCAAGAGAAAGCTTTTCCAGTGCCAGAGCAGGAACCAGCCAGGGCTGAGCATAGTCTTGCCTCATCTCAGAGTTGGCATGACCTCTAATAGGGAGGGCAACTGGTAGTTTCCAAGATAGAGTGTGTGGGGTGCTATAACCTGATGCCAAGAGTTTCTAAAACCCAAACAGTTGTCAAATAAGAATGACAAGCACCACAAAATGAAGCCGCCTCATCTCCCACCCACATCAGGCATTGCTCCCATGTCACAGCAGAGCTCTCTGGCAGAGCAGCCAGGAGCCGTTCTTTGCCTTGGGCATTCCAGGTAGCAGAACACTGTTCTCTCTCTCTCTTTTAGTGACTGCTGCTTCTCTGGACGAACCACAACAACAGGCTGAGCTGACTAGAACAAAGCAAAATCAGGATAGACATCTCTACACTGAAGCCAACATAACCACAGTCCATGGCAGACACAGAGGGACAAAGAAGGCAATTTCTTTCTTGGTCTCACTGTTGCAACTCAACCAGTGCTAACTGAGTTAGGTGCTGGATGACCACACATCCAGTTATACTAATTGTGACCTTGCAATCTCAAAAATAGTGATTTGGATTATAAATTATGCCTTAGTTATTTGTCATAAGCCATGGAGCTTATATTCCTTAACTGCTGGAGGGGAAATGGGACTAACGTAGAAACAGACAGAACTTGGAGTAGACGCTAGAGCAACCTCTTAGATGAAAAGGAACCAAGCTGGAATCATAGCCAAAGGATGTAATAGGCTCAGTTTCATTGGTGTTAGCATCAGCCTCCAAACAGGGACTGATGTAATGGTGAAGAAAAACAATAGCAGGAACTGGCTGGTCAGTGGGGCAAAGGGCCACTGTGATTTCAAGGGATCCCCAGGACCTAGAGCAGGACATTCGCCAATCGCTGGGTTTTGGGTAAGACAGGATCTCCCTTGGAGTGAAAAATATTGACAGGATCAGGCTGGAGTTAGAAAAAAGAATTGGGAAGACTCCAGGTATACAAAATGGGCAAACACACTTGAGGTAGCTATCAAGGCCGTAGTTCAATGACACAGGGATCCAGAGGGCTCATTCCAAAAGGAGCCTGCTGTGTTTACACCAGGCACTCACCCAAGTTATTGCATTCAGTATTCACAGTCACCTTGGAAAGTGGATGCTGTGTTCCCGAAAGACTTAGGCAGCCAACTCTCAGAGTTTGAGTGACCCGTCCAAGATTTTAGAGCCAGGAAGTGACAGTAAGGAGTATAACCCTGATCAATCCTGATGTAAAGTCTGTGCTCCTTTCTCTATACCTCATTGCTTAAATGGATTTGTTCAGGCCAACAAGTGGAAGAAGGGCACAGGTGCAGAGTAGTCAGGGAGCATGATGCCTTCTGGCAGTGCAAGGAGTTGGGTGTATCTGTGATGGAGGAAGCAAATGAGACAGTGATGTGAGGGAAGGCAAGGAGGGCCAGCACATAAAGTGCCTAGGAAACTTGGTAAAGCGTTTCATTCCAACTTGTGGACAATGAGATGAAGCAGAAAGAATGAGAGCATCCAATTTGTATTTTTGAAGGATCATTTTGTTATCAGGTTGGTGACTAAATTATCACTGAGGAGGAATTGCAAGGGAGAATAGGAGACCCATTAAGAGGCTAGTTTAGAGAAAAACATGTGGCTAAGACCGTATAGGTCCCCTGCCTTAAATCTTTAGCTTCCCATTGCCTTCTGAACAAAATGGAAGCTTTATTCCAAATCCTGCAAGGCACTTCATGACAGTCCTTGCCACCATAGCCACCTCTCCCAGTGCTCCCAGCTCACTTAGGGCCCATGATTTCTCAAAGACTTGCTGTTTTCTTTGCTTACAGTGGGTTCCTTAGGCTTGGTGAATATAATGTCAAGCTTCAAATTTCAGTTCAAATCTTATCCCATGTGGGAAAGGTTCTCATATTACCTTGACTCTCCCACCTCACACAGCTCTTTATTTAAATATATTTTAATATTAAAAATTCCTTATTAAAATGGACTTGTTAATTTTATAATGTTCCCCTCTTCTGTTTCTGAACTTCTTGAGGTCAGTGAATATGTCTGCTTTATTTTAGATTCTCATTACTTAGCTTGGTACCTGGCAAGTAAAAGATGTTTAATAACCTGTTCCTCAAAATTTATGAGACAGAGGACAATTGAAGATCACTCACCCTATAGCCCACCTCTATCTCCCTTCGTCTAACACCAAGCTCCATAAGAGCCATCTGTATGTATGGAAACTCTAGCCCCATGTTTAACTGCCCCCCCACAACCCCCACAATAAGGAGCCACTTCTTGGCCACCTTCAAACCTATAGATGCTCACTCTGGTGAAGCAGTTAACTCCTGAGAGGATAGGTCTGGAAGAAATCCTGTTAGGCAGCCCGGATCAGGGAATCTGCAGCCCTAGATACAGAAACATGACCTAGAATTAAGATATGTGGGCCCCTGGTGGCAATGTCTCTTTGGACCTCGGGACTTCTTAACTTGTGATTAGGGGTATGACTAGAGAAAGGACAGAGTGGTCACCTCTAAAATGTGGACTCCAGGTTGTCCAGCTTCAAGGGAGAGAAATGAGAAGAAAAGGTAAAAAATGTAGGGAACTCAATGGTGCCAGGTCCCTGTGCAAGTGGGGATCCCTGGGAAGCAGACAGGGAGTGACAGGCAGGAGGTTTGAATTAGCACTGCTGTAAGGAAGGGAAAGGAGGTGGCTGGGTGGAGGGAGAAGTTGAGTCATAGGCAGCTATGATGAGGGTCTCAGGGTAATGGAGAACTCTGAGACTGGGGCAGCCCTTCAGAGTCATCCAGAGTGAAGAGTGTGGCAAGTAGACCTGCACACCTCAACCTGAGGCTGAATGCAAGATCCCCTGGAAAGGAGTGTGGCCCTGGGCAAGGTGACTCTTCAGTCAGCAATCCCAGAAGATGACTGACACTGAGGACTTTTGCCAGCAGCATTTTAGTGATTAAAGTAACAAATCCTTTGTATTTAAGGGGAATCCAGGCTGCATGTCAGTTAGGGTTCAGCTAGAGAGATATAACCAGTAGGAGATACACCTTAAGGGATTTATGACAAGAAATTAACTTACGCAAGGGCGAGTCTGAAATCCACAAAGCAAGCCATCAGAATGGAAAGGCTAGAACTCCTCATGTGGGTGAAATTTCTTCTTCACCAAAGCTTCAGTTCTGCTCTTAAAGGCCTTGCAATTGATTGGGTCAGAACCACCCAGATTCTCTAGAATAATCGCCCTTACTTAAAGTCAACAAATTCTGGATTTAATCTACAAAACACCTTCATAACAACACCAATGTTAGTACTTGATTGCAACACTAGTGACAAATGTATTTCAGTGGAATTCACTTACTTGTTTGGATGTTTCTGTAAAAAAGCCTTTTCTGTATCTAAACATTGACTTTCAAATATGCGACTGTGACCACTTATACATGAGATGGCCAAATAGCAATGACATATCCCAGTTTTTATAACAATCTCCATGAAGGATGATGTTTAGCCACAGGTGCTGTTGCACACTTGACCAGGAGAACTGACACTACTTGAGAACGGTTGCTAAAGTCACAAACAAGTGCTGCTGAAATCACACCTGCTCCCAGTCACCTGTGGGGCCAGCTCACCCAAAGTGCTGAGCACGAAGACCGGCAGGTCACCCAATGTCCCGTTTAAGCCTCTTGACACACAGATTAACCAGAAGCTGAGTGCCTGGGTACTCAAACTTATCTAACAGGTGAGGGAAAAGACAAGCTATGTTTCTCAAGTTTTTGAGGCCATGACTGTTAACACTTTCAGGAAATTATAAAAAATTATCCAATCTTTTCATATCAGTAAGAGGAGTGACACGATCCGCATTCTCTCTCTAAGGTGTTTATATTTGCCCTCATGATGGTTGGAGCCACCGGGAAAACTCTGCATTTATACTGGGTTTCTCTTCTTAGTGGCAGTCTCGCTCCCCAAGCCCAGATGTGCAGTGTCAGCCTGCCCTCCAGGAGCCATGCCCATGCTTCCTCTTCAGGATGGAGGAAAGATTTACCTGCTCTCTACTCTTTCCCCAACCCTTTAACTTCTTGTCTCCACCTTTCTCAGCTCCTTGGGCATCCCTCTCCCCACTCCCATCCCACACCTCCGCTGCCCAGAATGACAAAGGGGTCCTCTTGTCCCTTCTCCCACCTACCACCCCCACTAGAACCCCATTTCCTCCTGCCTGTGCCCACCTTCAGAGCCTCTGAGTGGAGGTGAGACAGAAGACCTGGGCATCAGGCTGTAATAAGAATCTACCTTTTTAACTGGAGCTGGATGAAGAGCAGAGCAATGTTTCTTATTACCTGTGGGGCAAATGTAATTAAGAACCTATCAAATTTCTGTTTGAGATTTTGTTTTAAGAGGTTTAAAATTTGTCAAATGTGATCTGCCGCAGGCTGGGATTTGGAGTCTAAAGAGGTTAACTTTATAATGAAGATCATGCTGTTGTTTAATCACAGATGTTGAGGTCCATCCATTTTGCTGCTTTTAGATCAGAAAGTAGGCCTCTGGTACTGCACAATTATGAAGTAAAGTGTCCTCCCCCCAAAAAAAAATTATAATGACAAGCAAGTCAGATAGTGAATGACTTTGTTACTTTGGGCTGTTTTCCAAGATCAAAAGTAAAACTGCTGAGCTGCCAAACTCCAGATGTCATCATCTTTATAAGCAATTTCCCATATAGATGGGTTATTCTGCATGTAGGAACAAGTTTGTATCATACGTGCTCTTACTGGCATAAGCATATTTTGGGCTGCTTAATGAAATGTGTTCTCTTCTCCTTCCCCCTGACTTATCCTTAGTGCTTCCTCTGTCTAAGAAAACCCACCCCAAGCCCCTGAGTATACAGAAGATGAATCATGCAAAATTAGCACTCGTGGATTAGAGGCGAAAATTTGGGAAACAAAGAGTGAAATCTAATCTTGGTGGCGTCTGGCTTGTTCTTGGTTTGCAAACAACTGCTTCTTAGATAGGAAAGCTCCCCAAAGAGGTTGAGTTGAATTTCTCCCCGCCTTGGATTTTCCTAGAGTCACATATTAACAAAACTTCAAAGCCCTCCTTTTAACAGGTGAATTATAACCAGTATAATGTAAGAGAGCCAGCAGAATGGAACAAATCAAGATTCTGGAGATGTGTGGTCAGAGAACAAATATAGTCGTTAACATGACTTAGATCACCTCATTTTTAAACATGTACTTTTGTTGACAAGTATATATGTCCCCCCACCCCCTTTGGAGCAGTCATGACCAGTTCCAATTGAGGTGCAGACTCAGCTGCCTTTTTCTCTCCATCTTTCACCCCCACGGCCCTCTTTCTCCATTTTTCCACAGATAAGTTCATCTGGGGGTAGAGCAGATAGAAGACGAAATGGAACTTGAGAGACTAGTCTGTTTAATCTACCAGTTTAGCTGGGTGCGAGGTTAATGTGTGTGAGCAGATTAGGAGCATGAACACAGCTTCTGAAAGGCAGCCGACCTCTGGAGGAGTGGCGTGTGGAGACAGACTCCTGATGCCTAAGTGCCAGAGGCTGGAGGATGTGGCAAATGAGTCCATCTCATTGGAGTCTAGGCCTCTGAGTAAACCACTCCCAGAAAGGGGATGATCTGATACCTTACATGTTACTGGAGCCAGGAACAAGTGGGCCACAATGCCTGACTCCACCCTGACTAGCTTTGATAATTACTTAATTATACCCCTGTCTATACTGCCTCTGAATGTAGGCTGCTTTAAAGGGACCAGCATGAAAGCACTTGAGTTTGTCTTGGTTAGAACCCTGTGCCAACCACAGGTAGGGAAGGAGGGCAGTGTGACACATGCACTGTCCATGCCTCTGCTGTGTTGAACCAGCTGTGTGACCTGTAGGTGAGTTATTGTCCCATACTGGGCCTCAGCCTCCTCCTGGTAAAATACGCTGATAGGAGCTGTAAAGCAATGTCTAGTTCAAATGTTGTTTGAGAAAGTGCCTAGCTTGGTGTCATACTTATTCCCCTGTCCTACTGACCTCCACCCTGGTCCCGGGCTCGTGGAACCTGAGGACACAACAGTGTTCCTGGGGCCACAGAGGGCATCGCTGTGGACACAGACACTCCAAATCTTACTCAAAATTACACTAAGACTTTCTTACTCTATGTTCTGTCACATGCACACGGTTACAACCAATCTGTTAGAAACCCCATCTCTGGGAGCATTTCAGAACCAAAGGTACTAAATGAGAACTGGGAAAGGCGGTTTCTTGTGATATTGAATTTTTCAAAAACATTTTATAACTTTTCTTTGGGGATTGTCTCCCAAGCTGTTTTTTTACCAGTCATTCAAGAACATTCATCACACCTTATTTTTAGCCCAAAATATTATTACAGTTATTCACTTTGACATTAAACGACCTAAAATTTTCTGATGATCTATTTTTTTCAAGAGAAGTTTTTCCAGTGCTGAGGAAATTCTAAACAAGGTCATTGAGCTCTGAAGGAAATTCCCAAAGAGGATTTCAGAATACTTTGAAGAACAGTGACAGCTTCCCAGGGGAGAGAAAGCAAGGCATCATAGTGGCTTTGAGGCCAGAAGTACCTGGGTCTGAATTTCAGCTCCCCGCTTTCCAGCTCTTGAATATGTTGCTAAACCTGTATGACCATCGGAGTAATAGTGTTAAGTTTGATGTTAAAGTAAAAAAGGCAATAAAGTCATGTTTATATAAGCACCCAGAATGCATGTGCACAATAATTTTTCCTCTTCTTATGGGTACTTATTGAATACCACTGTATTCATATAGATGTATGAACATTTATTAATGATAGCTAATGTTGAATAGCAACTATGTTTTGGGTCCTGTTTACATCTTTTATGTGTATTTACTTACTCCTCATCACAGCCCAACATGGTAGGTACTATTGTTATACTATTTTGGAGATGTGGAAACTGAGGCACTGAAAGATTAAGCAATGTGTCTAAGGTCATAGAACAAACTAATTGCAAAGTTAGGATTTCCAAACCTGGAAATCAAGATCCAGACGCTTTTCTTGACATGTTATTTTATACTTGTGTGAACATTAATAAAAATAATCAAACTTTATATGACGCTTAGACATGCGGGGTGGTAGAGTGTATGTGTGTGTCGGGGTTGGGTGTGATGTGGAAAGGAGGAAACCCAAATAAAGTGGAGTGGATACCCAAGCTGAATGAGCGCTCTTATTGCTGCCTATGCTCTGGCCATAGACTGAATTTAGGAAAATCTGAATATAGAAGAGCTTTTCCTTAAGAACTGTCCTGAGGGCAAACAAAGCATGAGGAAGAGCAGAAGGCCACCGACTTGTCTTATCCATAACTCAAGAAGCAATCACTCCAGTATCAGACTGAAGGCCATCAACAATGTTTGAGCTACCCTAGTTGTAGGTAGGATAGCAATTCTTTTTCTTAGTTTGCTGTCATTTCGCTCTAGTTGTCTCTCATAATCCCATTGTGCTGCTGATGATGTGAAGAGCAACTTGCCAGTGGTCATCCGGCTGGTAACTGGAGAAAGTTGTTTGTCAATTTTCTCTCTACCAGATTGCACAAGTCTTCTCTTCTTGGAAGAGTGACACTGTATTGCCTAATTTCTTCTATTTTTGTTTTCACTTCCCTCTTCATGAAAGCAAAACTGACTCCTAGAAAAGCGAAGAATGTGAAGCAGGGAGATGCATAGCGTCAAAGAAGAAGGCAGAGGCAAACAAGGCCCGGGAGCTGGTGGCTACTATGGTGGAGGCCCTGAGTGCTGACCTTGGATGTCCCATAAGCAGCCAAGTGAACCATTTTTTTCCCCGCTCTGCCATACAGCTTTTATTGTTGATCCTGAGTGGTCATTGGTTGACTGCAGGAGCAGAACTCCAAGTGTTCTGTGAAGAAATGCCCTTGACACAGCATAAGGAAAGCACTCAGCTGCACCATGGCTTTTTCCCAGAGCAATTTAGCACTGATTTCCCTGGGGAAAAAGGTACACACACAATATAGAAGAGAACTTCTGGGCAACTTTTCTACCTAACTGACTCTAGATCAAGAATCTACATCCATTCCCAAGTTCATGACATTGTTTTGTGATTCTTCAGTCTTAAGGTTTGTTCATGGGCTTTCCTAAGGAAAGAGAGAGCTGGTGTTTCCACTAAACATATACTGCATACTTTGTCTCAGTCCTGGGCACCATGCATTCTGTTGAGCAATCAAGGAGCTCATTTTTATGCGGATAAACTTGAAAAGTAGAGCTGGGAGGACCTGTGGAAATATTCCAGGTGGAAACAGGGCTTGTTTGTTTACATAAATACTGCCCTAGAAAAAACTTGGGGAAACACAGTGGTAGGGTCTGTGGTTATAACATCGTCATCCAAGGACCAGTACTGCTGTCGCTGCCCATGTAAGCTACACTGTCCAGACCCAGGCTGGTGATCAAGCTTTCTTCACTAGATGAATCCTGCAGTAGGATTTAAAGCAATGTTCTTGGTTGCACAGTCTTTAAGGCTTATCCCCTAGAAATTCTTTCAGTTACCCAATGTCCTTCCAATAAATTCTTTTTCTTCTTAAATTAGCTAGAGCCTATTTCTGTTGCTTGCAACAAAACATCCCAAGAGATACAATGTTAAAGCAAACAATAAATATTTGCTAAATGACTAATTAGGAACTTCAGATATTTTACCAGTCTAATGAAATTCAAGACTCTTCTGAAAAATATGTACACAAATAGGCAGAAAAGGACTATTAACAGAACAAAGAATGGAAGAATTTTATTACAGGAGAATATTCATAGAAGAATGATGGAATATGGGGTTGTAAAACTGGAGAGGACCTTAAAAAGTCAGACTAAGGAGTTTGGGATTAGTCTCGCGGTTAGAGGGGTTGGGGAAGCTGTGTGCAAAATTAAAGAGTTGGGAGTAGTGACTCTCAGTTAGCCCAGAGTGCCTTTAGCACAATATTCCTGAAATACGATGTGTTGAATCTGCATATAGAAAATACTAACAAAGACTAAGAGACCTTTAGGTATATATGTTTGAGAACTAATAGGTCAACTGAAATTCAGAAAATTTTTCTACTCTCCTAGAATGGTAAATTTCCAAGAGGGAGAGTTTAGTAAGCAGTACTTCTCAAACTTACTGGATATAAATTTCACCCAGCTAAAAAAGTTGCTGGGAAAAAGGTCCTGTCCAGGAGAATTAATCCTGGTTTCTGTTATCAATCAAGTCACTTATTTGAGTGAACTCTAAGTAAATAAATCCAAAAGACAAATTAATAAATAAAACTGTAGGATCTGATCATTGCTGCTTCTTGTGGTTCCATCCTGGCCCCTTTCGCGTTTGTGTAACTGTTCCCAAGCCTTTTATGTACTTAGGATTCTTTTCCTATCACAATGACTATCTCAGGGGCATTCAGTGGTTGGCAAATGGCTTTAATAAAGGGAGAAATTTGTCAAGGCTCTGAGTATTATTATATATTTTTTAAAAGACTTTTTAGAAAAATTTTTAGGTTCACAGAAAATTTGAGAGGAAGTTATAGATATTTCCTATATATCACCAGTATCAACTCAGACACAGACTCCCCATCATCAACACCAGAGTGGTACATTTGTTACAGTGGATGAGCCTACATTCATAAGCTGTAACAAAGTTATATTACAGATAATTCTTGCTGTGTACATTCTGGATACACATGTAGTGACATTCATCATTATAGTATCATACAGAATATTTTCTCTGTGTTAAAGAATCTCTGTGTTCTACCAGTTCATCTCTCTCACTCCTAAAACTTGGTAACCATCGATGTCATTGTCTTTATAGTTTTGCTTTTTGCAGAATGTCCTATCATTGGAATCACAGAGTACTCAGCCTTTAGAGATTGGCTTCTGCTTAGAAATATGCACTTAACTGTGTCTGATCAGGATTTGATAGTTCATTTCTTTTCAGTACTGAATAATACTCTATTGCCAGGATGCATCACAGTTTGTTTATCCATTTACCTACTGAATGGCACTTTGGTTGATTCCAAGTGTGGATTGTTATGAATAAAGCTGTGGTAAATGTGCGTATGCAGAATTTTGTTTGAACATGAGTTTTCAGCTCCTCCAGGTAAATACCAAGGAGTAAAATCGCTGAATTATAAAGCAAGAGTATGTTTAATTTTTCAAAAAAACTGCCCAACTGTCTTCCAAAATAACTTATTTTGCATTCCCATCAGAAATGAATGAGATTATTGCTTCATGTCCTCACCACAATTTAGTGGTGTCAGTTGTCTGTATTTTGGCCATTCTAATAGGTATGAAGTGGTATCTTGTTTAAATTTGCATTTTCCTGGTGATATATGGAGCATTTTTTCACATACTTATTTGCTGTCCATTTATCTTCTTTGACAAGGTGTCTGTTAAAGTCTTTGGCCCACTTTTAATTGACTTGTTTGCTTATTTTGAGTTTTAAAAACTCTTTGTATATTTTGGATAACAGTTTTTTATCAGCAGTATCTTTTCCCGTCTTTGGATTGTCTTCTCATTTTTTTGCTATTGTGTTTTGCAGAGCAGAAATTTTACCTTTTAATGAAGTCTGGATTATTAGCAATTATCTGATGGATCGGGACTTTGGTGTTCTATCTAAAAAGCCAGGACTATACTCAGTCATCTATATTTTTATGAAGGTACAAAAGATGTGGGGTATATTTCTGGGGCCTCTTTTCTGTTCCTTTGATCTATTTATCAGTCTTTTGCCAACACCACACTGTTTTGATTACTGTAGCTCAACAGTAAGTGTTAAAGGTAGATAGTGCTAATCTCCCCATTTTGTTTTTCTTCAGTTATTGTATTCGCTATCTCTGTATATAAATTTTTTGACCAATGTTTTTTCATAACCACAAGATAATTTGCTGGAGGTTTTTTGAACTTGGAATTGCAATGAATTTGTTGATTAAAAAAGTAAGAGATAAAGGTTGAGATCATAAGTGATTTGCCCAAGGTCGTACATCTCTGTTCAGTAGTGGAGTTTTGGAACTGAAGTTCATCCTAGAGACCAGTTTTCTGAAGTACTCTGGCTAGTTGATAAGAAGGAAATATTCTATATCTCTTTTGTTCTCTAACTTTTAAGAGATAAATCTATAGTCTGGATTGAACCTAGCCCAAGGAGTGGGTCAGTCTCTGTCTTTAAATAGGTTTCAGAAGCTGTGCAAAAATTAAGCAGACCATTCACACCTGGTTTACAGACTTTCAAAAGTACAGTCTTTAGGTAAAAATGTTGGAAGGAATTATGTAAAGTATTAGAAGATTCCTTAGGATTTGACATATGTGAATTTTCATCTCTGATGATTTGACATCCACCATTAATTCTCTTTCCCATCAGTACATGGTAACCTCATACGGATGGCATTTTTTTCTCTGCTGCTGCTGGGAATGACCAAGGTCACATTCCAGAAAAGGATCTTGCTTGCAAAGCATACCATTCTTGGAGAGATACAAAGAGAGAGTTAATGTTTGAAGACATTGTTAACTTCATTAACAAACTGACAAACTTGCCTATCTTTCACTGTTGCTGTAACTTTGTTCCCTTTCCCAGAAATGTGATAAGATGTGGAATAAGCCTTCTCAGACAGTTAAAGAACAATGGTTTCAATAGAGCTCAATATAGTCTTTTTAAGACCACTTTTTGTATTTTGGGACTGTGTAACTTTTATATACCATCTATTGAGAGTCTATTTTTAAAATGCAGTGTGATTTATTCAAATCCTGGACATTCCTTCTCCTTGACAAACAATGCTGAAAGTTAAGGGAGATAGGGAAAAAAAAAAAAAAAAGAATCAGAAGGGTTGTTTGTGTGTTCCTGCTAGCTTTGATAGCATTTTTTAAAGTCAAGTTTCCTTGAGTTTTAGAGTCAGGAGGGAAATAGAGATGATGCAATCCAATCCACTCCCTCCCTTTATCCAATTCAGGAATCCGTTGCACCATAAACCCTAATAGGTAGTCCCATACCTCTGCTTGATTAGTTCCAATGATAAGACGTGCAATATTGAAAGTGGCTAATATGCCATTATTAGAATAATTTCATTGCTAAATAAAAATTACTTATGCTCACTCAACATCTAGTTGTGCCTCTGGAATTATGTGCAAAAAAACCCAACCCAAGGAGGGTGAAACAGTACAGCAGAGTAATGATGGCTGTGGCCTAGGTTCAAATCCAGCTTCCTTCCCATCTGCACTGAGCACTTGTGTCTCAGCGTCCTCACCTAAAACTATTAATTCTGTTAGTGACTGTTTCATAGGATGGTTGTGAAGATGGTTATGTGTTTGTGAAAGAATTTAGAGCAATTTCTGGCATGTGGTTGGCACTCAATGAGTGGTAACTATTGACAATGTCACTTTTATTATTTCATCTTAAATACCAATTATTTTCAGAAAATAGTATTGTTTGGAGCACTGTCCTGAGTGTATTCTGAGGCTTTGTTTAGGGAATTGATAAGTAACGATTGATAAGTAACATCCCCCAAGGATAGAAGAAGGGGAAATGATGTCACATATGCCAGATCCTTGCAATGTTTTTATCCAGTCCTTCAAATTCTAATGATAAAGGCACGTTCCTATCTCAGTCTCTTCTCCTCTGGGCTAACATACCTGGTGGTAGAAATATCAAAATTGATTAATTCTGTAAACTCCCAAGATGGGCTTCAAAGGCATCCTTGAAATGTGTTTAAAGTTGGAGCATTTTCCTTTCATTTATTACCTCTTATTAAATGCTTCTAATTTAATAATAAATGGTCCTAATTATTTGAAACCTCTCCAAAACTATTGATGCTCATTTTTCATGACAAAATTATGAAATTAGTTTCTTCCTCCCTATACTCACAAAACTCCTGCAGTGGTCTTTCTGTTGGCATGCAGTATGTTTTTATGGGGGCAACTTAGACTGGGAGTTAGGGCTAATTATGGATAGCATTGGATCCTACAAATGCGTATCTTGAAGCCCTAACTTCCAATGTGACCGCACTTGGAGAAAGGACTTTTAGAGAAACAATTAAGGTTAAATGAAGTCTTAAGAAGAGAACCCTAACCAGATAAGATTATGATCCCCAGCAGAATAAAAATCTCAAAGAAAATCTAATTTTTTAATGAGGGAAAAATGAAAGAAGCGAAGATAGGTACCTCCTCCTAAGGACTCCAAAACTTCATTGAAACCAGTTTTCCAGAGGATCTTGGGACGACCATGGGTAATCTTTGATTGGAAAGAACCTCAGAGATGGTCTGGGCCAACCACTCACTCACTTCAGTGCTGCTAACATTTATAGGGGACTTACCAATAATAGTCGTAATTATTTTGTATTTGAACCCATTTGGCAGTTCAGAAGGGTTTAGAATGACTGTAATCACCATAACAATAGCTTCCAGTCAACAATTCGCTATTAAATTTTTCTACAATATCTGTCCAGTGGTCTTATAATCTCAACACAAACTCCTCCATTATCAAATGCCTTTCCATCCATGGGACTCTGAGAAGAGTTAGGTCCTTAGAGCTGAAAGGGTCTTTCCAAAAGCATATAACCTATGGTACTACTCTAGAAGTGGGGAAACTAAAGCTTAGAATAAAGCATCTGTTGTCTTCGGTGTCATGGGTAGTGAGTAACAGGATTTGTATCCAAATTCCCATCCCCTGACCTTCACCCTAAATGAGCTTCTCTTCTGTGAAGCAGTCAGCCTCTGATCACCCATGGGGTTACCCACACATTTTAACTGGCTGTCTTATATCTTGCCTTTTTAGCTATATTGAACAAAATGAACCAGTCTATTTGGTTCGAGTCATCCAGGAAAGAGTAGTGGAAAGTTCTAGTTCTAGTCTCAGGCTCTGCTATTAATACAAAAGATTCTTTTATTTCCTCTTCCCTTATTTTGTTCCCAGTCCCAGGATACTAGAAAGTCTGCTCAGTCTTTGTAATTAATAGGACTCAACCATCTACAAAAGGCTAGTTCAAGTTAATGTAAGGTTGATATCAGAGTAAGGAAAGAAGACACCCTCCTTTACCCATCGACCACGTCAGTCAAATATTCTGTTTTAATACACGTTCCTCATGTGTGTTCTCATAAACCACTAAGTTGCCTCATACTTTAGGATTATGCAGAGACTGTTTGTCTTAACCAGTTATAAAAATATTTTCCGAAGTCTTCCAAAATAAAAACAGGCTTTATTTAGAAGTCAACTTAAGTTTCCTGAATAGAATTGATGTCAAATAATGCCTCTGACTTTGGGACCTGGCTACGTCCTTGATTCTCTCACCCTTCTCCACCTCACCCCCACCCCACTAAACAGTGGACACTCCCATTGGTTCTTCCTGTTGATAGTGTCTTTAAAAGAATCAACCATAGTATTGTTATCAGTCCCATAGTTTCAGTTCTCATACTTGTCTATATTTAGATTGGAGAGAAAAATTTCTTTCCATTGCTCAGGAAAAAAAAAAAAGACTTTTTAAGTGAGTTAATAAATTTCTTGACAGGGGAATTCCGAATGTAGTTGCTATCTTGCTGCTATGAAGGAATATATACTAAAGCTTATGAAGTGTGGACGTTTTTACTGGTGGAGTGACCAGATCACAGGCATATGACCACTCGCATATTTTCCAGGTAGTGGTAGTGGAGCAAGGGCAGGGGTTTGGGAGAATGTGTGTGGAAGCAAGACCACTGTTGCATCAGAAAGAATGTGGATAAACATAGTTCTGAAGAGCAGGTGCCAAAGAATTGATGTACTAATTAAGAATGGAAATCTCATATCATATTTAGAAAAATATTCATGAATTAGAAAGAATCATGGGTTCTAATGGATATCTAACCCATACATATAAAATTTTTTATATTTTCCCTTACTGGTTTTGAGCAACCAGTTTTTTTCCTTCTCTATACCATTTTCACTGAACAATTCCTCCAATAAGATTTTTCTCACTGAACTATTCTAGTGTGAATGGAAAAAAAAAGTGGATATCACTTTGTCTAATCTTAATAATGGGAAGATCCATGTAATGATTCTGAATAGAATAAATCAGAACATGTAATGAGGAGGAAACATCAGTAAAGTGTTTGGGGAGCTGGCCCTCAACCAATGGCAAAGAATGGAATGCAGCCTACTCATTCATCCACCAGTAATGGAGAACTCCAAGCTTTTAGTCCACCTAACTGCTATCTGAGTCTCTCTACTGACAGCCTCATTAATCCCTCTCTTCCTACCTCCTCTGGAAAAGGGACTGGGACTCTGTAAAAGATCCATGTCCCCGTCCCCCAATCCTTCTCCCTCTCAGTTTTGGTGAGACCTAAAATCACCCTTTAAGAAGGATTCTATTCAATTGGGTAACCTCTTATCAAAACATAAATTCTTAAAAGTCCAGGGCATTGAGAGATAAGCAGAAAACATTTTTTTTAAGAAGACAAAGAGAATCATTAGTATGGGGACTTGCTTAAATTGTGAGTGTATTAGACCTTATTTTAGACTTTAAGTCCTGATTGTTAGTGCCTTTAACTGACTTGCCTTTCAAATATTTTGGCTATTTTGATTTCTAATGCAGCATGAGTCTCAGATGTAA
Source organism: Solenodon paradoxus (assembly GCA_004363575.1). NCBI lineage: Eukaryota > Metazoa > Chordata > Mammalia > Eulipotyphla > Solenodontidae > Solenodon > Solenodon paradoxus. The sequence goes on from RJWH01000306.1 coordinate 622,831, forward strand.
CAGAGCTTATAATTTAAGTCCTTTTACTTACTAGGGCTCTTTCCAAGGTCTTGGGATGGGCCCTGATAACATGTTGCCATCTGTGTGCTTTTTGGCAAAATCTGCATATGTGAGATATTTTTACTTTTGCAGGTAGAGTCTATCTCTATTCCCATATCCCCCACCCCACCACCTTATACTTGTCGTCCCATAGGGGTTTAAAGTGGGAGGGTGAGGATAAATAGTTCTAAATAAATATTCACTTTTTATTAAATTCATGTCTAAATTAATCTTTACTTTGATACCAACAATATATATATTTATAATTTTTAATTATTTTTCTTATTGGAGGCCCCCAAATTCTGAAGATTTACTAAAACTTAGGGGCAGGTGTCTCTGGATTCTAGACCTCCTGCACTTAACTCTCACATAATAATTGTGAATTGAATGAAGAGAAAGAGGAAAGAGATTTAAGAATGGAGATAAATTAATGAGTTTTCTTATATCACAGCACTGGTCCTCAGAAGAGGAGACTCCTGAACTTTTGTTTTAACAGCTGAAATAAAGCATCACCATGCTGGTTGAGAAGTTAAGTGATATTCCAGCCTGAGATGAAAGTAGAGGTAAAGAAAAGGGAGGTGACAGGATGGGGAGTTAAAATGAATTAAGAAAAACACATGGTCTTCCGAAAAGGAAACAGTTATGAAAAGAGATGGAAAAACCAGTTCTTCCAGGATAATGCCTTTTGTTGAGCCCTAAAGGGAAGCTAGGTTGAGACAGGAGGAAGCTGAAAGGATACCAAAGACTCCCAGGTTACCTGACAAGAGGAAAGAAGGCTGAAGGGAAAGGCAAACAGTGAGGGAGAAGGACAAGGGGTCACGTTTTTCTTGGCATTGAAGTATTTTCAAATGAGTTATTTTTCAAAAGTTTCCAAGGAGGATCCTCTACCAGTTTCCAACCTCCATTTGGGATTTGAAACCTACAGGAAACAAAGCCCCTTCCCATGACCTCTTTCTTCCTCTCTAAATTAAATTTGGATGCAGAGAGCTGGTTAAGCAGAAGCTGGAGCCTTTTGCTGTGCCTGGGAGTGTGGTCCCCCTCTCTAGTGACATCTTAGCTGTTGTTTTGGTTAAATGCAAAGAAGTTGCGGGTTTTGGCAAATCGTTTGAAGACTGGCATAAATTCGTTCCATCTGTAAAGCAAGAAATTTGGATGAATGTCCGGTTGTGGGTTCTCAAATTCATAGTTATGGTGGTGGGAGGGGGTACTGGTGTCAGAGATCCTTTCCCGAACAGGCTGAAAGATACAGAACTGTTCTCCAGAAACAGGTACCTAAGCCTATTCACATACCATTTTGTGTACAATTTCATGGACCTTACAGCAAACAGTTCTCTGAAGTAGTTTTCCTCCTCACAGGAAGATTACAGTTCTTCACTCGATTGACCACAGGCATCAGCCAACAGAATGCAAGCAAAAGTTCTGGGTGATACTTATGGGTCAAGGAATTACAGTGTTCTCATTTCCTTTTATCCTCAAGCCAGCAGTTTTCCTGATGGTGGCTTCTTTGTCGGGTCTAGGAATGATGGTGACAGACAGTGGTATCAGAGTCAACATGGATTGTCACGTGTCACTAATAAGACATAAGTTTTTGTTGCTTAAAAAGCGACTGAGATTTTTAGAATTGTTTGCTACCTAATTAATTTGTTACCTAATTAAGCCCTTCCTGAAAGCCCTTGAATCCATCCATGGATGCTAGAGCTCTTTACCAGCCCTAGGTTGTCAATCCCAAGTTTAAATGATAGCTGCAATCTTTCTATTTCTGAAAGTCTATGAATCTGTAAGAGAAATTTTAACGTGCAGTTTCAGATTCTTGAATCCTACCTACCCCAGCTCATAGGAAATGTCCGTTTGGTTGAATGGAATGTCTCATTTTTAGATAGGTTATCAAATCATGATTGTGTGGTTGCTTGACATGAAAGACTAGTCAGGCTCCTTGTCCAAAAGTCAGTGAGGATTTGACTGAGGTGACATGGTATCTGCCTGCAGCAGGGAAGGGAGGAGAGACCACTTAGGCACTTGATCTGTCTATGCTCCCAGCTACAGTCTCACAAGCAGAAGAAGAAAAGAAAAAAAATCAAGAAAGCAAATAAAGGCATACTTCTGAAAGCTTCAAATGACAAAAGAAGTCAAGAGGCAGGATGTCTGCACTTTGTTTCTATTTGTGGAACACAAAATTTAAACAGAGCTCTTCATTCAGAATTCATCTGGCCATTAAAATTGCCTTCCAAGTTATTATCTGCAAGGAAATGGATAGCATTCAAACCTTTCCCTGAAGTGAGTTTGTATTTAGAGATGTTTCACATGTGTTTAATTCAGTGATCAATTTTACCTTGTCAAAACAGAGAATGGTCTGTCACAAACAGGATGACGCTCATTAGTGAGGCGCAGGAGATAATACAATGGAGGGGAGAATAAACAGACTACCCAGAAACAAGGAAACAAGAGCCTACTCAGGAAGCACAGGAGAATAGCAGAAAATGATACTGTCGTTGGAGTAGTAGACCGAAAGCGAATGAGACAGCTAGATAGTACTGCTATTTAGTAAGTGAGCTGAAGAGAAAAAAATGGAGGGTGGGGGTTTTGTGGAAGGAAGTTTAGTCTGGAGAAGAGAATAGGGATTTAACAACTAAATTGGAATTTAACGTTTTATATGTAAGAAAGACCCTAATATAGTTGTGGGAGTGCTAGATTGAGTGGATGTCAAGAAACTGAGGGTCAAGACCTAGATCCTTTCTGGTCTTCTGCTTCTGAGACTCAGTTTACTTGACCATCCAGTGAACAGTTTGGATTAAGTTGATTGATAAGACCTTAGCCAGACAGACCTAGAATCTAGGGAGTTCTAGGAAAATATTGTTTCGTGACAACCCAGAAAGTTCCTGTACATGAAAAACTTTTGATTAACATACAAATTAATATTTTCTTGGATAAACTTCCGGAATTTGTGAAATTTTGAAATTCTGGAAGTTGCCTCTTTGGAGATCTTTACTGCTCAGATAGAGCCTATTTTTTGAGTGCTAAGAGATCATGAGACATGTTTGAGGCATCCTCTAGCCATCAAACTATATGAAAATATTTTATTGTCATCTTTCCCAGTGACCAGCCCCTAACAGGAGGGAAATATAATCCAAATCCAAAATTGTTGATGTATTGTCCCTGTGACAAATGAAAGATGATATAAAGAGAAATCCAGCAAAAATAAGTCTCTGAATGGTGCTGTTTTCATTTTGCAAGATACCATCATGTTTGAAAGGAGCCCAGCGAGCAGTAAGTCTGGGGTCTGTATCCTCATGCATCCTACCTGAGCTCTGGTGTTCACAGGCTGACCAGTAAGTAGGCATCTCAGCCGGCTTGTCGTGCGGCAGAACCAGTAACAACCTCGAGCAGGCAAGGTTTGATTTTTTTTTACACCAAGTGACATTCTTCTTTCCTCTCCCAGAAGAGGCTCCAGGCCCTTTCCTGCATACTAGAAAGGAATCTACATAATCAGGAGTAGCTTTGAGATATCCTACTCTGTAGTAATCACTTTTTCTTTTTTTAAAGTAGCGGCAGAGGAAAGTCCCTGTGGCTGCCCTCTTCCAACATAAGTGGACGGCAGGCATGAGCAGCCATCGGCTACTGACCAGAGAAGAGTGTTCAGTCGAGGATGGAGCTGGTTGGTGGGAGTTGTCCTTTCAACTATCTTCAAGTGTCTTCAAGTTTGACTTTCAGGGTCCTAGAAGTGTTCTTTTGGTCCTATTTTTGGAACTGGCTTCTTGCAGTTAACCTTCAGACAAATGGGGACATAAGGGGTCTCTTCTGCATCTTCATTTTCAGTAGCCCCTCCTCTCTGGAGCCTACTCTTACTTGCCCTTGGGTACTCAGCATCTCTTCCAGAGATACTTTACTTATACATCAGCTAAGATATATACATATGCATAGGCATGTGTATGTATAGGTACATATACATATATCTTCCCTATTTCAATGACAAAATACTATAACACACACTTTTCTATATCCTGCTTTTCTTTTGAAGCAACAGTATATCTTGGAGATTACTCTGTTGCAGTATATCAGGAGTTTCCACTTTCTCTTTCACATGTAGTTAAGTAATATTCCATTCAGTAGTTGTATAATAATTTAACTTGTCTCTGTAAATGAACATCTAGATTATTTACAGTTTTTTTTTTTTTTTCTATTATAAACACTCTTGTAGAGAATGTGTGGGTGTAAGTAGGGTAAATTTTAGAAGTGGAATCACTGTATCAAAGAGTATATGTATTTGTGTATTTGATAGATATTGCCTGTTTGCCCTTCATGGAAGCCATATCATTTTATATTACTCTTAGGATTATATTAGAGTGTCTATTTCTCTACATCCTTATCACGCAGGTGTTATCAGACATTTTTATCTTTGCCACTCCATGGGATAAAAAGTGAGATGCCAGTGTAATTTTTTTTTGAATGAATGAAAAAAGAATATTTATAAAAAATTACAGTTATCATGAGTACACAGCTTAATAAAGCTTCACAAATTAGACATATTGTTGACCGGACACCCCCATTAAGAAACAATACAGACTTACAGCCAGAAATCCTCTTTATATACTTCCTTATTATGAGTGAGAACTATCTTTTTATTCTGAAATAATTTTAAGGTGACTTAACAGAAGTTAAGCAACATTTCGTGTATTTAAAAGAGCCACTTATTTACATTTATTTTTCTATGAACTGTATGTTCCTACCTTTTGCCTATTTTTAGATTAAGTTGTTGGTGATTTTCTCCTTTATTTGTAGAACAGGGAAATTTCAATCCACAATAGAAAAGATCTGAACATTATGCTGGAATTATCAACCGTAGTTGACCCCTAAGAGGATATGTAGCATTTGGAATTCCAGAAAGCCAGAAATGAATAAGGCAACTCAGTGATGGGTATATTCAGCTCAAGGTGTCATCTGTAATCCTGGACCAGAGCTGAGTAGCCTCTGGTGTCCTCTTTTATTTAACTTGCAAGCTTGGCCATCCCCTCCCCACCCCACCCCACCCACATAGAACAAAAACCTGAAGTAAGTGTGTTCGTCTATCAAGTGGGTAATTTATCTTCAAGCATCAAGCAAATGTTTTTCAGGTTCCTGTTTGAAAACCTGACCTAGTCAAGGGAAGGACCCGCTAAAGGGGACTATCAGTAAAGACATTTGGGAAACATTTGGAAAGAAGACTTTTCCGGGAAAGAGCCGCCCGCTCACGGATGACTGACCGACCGGTGTGTTCCCAGAGCATGGCTCAGCTCAACTGCTGCAAAAACTAGCATCACTCTTTGTGCAGAGGAGCTGGCTTGGAGGAGTCTCCCAGGGAGTATACACACAGGAAGGGCAGTTCCCTTAAAAACAAAAGCAACTTTTTCTGGTGAATTTTTTCCTCTTCTTTCCCTCTGACTGAACAGTAACCTTGCACCACATGCCTTCCAGCAAACACTCGTCACACAATAAATCATGTGACCCCTTCTGTTTACTTAGAGGTGCTTGCCTGACTGGGGCTCTAATGCAGACTCTGGTCGGTAACCAACTTCAGTGTAGTTTTCACTGGAAGGAGGAGTTTCTGAGGCCTAGAGAAGGCAAACTATTCATTTCTCCAGGTCATTCATGGGATGCTGGGAGCAGCAGTGGGACACACACAGAATGTTTGAAGTCGCCGAAAAGTACATTCTAGAGATGCCAGTTCTGTTTAGTATCCTACACAATGTGGTGTAGTTATAGAAAGTCTTCTCTCAGAAGGAAAAGGAATATTTATCTATCAAGTAAATAACCTTTATTGAATGCTTCATCTAATGATTTTATAATCAACAAATACAAATCCAAACATTTTTTGCTGAGTGCTGTAGTAAAATCCTTGAGCTATTTTTAAATCTGATTTTTAAAAAGGGATTACCTATAATCAGAAGGAGGTTGAGGCTGCATCCAAAACGATGAACTGCCTTGTTCCAGGACCAGAGCAGTGTATCTCAGTGTGGATCTGTGAACTTCCTATGTGAGAATCACCTGAGTTTAGTCCAGAGGAAGTTCCCAGGTCCTTTCTCAGACCCAAGGAAGCAAAATTGCAAAAATTTTGGTTCTAGAAACCTGCTAAAAACAAGCAAAACGAAACAAATGGAAAATATAGCCTTCTCCCTCACCGAAAAAAGAACGCGACAACTCTGCTTCCAAAAAACACTACATTTCAGAGAATTAGAAATGGCTTTGCCAGGTTATGGACAACCAAAATGTAGCATGAAAAACTTCTGGAAGGATCCGAATCATCACACTGAGATCCAGCTTTTCAGGTCTTTTGATCTCCCTCTGTCTACCCATGGGCTAGTTTCAGAAGATAAATAGGTACTTCGTTCAGTTTAAACAAAAAAGTCCTTGGGTCCTGAGAGAGAACTTGGAGTGCTGCTGTGTTAGGACATTGGTGAGCTGAGGGAGCATCAGTCCAACAGATTTGCAGAATGGATTTGTAACTGTGTAGGGCCTGAAAGGAGTAGGAAGCAGAAGCAGAAGTAGCAAACTGAATCTTATTTAACTAAACATGACTTTGAATTTCCAGGTATCATTTTAAAGTCTGTCCTGCCCATTGCCTCAGGATCCAGTTTCAGAGTAAATGAATTTGGAACAGCATCCAGCTGCAAGTCAGCTACCTAGTATCAAAAGGCTTGGGAAGGGTCTGACAACATTAAAACAAGCTTCATCAGGGCCAATCTTGAAAGCAAAGTTACTGTTATTCAAGAGCTTGCTTGAGGCTCCTAGAGGAGCATGGGCAGAATGCTGACAGGGTTGTGGCCATGTGGTGTCCCAGTGATTCTGAACTTTGGCTTCAGGGAGGCAAGCTTCTGCAGACCTTGTCCACCTTTGGCGCTGAAAGAGTAAACTATCTTGGTTCAAGCCTCCATGGAAGCTCAGAAGCTATCTGTGGTGACCAGAGTGAACTGATGACCGTAAGTCCCACTCACCCTGCCATGTTCTGGACTTAAAGGACTGTAATGTAGGCTGCTTTTGTGTAGCTAGGGAATAATAGAATATCCAAATAAAAGGTTCTTGAATAGCTGGTGTATTATTCCATATATCAAGAGGTTTCAGGGTAGATAATCTCAACTACACCATGATGTCAGGGGATCAAGTAGCTTATTGGTGATGGTCACACATCCCCGTCATGGTTACAAAATGGCTGCTGCTATAGATCCAAACATCATGTCACAGGGCATGTTCAAAGGCAGGAAGTAATTAATGGGGCTTTGCTTCACATGTTTTTGGTTTGATTAAAGTGGAAGCTGTTCTTCCGAAAATCATTGAATCCATAGTCCCCTGCTCATAACACACTGCAGATGGCAAGGAGGGGAAGGCTTGTTGGAAGAGGCTTAGACTAATCATGGGCCATCCTCCTTGGCTTGTATATATTCCTGGAGTATACTGATGCCCTGCACCTGAATAAAGCTAGGGGTCTGTCACTACAGAAGAAGAGAATCGTGGCTGCTGAATGTGCCGTGGAGAGTAGAAAATATTTTGCCTTATCTTTGATAAGGAGTTCCATTCTAATGACCATTTCTCCTTCCCTGGAGAAAAGGAATTTCTTTCATTTTAGAGCATAAAAAGGTGACATCTGAGTATTGTTTTGTTTCATTTTATGGGAGTGAAATTCATGCCTCCCTGTCCTAAAGGTAGGAGTTTGGTGTATCTTCTAGAACTTGGGGTGTTGAATAAGTTCCAGACTTACAATAAGGTCCCTCTTTTCTTCAGTTGGTTCTATGGATAACCTTTCTTGATCTGACCCTGTATTGTAAGAAGTGATTGCTCAGCTCAGGCACACATACATGCACTGGCATCTTTCACCAAATACTTTCTGGTAATTTCTAAGTGAGTTTCTGAAACCTCTGAGCCCAACTTGTGTTTTTTTCCTTTTTTTTTTTTTCCTGAAGCTAATAAAGCCATCTTCAAAGTGTGTGTATACTCAGCAACTTTAATATGTTAGTCTCCCAATCTGCTTCATTAGGGGCACTTATCTCTTAGAAAGGGAGGTTATCAGCACACAGATGGGGCTGGAAATCGCTTCGCTGACAGGTTTAAGAGCCTCAACAAAATAAACAGCAGAGTCTTAACAAAATAAAAGGCAAAACGTGTGTACAGAACGGCAGGCTTCGGTCTTCCTGCGAGGGTCACTGGGGAGGCTGGGAGCTGGAATCAAAACAAAGTGAAGAAGCTTTCAGCTCTGCTCAGAGAGGTTGGGCTTCACGTGGGAGACAGGTTGGTGGTGGCGGTGGCCGGGGGAGCAAACCTCATTTTCTTCTGACCAGCCAGTTGTCCTTTGTGTGGAGACAACAGACTACAAGCCTTCACCACACCCTTGATCTGGTTTCTAGCTCATGCCTTAGAAGAACTCCGGAGTTGTGGTAAATACTCTTCCTGTTTTTCAGACCCATAAAGCTACACAGATAATATAATCATGCCAGAGTTTCCTCTGATCTTGCTTTTGGCACCTAGTTGACTAGTCTTTCCTTGAATTTGGCAGAATCTGCACCATGACTAGTACATGTAAATTTGCAAGCAACTTAGGACAGAACAGTATCATTTTCCTCTTGATTTTCTCAGCACCTCTTAAGACAGTACTGGGAAGATACTAGGTGCTCAATAATATTTGCCATATGATTGAATAAATGGATGGATATATTTGCTGCCTCATTTTAATAGCACTCTGTAGTATAAAAGTACCTCCACACAAAAATTTCTTTTTCTAATACTGGCGACAAAATTTCAAGCTAATTTAAAACAAAAGACCAAGTTAGAATACTCACCACTTAGACTTGGATATATAAAGAAGGAAGGGAACTATTTAGATGAGATTTGTCATTTGAAGAACATTCAGGTACAATTAAAACAGTTGTTAGTCATTCACATGTTCACTCTTCCACTCTCAAAGGACTTGGGAAAGTCAGGGAGAACCTATCCTCTTCATCACGGTTCCAGAATTCAGCACAGAAACTAAGTGGCTTCTGCAGGTGACGGCTAGATGTCTCCATCTCTTTCTGAAAGAACTAGAGTCTGGTCCGTTCCTTTTGTCCTAGGTAAGAGACAGCTCACACCAAGCTGCTGGTCAACAGGCCCTGCAGTGGTCAGGTTCTTCCCAAAGAGAATAGACGGCATATGACCTATTAGCTGTTTGCGATAGAAATTAGGAAGGAATTTGAATCCTGATTTCATATCTTGCCTTTCTAAACCCCAATTTCATATTTATTTTAAAAAAATGGTAAAAGACAACTATGAGAATTAAATGTGTAATATACACAATATAGTCAGAATATTTAACACAGTGCCTGGCACTTTATAGCTATTAAAAATGGTAGCTATTTGTTGCTATTGTCATCATTATCATCATCACCAGTTCTCATACCAGAACACTGTAGAACAAATAGATTTTCATAAAGATGATTTTGACCCTCTTTTCTGAGAGGGTAGGTCTTGAATCATGAAACTGCATTTGCTTCATCATGGACTTCAAATCCCTTTAGTTACTATAGATGTGGGCTGAGGTTAGGTCAGTCTGGGATCCAGGGAGGAGGTGGGCAACCCAGCCCAGCTACTCTTTGGCCTAAGCAATTGTAAATGACAATGCTTTTCTTCTTTAATATTGTCTTCAAAGGAGCATATTATGGAATATTTGATCATTGTTGTACTGTTTACTAATCATCCACCCCACCACTGCCACCGAAAAACAAAACAAAAATAGAAGACATTATGTTTAAAGATGGCTTTTGCTTGAAACCACCAATCCAGTGTTGGAGAGGCAGCTGAGTGAGCAGAGAAAGCCTGTAGTCAGATTGACATAGATTCAGACACCAGCTCAGCCCTTTTCTTGTTGCAGGAACAGTGCAGATCACTTGAACTTCCAGAGACCTCTTTCCTTATTTTTAACATTGAGATGATAATGCTTATCTAGCAAGATTTCTGTAAGGTACACAGGCACACACACACATGCATACACACACATATAGAGATTAGGTGCTCAATAAAAGTGGTAGCTGGTTCCAGGATTCGGGTTATTTTTCAGTCCTACTTCAGAAGTAAAGGTAATGGCTCCCCATAGCATATTAATACCTAACATTCACAGATTCATATGGTTTTATAAGTAATCCTCAATGCCTTCCGTGTGTGTATGTGTGTATCTATATATGTACATATATAAATTATTTTAGTTCTAAACAATCCTATAAGTGATTTTATTTTCCCACTTTACAGATTAAAGAAATGAGGCATTAAAAAACTAAGTGTCTTGTTCAAGCCCCTATAGGTGGTCAGTTACAGCAGGTATTAATCTCAGATAGTGTGAGAGGCAAAGTCTCTGCTCTTGGCCACTCTACCATTCTCTTTTGGATGAACTGCCTAGTGAGGGGGAAGAGGACAAGCCTAGCATCTTCTCCTCAAATGATCTGCTGAGGAGCCTAGAGTCTTTGACGTTGCCCCAGGATGTCTTGGATGAGGTCAGAGGAAGAGCCGTGCCCTCCCACAGGGATTTCCCATTAGTCCTACTGGGACTAAGTCTGGCAAAATAGATACTATACCAATAACAATTTAAAAACTCCTTTTGGAGTGAAGAGTCTATTGCAGAAGTCCAGGCTTCTGAGGTAAAATTCAGTCTTCATAAGCCGCGTGATTTAGTGGAAAGACTGGGGCGCTTCATGGCTTTAGGGCATGATAGGATTTTCTAAGGAGTGAAGAGAAGCAAAATGGCACTTCAGGATGAGTCTCCACCAAATACTGTGAACTCACTAGCAAAACAAAATCATGAATCAGTCTCCCTCACCCACATCCTAAGAAAAAGAACGAATGTGTCTTGTATTGCTTGTAGCAGCAAAGGAAAGCCTTTCATTTCAGAGCCAAAGCTATTTGTATACTGTCTCAATGTCCTTTCAGGGAAAGCTCATCACACAAACAATAGCAAAGGCAAACGAAAGACAAGCTATTTTTGTGTTGTATTTATATCCCTAATATAGGAAACAGCATGAAAATATTGTTAAGGAAACTCAGTACGTTTCTGCTGCAGGGTATGTATATAGTCTTGTTGCCAAAGGCAGCAGGCCCAGATGTTGGAGGACATGATCCCCCTGAAAGAACAAAGGAGAAACATGTTGGAATTCCGCAAGCAAGGAAAAGAGCCAGGAGTAATTATTCTGGTGCCCAAGCAGTAAACTCTTGTAGGGGACATGTAGCAAGCAGGCTTTTCCTTGAGTGTCAATACGAACACCACTTCCTGACAACATTGTCATCTCTATAGTCCACAGTTTCATCTATGAAACAGTTATGATAATAATGCTTAACTCAGGCCACAATGGGAATTAACATGTGGAAATCACATAGAACCATGATATGTCCTAAATACTTACTGTTGACTAATATTCTTATTATATATAGGTCTATGGAGGTCTTCTTATGATCCCAGAATTGTAATTATAAATATTCACTGTAGGAAGATCGTGTAGTATAAATGAACTAGCTTTGGCTCTGCCTGGATGCAGATACCAGTTCTCCCACTTACCACCTAACTTTGAGCAAGCCTGCAGGAGCAGTGGGTCACAGTGGCTCACGGTTTAGGATTGCTGAGGAATATGGTCCTGCTCCAGGGAGTCTTTGGACACTGTATTTCCCTGACTTATGATCCCCTTAATTCTCCCCTCCATTATTACTGCTATCATCTTGATTGTCATAAGTTAATATCGTCATCCTCATCACTGTCATCAACTAGTTAGAAAAATAGGTGTTTGTCATTTTCATCCTCCTAACTCCTCCCCCATTTAGTTTTCTGTTCTTCAAAGAATGATTAGAGTCAGAAAGACCTGAATAAACTGAATAAACCTTCAAAGATATTGGAGGATTTTTTTTTTTAATTGTGGTGAAATTCATATAACAAAAATTTTTCGAATGTTTTAACACGATCAGTTTGCTGGCACTTACTCTACTAAGATATGGTGCTGCCATCACCACTATTTAGTTCCAAAACATTTCATCATCCCCCAAAGGTCGCCTCATATCCATGAAGCAATTATTTCCAATTTCTTTCTCCCCCTAACCCTGGAAACTACTAACCTGTTTTCTGTCTCTAGGGAAAGAACTATTCTGGACATTGAATATAAAAGGACTCATATAATATATGATCCTTTAGCATAATATTTTGGAAGTTTATCCAAAACAGCAACATAATTCACTCCTTTTTAATGGCTGAATAATATTTCATTTTATGTATGTACCACATTTTGTTTATTCCTTTGTCTCCTGAAAGACATTTGGGTTATTCCCATTCTTTTTCAATTACTGTGAACAGTGACACTATGAATGCTGGTGTACAAGTATTTGTTTGAATACCTCAATTCAGTTCTTTTGGGTTCATACCTAAGAGTGGAACTTCTGGGTCATAAGGTAATATGTTTAACTTTTTGAGGAACTACTGAATTATTTCTTCCACATGGTTGCTGTTTATGTTCAGTACTTTAAATTCAGGAGAACTTTGCTGTTAAAAAATTATCCTGTTGTTTGGATTTTTTTCCTTCCTGGTCCAGACTGGCCAGTGTGATGAAGAGCTTGCCCAGTGGGTTGGATGGCAATAGGTTGGGGCTGGAGTCTCTCTGCTACCTCTTAAAATCTTTAGTTGTAGGAACACACTAACTATGCCCTCTGCAACGCTCATTCTGCTAAACCTGTGAGGAAGTTCAAGGAGGAAAAGCAGAGAAATTGATTGAAGACTCTGAACATGACCAAGGCTAAAGATGAATTCTTTAAACTCTTGTGTGTAGACAGTTTTGAATCTAATCACTTTATTAAAAGAGAACTGGCATTACTGTGCTTTTATTAATGGTAATAATTAACCGCAGTCTTGAGGTTTCTTAGTAATTGACCACAATTTTGAGCATTTGCTTTCCAATCTTATAAGCAACTTGAAAGGCATCATGTGTCAGACCCCAGGGCCAGATCAGGCCTGCAAGGCGCACCTGCCGTAGAGGCCAATGGGTGGGGCAAGGAAGTTAATGGAACTTCTAGAACAGCAGAACTTGAAAAAGGGTATAAAGTCAGGGAAAGTGAAGTTCCAAGTCTGCCATTAGACCTGAGAGGTAAGAACAGAGCCAGCCAGAAGGAGTCAGGGGCCAGGTCTGCAGCCCAACAGTGCAGAGACAAGGACTTCTGGATGAGGCCTTTTCAGTGACAGAGCTTATTTTTCTTAGAGATTGTACCATTAAGTTTGAGGACAGCCAGAGTCAAGGGCAGAGAGGAGAATGGGCTGGCAAAGAACAGCATTTCTCAACAGGTGAGAGTTTCTTAAAACAGTTTAGGGAATAATTTAACTTTTCACAGATGTCTTTGCAAAAATATCGATATCAAGAACAGATTATAAAACTTGTGACCTGGTGAATGCAAATTCTTCTGCCCCTGTAAATAGTTACCATAGTTCATGTTTTCTTCTGTGTTGTCCAGAACTGTATAAGTAACTTGATCTCTAACAGATTTCTCAATGTATTTCTTAGGAGCTGTTTTTCATTTCCCCAAAGCACTGTGGCAAAGAGGGAAGGTACTGCAGTGTCTCGAAGTGGGTAGATGGATATAACACCCCCTGCCCAACCCCACCTCAGGAAGTTTATTTCAGGTCAAAGTGCCTACTGCTTACATCTCACATCTTTCTCAGCTAGGGACTCCACCAAACCCCATGGTGCAGGGAGTCTCCGGTAAGGTCCCAGGTTCTGGTGGGGGATCTTCAGGCTAATTGAAGTCAGTTCTGGTAGGTCAGAGAAGTTATACTTAGTAAGGCTAATGAACTTAGGTCTTCAAACCACCACAGAACATCAGGGGTGTTTCCTACAACTTTTGTTCCTCTAGGTCAAGAAATAACTTCATCCCTGGGAGAAGAGCAATATTTATAGAAGAATCAACTCAGAGACCTTGTGCTTGGAATACCTCATCCTATTTTCCAAAGCACTTCTCTGCAGGCTCAAAATTAGGAAGCATTCCTTCTGGAGCTCCAGGCCAGAGGACTGTTAATGGCAATACACCGAGTTAGGAGAAGTTTAGGAGATGGGAATGTGGGGTCCAGGATCTGCCTGGAGGGAAGAGATGTGGGTTCTTGGAGACCTCTGGAATAGAGGGTCAGTGAACGGGCAAATAATGGTGGTGTCTCCTGATGCAGGGAGTATGAAAGGCTGAAGTTTTGACCTCCTCCACCCACGTGTACTCCTTGTGAGATTGTGTACCACTTGGAAAGCAGATCAAGGACATCCTGGGTCCCCACAGCTGGGCCCCACCTGTGACCTGGAGACACCCTCCACCACACCCCCCACACACCCATCTCAGGCCAGCAGGCACAGGTCCTGGAGTTCACAGTTAGCTCTCCTCCTGCTCAGTGTCTGTCCTACAGTGGGGCTGCCCTTCCCAGATTTTACCCTCCATTAGTTAGAAAGCTCTTTCCAAGACTCTCAGAAGACTCTGAGCTAAGTGGTTTGGGGAGTGGAGAAGTGAAAGCACCCATCTTAGCGCAGCAGGGACCAGCTGCTGGGTCAGCTCTTCCGGAAAACAGGCCTGGGGAGTATCTCAGCGTCTGGGGCATCCCAGAATCCAAGACCTGACCTCTTGCCCATTTTTTTTAATGTCTTTTTTAAAAAATGAAAGCACAAAAATAAGATGTTTTCACTTGAGAAGAAATTAACTTTTAAGGTTATCTGTCGCCAGGAAAGTTGGGTGGGGGTGGTGGGGATGGAATGTTAGGAACTCCCTCCTGCTTTTTACTGTATTTACTAGGCCACCCTGCCAAAGGGAGGGCGAGAAGGCTGCGCTCGGTGCACCATTCAAAGCCTGAGTGCTTAATCGGGCGACTGAGGCAAGCGTTTCTTTTTGCTTTTCACCAAAAGCCATAAGGAGGGGCCACCCTAGGGGACATTCGGGAAGGGGAGGGCTGTGCCTAAAGTCTCCCCCGACCCACACTTGTTTCCAGCTGCGGGCCGGACAGGCCTGGGCCGCCCCTGAGCCACAGAGGAGCCGGGGAGCCGGATTGGAGGCCGGGCAGGGTAGGGGGGCGCCGAGGCTGTAACGCCCTGCAGCTTGGAGAGGTAGGGGGCCCAAGCTCTGTTAGCGTAGGCTCTGCCTGAGTCACGCCTTGTGATGGTTTTGCCAAAGGAAACTTTGGAGTGGGAGGAGGACGTGCGATCCCTGCCTCCTTCCCAGCCCCTTCAAACCCCTCTCCCATCCCCAGCGGCTCTCCCTCCTCCCTCTCTTGCCCCACTCGGCCAGGAAGAGCGTTTGGCAGAGGTCAGCTGGCTGCCTCTGTAGCTGCTTCCCAGGAAGGAAGAAGCGTTGTCTGCAGATCAGTTTATCAGCTGGCTTTCCTGTGCCTGAGCGTCGCCGTTTTCCGGGGACGGCTGCCACCCCCGGGATTCCCAGCCCGGCTGCGCTGGTGCGTGAGAGCCAGATAAATAGGCCATTGTAAGGGGACTCAGCACTCAGGTTTATCAAGTTATCCATCAGCGAGAAAGTAATTCTGCCCCTGCTGCCAGCTCTCTCAGCCTCTCTTCTTTGCTCTTGCAACCACTTCAGTTTTATTCAGTTTTGAAGGGAATGTTTAGAAAGCAAATTACTTGTGCAGCTCACTGCGGGAGCATATGTCCCCTAACTGTTTTCCCAGGGGTTTGGCTTACAAGCTTGAAGTTAGCTTCTTGGTCTTTGAGGTGTGTGGCATGACCAATGGCAGGCTCCCTAGGCAGGCACCTCATTCAGCACCAACTGCTGGTATCAGGGAGGCAATTAAGACCTTAGATCCTGTGGGTCGTTTTGGTTTTGTTTCTGTTTTTGTCTTGTTTCTGTTTTTGTCTTTGTTTTGTTTTCATTTTAGATATCCTTGAACTGCTTTCTGGATGCTGCAGGCTTGAAAATGGAAAACACCATGGAAACTGGCCATCTGATGCTTTCATGTTCGGCTGTCACCATCTTGAAACGTTAACAATTTCAGAAAAGGGTTCTCTATCTTCATTTTGCACAGGGACTCCCAAATTATGTAGCCAGTCCTGTTAGCAGGAGTTCAAGAGCCTTTGAATATGCTTGACTCACAGTTTGAATAAATTCACATTTGAGAGGTGGCCTGCTAGGTTAGTTGATAAACTGCTGAAGTTGGTTCTCTCACTTTTCAAAATATCTTCTGCAACTGTTCTAGTGGATTAAGGGATGTTCTGCACACTAAACTGGGCCCTCTGGCATCTCAGCATCTGCAGCAAACTGCAGTAGAACAATGAGAGAACAAGAAAATGCATCCAGACAAGACTTGCTTCATCATCTCTTCTTCCTTCAGAGTTCTTCTTTTAGAAAGCTTATTTGGAGCACTCCTCCAAGATCTAGTGATTTCCATAAGATGTTCATTTATGTAGTTATTGCTTCTGTGTCGTTTCAGCCTCTCCAGACTGTGGCTTCCATATCTTGCAGTCATAGTAGGGTTGAAAATGGACATATCCTATCAAAAATTTCTTGTGATTTGAAGACAGTATTTAACACTTTTTGCTCCTAAACAACTCTTGGGAAATTGCTCTGAATCTGGGACTTGACAGAGATAGAGGAGGAAAAATGGGGCTGTTCATAATAAATATGCAAAGTATCATTTTTCTGGAAATAGTTTGTATAATAAACAATTGTTTTGGTTTAATGAGACGATACTCCCTTCAAGAGAATATTTGTCATTTTCTTACTCCTTCGCTCGTTAAGAATTTGCTTTTCATTCACGCAACAAAAATTCTACAGGACATCTACTTGAGGAAATATCACGATACGGCAATAAGAGTATGAATGTAAACAAAGAATACAATGACAAGTTACAGGTACTAAGATAGAAAGAAGTCTCTATCAGAATACTTTGGGCCACAAAGGGCTTGATAGACTCAGTTCCATTTGCTAAACGTTCTTGAGTTCCCTAGCTATATTTTTCTTCACGAATTTTAATTTTATTACTGCTGATAGATCACATTCATAAAGTAATTGACATGCTAAGCATTGTACAGGGATTTTCTCAATTGGCTTTCACAATATGATGAATTATGTCCTTGTAGAAATCCCATTGTCTAGAAGAAACTGGGGTATAAAGGAAATTGCTCAAGGCCACACAGCTCCAAAGAGGTAGAGTCAGGATTTAATCCAGCTCTTCTTCAAAGAATGCTTTCTCAAGGAAGACTGCACTGCCACCACCAACACAGCGGTGACACTGTGTAATCACGGTTCGTACAACTTCTCAGAAAAAATGTCATCTACGATTTCACACGATCACTTTCCCTTTCACAGAACATACTGGGACTGGCACTTCCAAAAGGGAGCAGTTTGTTCTCTCTTTACCAGTAAGATCATACTTATTGGCGTCAGCAATTTATGGATGCCAGTCCTACAAATGGCTCCCTTGAGATGAGAATAAATTCCTAAAATTTGGGCTGGGTTCAGAGCAGCTTGCCATGGTGTGCTAGAGGAGGAGATGTTGTGGGCATTTGAATTTTTTCAAGTAGTCCATGGATTCTGCCCTCATGGAAAATCATGTACCCTAATGTCTATTCCCTAGTGCTCAGTTTTAAGGCCTTATTATAAATGCAGGAAGCCAGCCTTTTGAGTTTCATTCCCAGAATCCCCTATGGCCACTGACACTATGGATTTGACCATGTGCCAACTTGGGTTTGAGTTTTTGGAGATTCTTCCAAAGTCTTACACATGTATACAGAAGAATGCAGTAAAGGTGGACGCAAGTGGCAACTTTAGAACCAGGATGGGGCTGGGACAGGACAAAGCTGAAGAAGTGATCAAGATAAGGTCACAGAGTGTCAGAATGAGTACTGGAAATAGAATTCAAGTTTAGCACTTTCCCCTCTACAGGGAACTGCCTTCTTGTAACCTGAAACAGGGTTAGCTTGGGGCAAGGCAAAGCAAAACTGGCATCTTCTTAAGAGAGATTTCTTTTTCTTTCTTTTTTCCCTGCTGGAATTTAGTGATAGACTCCTTGGCAGGGTGCTAAATGCTTTCATTGGGATGAGGCCCAATGTAGCTAAATTCAGTTCCTCCCACCCTGAGATAGTCCCTTACTCTGACCTTGACCTGAATGTTTAATAAAGCTATGAAATGGAAGTCAACACTAAAAAAGACCAGCAAAGAGAAAAAGAAAAGAATCATTCATTGCTAAATTGTGAAGAGCTCAGGTGTCTGATTATTGGTCTTCGGTTTGCTGCTTAGGCCCCGACACCTAGAAAGAACATTCTTGGTTGGACTTGTGAAAAAGATGATGATGATGATGATGGTGGTGGTGATGATCATTGGGATAGAAAACAGTCATTCTGGTGGAATCTGACAAAGTTTTTCATCCTATTGTTCTGGTGAATATTAACCTCTCATTGTTAGTGGAAAATCTCATACTTGGAAAGATCAGAAAAAGGTACATTGTATAAATGAAACTCTTACATGTATAACAACAATTGTTTTGGAAACTATATGACAGCTTTTTACCTGTCTTGGAATGCCTAAGTCACCAAGGAAACTGTCTATGTAGGTGGGTGTCTTTGTTCCTTTATTCACTCATTGTCGGGCAGGGAATAGATGTGGAACTCTGTGACCGGGAAGACAGAGCTCTACGGTCCTGAAGGAGCTTCCAATGTTTAGGGGAAATCAAGAAGGAAAAAAATTGATGAATCTGAGTTCGGAGCTGCATGAGATACCGCAGGGGCTGTACCAAGCTTTTCTCTCTGAGCTGTTTAGCTTTGCAAGAAAAGAGCCGGCAAAGGTGAGGTTTGAGCTCAGCAGGTGGGAGGCGCTCAGGTGAGGGAGGAGGTCAGGCCGGTGACTGTACTTCAGGCTTGTCCCAGGAGTGAGGTTGCGTCCTGTGGGGAGAAGGCTCCCCAGCTTCCAGGTAATATGAAAGGGAGTCCCGTGCTGCAGTGTGTTGACACAGTGCACTGACTGTGTCGTTCATGAACATTCTCCACCTTTAAAACTGCATACTAATGACTTCCTTGAATTATTGTTGAGAGTCAAAAGGTAGAAGCAACCAAAGTGTCCACTGACAGAAAAATGGGTTAGCAAAATGTGGCATGTACATGTAAAGGAATAATTCAGCATTAAAAAGGAAAGAGAGGAAGGAAATTCTAATACATATGACAGTATGGATGAACTTTGATAACATTATGCCAGGTGAAACAAGCCTGTGCAGTAAGTCACAGCAAAATAAATAATGCACAATATACGAGATACCAAGAGCAGTCAAATTTATCGAGAAAGAAAGTAGATGTAGTAGTATATGTATGTGTGTTTTAGCATAACAAAATAAAGTAAAAAACAAAAAATGATTTAGATGATACATTTTGTTATATATACTTTACAATTAAAATCAATCTTAAACCAAAATAATATTATGGTTACAAAACTCAAAAGTGTTTTCAATCTTTCTTAATGTGAGGAGATAGGAACATAGATTTTTATTAGTTTTCTTGAATGATAGCTTCCTCCTCTGAGGTTCTAGAGAGTTCTTGAGATTGGTAATACAACAATGCATGAATTTGACACTGCTCCACTGTGCACTTAAAATCAGTAAGATGGTAAATTTTACGTTACGTGTATCTTCTGCAATTAAAAAGAAAGATACAAAAGAATCTTTGCAGACTTGCAAGTTTCACAGCGCAGTCATGGAGAGAAAAAGACCCCGAGATGTCCTGAGAATTTTGCATTGTTACTATCTGCATTTTAGGAAGCTAAGTACAGGTCTGTCTCTGCTCTTTATTACATGATAAAGCACATTTACAGTTTCCATGTTTTTCCTGGGAGGTTAAAATGTTATCTTTCACCACAGTGGTAGAGGCTGCTGGTGCTCATTGACATCCAAGGTCTCCTTCTGGGCTTCTTCTTAATCTGATAGACCCGTGGATCATGAGACTAGCTCTCATTCGAGTGAATACACTCGAGCAGGGAATCTTTTCTATGTGTTCTCTTTGCTCCTCTGCTGGATAAATGGAGGAGATTCAAAAGACATAGAAGGAGAAACTATAAAAAGAATGAGCTTAGATCCCTAATGACTTTATGGGACACACTCTTGCGTGGGACTGTGACAGGAGAATCAACTTTTGGTTGCATTAAACCACTGGAATTTTAGACTTGTTAAGCAGTTAGCCTATTCTGACTAACAACCATAAAAGGCATTACACAGACAGGATGTGTACTGATATACCTGTAAGCTAAGGAAAGGTCAGGTAGGCAAGGGAAATGGAAATTACATGTTTAATGATTCCCAGGTGTAAGCATTTTATGTTGCTCATTAATCATGTGGCAAATATGTTTAAATAAACACAGACAGGCAATTCCTGTTCAACAAATATCTCAAGGGAAAGGAGTTTTGTTGAGGCTTGGGCCAGAATGTTAATACCTCCCACTGGGCACAGCACAGCAGTTACAGTGGAACTCAGAGAAAGACTTCCCAGGGGAAATCGAAAATATAACTCAAAGGGAGACAGTCGGGATCCCGTCACACAAGAATTTCTTTCAGAGTTCTTGTTCCCTCAAGTCTTAAAGAATTAAGACTTGTTTAAAAACAGTGATCGTGCTGACTCCAAAGGAAATCAAGCACCCTGACTTTTAAGAGTTCTTCAAGTAATAACCATCCAGTCCTGTTCCTGGTCCCATGCTGGCCTTGGTTCTGTGTTATTCTCATGGACAATGGGTTGATTCCTACCTGTTGATCCTAGTTCTGCAAAATGGCAACCTGAGCTCAGCAGCTAGGACAAATTGTCTTCCCTGCTCTTACTTGGAGGGGAGCCCTCCCTTTTGGCCACATTATGGACCTTTGGTCAATGGTACTGTCAATCAGCTTTTCCTTTTCAGTGTAGAAGGCCCCCTCAGCCTCATATCTATATTCTTCCAACTTAAATTCTTATGATTCCTTGTTCAGAGATTAGTAGAGCACATTTTAATGGCCTTTCAAGGATTTGTATACACTTAATATCAAATCCTTACGCTCTCCAATGCGCTGCCTAATCTGACCTCTGACGCTCTTGTTCTAACATCTTGGGCTGCCTTGTACCATATTCATCACCGCTACCAATTTTTGTGCCTGAAAGATGCAAGCTCTTTCCTATGCCCGCTCAGAACTGTTTCCTGTGCCTAGAAGTGCTCTTTTCCTAGTTCTGGCTTTTCTTAGTGCCTTCTCTTCCTTAGATCTCAGCCTAGAAACTACCTCCATAGAGAGGGATTCTCTGATTTACACTTCTGATCAGGTCTGTTGTGCTCCCCTCAAACCTCAACGAACCTTTCACTCCAGCCATGATGATGGCAGCAGTCTTATCCTAGTGTCGCCTGACAGCACCGGGCTTCTTTCCGTTTCTGCTCCAGGGTTTCTCTGATGCAGCCAGGGAGCTTTGCAGGCACAGCCTGAGAATAGGAAGGACTTGACCATTTATAACCGATGGTAGCTGGTGGACCAGCGCCCTCGCTTCTGTCCCTTGCTTAGATAGTTTTGAGATGCATTCTAAACTAATGTCCCAGTAGTGTCATCCCATGGGCCACAGAAATAGCCAGCTGGAGACTATATACTCATTTCGGCTTTTCCTTTTTAAATTTTCCTTTCCCCAGTCCTCATTCCTTTTTCCCTGGGACCACTTCCCCAAAATTAACTTGCCTGCCTGCAATCCTTTGTCATGCTTTTCATAACAAATTACATGAAACAGGTCCCCTCATTTATTTAATAGCTCAGGACCCTCCTTTCTTTCATACCACTTCTTAAAGTTTTTGTTAATTTTGTTTATGCCTGTGACTTTATTTGTTCTATGTAATTCTAATCTGCACAATTAGAATGTAAAATCCAGAGGGCAGAAACCGCCTCCATTTGTTTTTGTTTTTGTTTCACAGAGGAAGGAAGCAGGCAGGAATGAAGGCAAGTTGGCCACAGACAGGAAGGAAGAGAGAGGAGGAGGCGGTGAACATTATTTATTTATTTATTTGTTCATTTTGGTTGTTCCTCCAGGCTGGATTGGGAGCCCAGTTCCTTGGGATTTACATGCTGTGGGTCTCCGCTGCAGAAATAATATCTGAGCCACCAGGGCATGCCAGCCTAGTCAGTTTTAAACTGTCTGCTCAACTTCTAGTGTGAAGTGTCTGGTTTGTACCGGTACACTCTGATTAAATGAATGAGCACATCTCAAAAATGAATTTTCTTTAAGAATGACACTTATATTCTAGGCATTGAGAGGCTATGCAGCGTCCTGGTTAAGAGGATGCCATCTGGAATCCAGCTTTCTTGGGTCATTTTTTTTATTCTGCCACTCAAATAGCTCAGTGGCCTTGAGCCAGTTCTCAAACCATGCTGGGCGTCCATTTCCCTGTCTTACAGATGGGATGAATAATAGTACCTAGCACATGGAATGGTTATGATGCTTAAATGTATTACATATAAAGCACCCAGGACAATGCCTAGCACATAGTAATCACTGAATAAATACACTTTATTTCATTAGTGTTCTCTCCTGTATGGGCATTTAATGAAATTCAAACTTGCACAGATATAATATCCATTTTAGATCTTCCATATATATCTTTCCTTTTCTAAGCTGTCTCCAATTATGCGTGGGTTGAATAATATCATCCTAATGACCCATAGCCAGGAATCAGAGGGTTTAGGAGTCTGTACTTTAAACATTTCTCTTCTTTGGGTCCCCTAAGAATGCTTTGAGAACTTATTTACATCGATCAAAAGTAGACAGAGACAAATACTAATGTACAATGTGTTAATCTCCTCCATTTATTGCCTTTGGAAGCAGTACTTCTTTCTGAATATATTTTAAAGTTGAAAGTTAGGACAACCACTGAGTCATAATCATGGTCACAAGTGCCTAAGCCTTTTTGCAATTGCTATCGCTTTTTAAGTTACCATCAAAAGTTGCACTGAGAAATGCTGCTGGAAGAGGCTTGGAAGTAGGCTTGCTACTGACATGAGAACACAACGAGGACTGCCATGCTATTTTCTCCTCCCAGCTAGTCAAGAGGAAGAGTTCGTTTTGTTTTTGTACAAAAACTGGTGCGCCATCAATATTACCTTTTTATGGATCACTCTAAGAGAATTTAGCCTCTCTAGGGCCTGGGGAATGTTCGTACCTTATGGTGCTAAGCTCCTCTCCTACAGGCATTCCACAGAACGAGCTCGCTTCTGACTTGAGTCACACATGTCTTCCTTCCAGTGACTTTTTGAAAGACTTCTTAAATCCATTTAATTCTTGGGAGAAAGAAAGCATAGAAGGTGGGATTTTGTTCTCAAAGTTTCAGTTCAGAAAAAGAGGCTCTTGTTAGCATGTGGGAGGCAGAGATGTGGGCGCTTAGATGTTATTCTTGGACAATGGAAGGGAGGCAGTGCTGGAATTCTTCCTTCGTTGTTACTCCTCACTTCCCTCTTAACTTTCTTTTCTGACTAATTCCCAGAAGCTTCAGGGCCAAGGCAGGTAACTCAACCCATGGGTCAGAATTGGGTAAGACAGGGATGAGGTGGCACCATCGGGCAAATAAGAAGGTGATGGAGAGTGAGGGGTTGTTCTCAGGAGTTTCCCTCTTCTGTGCAGTTGCAGTGCACTGTGATAAAGTAAGAAGACAAAACAGGTAGAATGTGACGTGCTGGAGAGCACTGGAGGGAAGGATCTGGACCCTGAGTTCTGCCACTGACTCTCCGTGATCTTCTCTTTGAGCCTTTGTTTCCTGGAGATTGGACAAACAGTTTTCCAATATCTTGCCCAGCCTGAACTATTGGCAAGTCTGCATGAGCCAGTTTTTAGCCCTGTGCTTTGTCTAGTCTGGTTCTGCTTACATCTCATGATCAGATGGTCTCTGACTCTGTAAAGGTCAGCAGGGAAGCTCGTGTGGGGCCTTTGCAAGAGGAGTCTGATTGTAGATGCTATTTTTTAATGCACAGTAAACTAATATTTTAAGTCCATCCTTTTAAATTGTTGTTTTATAATAGAAGAATATGCTGTTGAGTGGCACATGGCCTGACCTCTGTGGTACGTGAAGTTAGCACCATAAAGACAGTAAGATCTCCTGAACTTAGATATATGTGCATACATACACATACACGTGTGTATACCTAAGTGTGTGTGTGTGTGTGTGTGTGTGTGTGTGTGTGATATTGACTTTAGGTAGCATACCACTGTTTCCAAAGTTCCTTCATGCTATTCCATGTGATTTCATAGTTTTTCTTTCTCTCCATTACTTTATTGCCTCATTGCCATTCCTATCCATACTGCTGCTCAAAGCAGAATTTTTAAGAACACCTCAAGGTGTTTTTAAATGAAGCCAGTAAACAGCTTTAGCTGACACCTCCAGCATGGCATGGTGACACAAGCCAACACAAACAGGGAGTGGGAGGTTTGCTGACAGCTCTGGGCACAAACTCTTCAGGACTGGTTTGGTGAGGCAGACCCAAAATCAAGCAGTGACTTGTGGGGGAGCCAAAGAGGACTCAGTCACGGTGTCTCTCATACCCGCTCCCTACGTGTGGAGAGACCAAGCTTGCTGTTAGTCAAAGCAAAAGAAGGGACGTGTGACTGGGGTGGGACGGGCACAGGTGTTAACTCAGCACCTCCCGCTAGGGCTCAGTGATGCGGTCCGTCTGGGTCCAGGTGTCTTCCTTTGTGCTGAGTGTGTAGGAACCGTAGATAAAGCACCAGTGTTATCCTGAGTTAGGATACAGATTGGACCACTGTCATGGTAAGATTCCCAAACACAGTGACTTGGGCCTGGAAGAGTGTTTCTTACCTACAAATGCGGGAGTCTGGTGCCGAGTATTCTTGTTCCTCGTGCTGTTGCGGACCCTGCTTGTGTAAAGTGTCTTCCTCCACTGAATGTTCTGCACTTACCCTTCTTCAAATGAAGGTATTTCATAGCCACACAGCAACCCTTAAAAATCTGAGAGTTTGTGAAAAAACAAAGAAAATGGAGATGATCAAGCATGTGTTACAGAAAGTGTGGTGTAGAGGTTTCCTGGAGCCTTTCTGTGAGGTTTACTGTTTTTCCATTGCCACTTGCTCGCCTGTAAACTTGGGCAGGATACTTAACTTCTCTGTGCCTAATCTATGCAAACATGATGACACCTACCTTCTAGGCCTATGGTTAGAGCAGTGTCCTTGCTTCCCATGGCTTAGTTCCGCCTTCTTCTGGTCTTCCTGGAATTACCACCCAAATTAACTATAAGCATTAAGGGTCAGCCTCTGGGAAAGCCCAGCTAAGAAACTCTGTCCTGACTACATACTCCTGTCTGATCACAATGTCAGTAGGATGCACTGGGAGCCTGGTGTCCCTAACCCTTCCCTTTTTATGCATCTCCATTTCTCAGTATCCCTTT
This sequence comes from Solenodon paradoxus, assembly GCA_004363575.1. NCBI lineage: Eukaryota > Metazoa > Chordata > Mammalia > Eulipotyphla > Solenodontidae > Solenodon > Solenodon paradoxus. Next base: position 648,227 of record RJWH01000306.1, read on the forward strand.
TCACTGTGACAATAACATCTGAAACAAATGTGGACTCCCGTGCCCCTCCCCGCACAATACACCATTGCTGTGTGAACAATAGCCTGTGAAAACCAAACCACAAAGGACATGAAATGTTTAGCAAGGAATAGTCGGTGTCTTCAGGGCTTGCTGCCCTGCCTAACTTTCTTCAGGCTTGTTTTGATTTCTCTTGGGGATTGCTCATACGGCTAAATGGACCAACCATACGTACTGTGTTAAATGGGGCAATCTCGTTTTCTTTTGTTTTGTTTTTCGTATTTCTGGATTGTCCCATCATTTTAATATAAAGGTCAATTTTGTCCCATTTTTAACAAACCAGGGTTGTCTAATGCGGGGCAAAGTGGACATTTGGGTTGCCCCAGGCCCACTGTGTTGAGGGGGCCCGAAAGCAGCTGCCCTTTTTGCCCCTCATTAAAGACTGACCTCGCTGGCTCTGACTGCACTGGGCTTCTGCCCTGCAACTGTGAGGAAACCGGAGCCGTGGATGGGGGAAGAAGATTCCCCTCTACCCCAACTGTGCCTGTTTCTTCAAAGGTAGCAGAACACCATGGCATGGTTAAGTGGCAGGTAAGTACTCTGGGGGTTATCTCTGGTACTGTGGGGGTTATCTCTGGCACTGTGGGGTTACTGGGCATTTCTGGCACTGGGATGGTGAGAGCAGCATGTTTTCTAGGCATAACATCTAGAATGGGGCTTTTTGGGGTACGAAATTTGGCTGTCAACTGAGGTGCCAAAATTCCTCACACTGGCCCTGACCATTTGTGTGAAGTTCCTCCAGACCGCACGTCATTACTGTGAGTTTGCTGATGGGCATCGCACAGTCCTTGCTTGTTGCTGGCCTGGCTGCTCTGCTCCGCCTCCTCCCGGCTTCTTAGTTGACAGCACATAACCCCATCCCATTTTTGCCATCCCAATGTCCCGTTTTTGTCTCAAGGAAATGTAGTCAGCCTACCCATAGCTTATAGATTTGTGCCTGGATTATGACTGTGCACTAAATCTGAGACGTGAGGGAGGACCCAGGTACACAGCTTTACATCCTGTTGTGTGTAAGCATTCTCTTTCCATTTCCTCCCCGGGGCAGGGAGAGGATGGAAGTGTTTTTCTGAAGACAGGAAATATCTTCACTATTGCTTTGTGAGCTTGATGGAATTATCCTGAAAAAGCAGGTCTATTGGGGGTAAGGAGAAAAGATATGTGGGCTGGATTTTCAACCGAATGATTAAACAATAGTGTTCTCTGTGGCCACACCCTGCTATTTTACACAAAGGAAAAAAACAACTTGGCAAAATAAAAGTAGCGTCTCTTTTTAAAAATGTATTCTCATTTCACTGTTAGAGTGATGTAAGACCCAGAACCAAGTAGCCCAAAGGAAATAGAGGTAGTCCTCACTTAGGATTCTGATATTTGTGAATCAGTGTTTGCTTAGTTAAATAAATCAGTCCCCTCCCAAAACACTGTTGAAATTTTAGCTACCATGGTCTATCAACTGTGAGCATTTGCGTGCAGCACAAATGTTGCTGCTAGCTCTTCAGTACACAAATCACTTTCTAAATATATGCAACACAGCCAGGTAGTTACCAGTCGTATCACTTCTTTCAATGGCTTTGATGACTGAGCACTATGCATCTGTTACTTCACTGACACGCAGATAGGGAAGTGTGTAGTTGTAGTGTCTGCTTTTTAGTGATAACTCATGTGATGTTTTCCAAAAATGGTTAATGAAAGGGGTTGTTTAGCCAAAGTAGAAGAGAAGAAAGAAATGAAATGTGAAAATGCAGGAAGTAAAATTCAAATAGCAAAAAAGTGAAATTTAGAAAATATGCTTGAGCATGGAATTGTTGACACAGGAGCCTGCTAAAGGCTTGAGATAAACAACCAAAGGAACTTAGTGAAGATGGACTTATTATCATAAATTAGAAAAATGACAAAAAGGATTAAAATCTCCAACAGGGAATGATACCAGAAAGAAAATACCATCTTAAACGAATGCTCAGATATTGCATGGCATTGAAAGTGCAAAGGATAAAATGTTGAAAGTTGATCCCCGTTTAGAAAAGAGGCTGACAACTTTTCAAGGCAGAGTGAAAATACTGGCTCTGGATTGTGAGTTATATGACAAGAACGAAAGACCTGCTCGATTACTCTTGATAATATTTTTGCAAAGAAAACTGTCTAGTTCTTAGTATTTCCAATCTGTTAAATTACAGTGTTCTAAATAAATGCTTTTGTACTATTCTTAATTCCACTATAAATTTATTACTGTGACACCAAGAGAGTTTTTAATATTTTGACAAAAATTTCTAAGTCATAAAATGATTATAATTTTCTCAATAATTATTATGATCACTTTGACAGTGTCAGCCTAGTCTTTCATTTGTGCAGTACCACTCTACCATGTAAGGATTTCTTGTACTTAAAATTTTATATTACTTGTTAGTTATTTAACCATTATTCTATTATTAATAATTATATGTTAATGAAAACATGTGGACTTTGGAACCTGTGTTCAAATCATGATTCTAGCATTGAGTCAAGCTTGCTGTATGCTGTTAGTCAAACAAATCAATCTATCTGAGATTCAGTTTTCTTATTTGAAAGTATCAAAATAATAGTATTTATCACATAGAGCTCTGCAGGTGACAGATGAAAATACAACTGACACATGTAGGAAGCAGTCAATAAACAAGCTCCATGAAAGTAGCAATCCTGGCAGTATGTCCTTGTGGCTCAGGAAGCTGAGACAGTGATGTGCAAATCACATAAATCCAAGGACCTGGGTTTGAGACCCAGAGCAGGGATAAAAAAAAAAACAAATTGAACTAGCTAAATAAAGATGCTTTGTCCTCCTTTCCCTGCCTTCCTTCCTCTCTTTAAAAAAAAAAAAAGAAAAAGAAAATAGCAATCCTGTCTCTATTTTTTAACATTGTAGTATCCCTGACATTTAGAATAAGACTAAACATGTAGTAGTTGCCCAATATTTGGTGCATAAGAGACTGAATAGTCACAGCTAATATTCAACAATTGTCAGTGATCTCTTCCTCTTTTATTTTCTGAATGCTGTGCACCTTCAGAGTTGAAGAAATCATGAGATGACCTAGTTTTACTGAGAACCCAGTATGATCACTAATTACCCTACAAGGTTGACTTTCCCTCAGTTATTATTATCTTATTCATCCCTTTGATTTAGATGGCAGGATAATCTGCAAGGTTAGCATTCTTCATATAAATAATGAGCTCATGCAGATCTATAGGAAAAACATGAAGACTTCACAATGGGAAAAGAAAAGAATGGTTCATTTTTTCAAAGGAATAAATGAACTGTAAATGTATTTAGAAAAATGTAACCTCCCTGTCAACCAAGGACACCAAATCGAAACTAGGGAGATGCTCACTTTGCAATCACATTTTCACAGATTTCCAGACTGATGGAAGCTGTCTACTGAGAGGTGAGAAGACCCTCGTTGTGACTGTCTTTGCTTGCGAGAATTGCTATAATCCTTTAGAAAGTAATTGAAACACTGTGGTCATGGACTTTTGACTAAGTAGTAATTCTACTTCTGGAAATTGATCTTGAGCATTCAAAATAGATGAAACTGTATGCGTAAAGGTTTTGTCAGAATGTCATTTGTAAGTGTGAAGATAGGAAACTACATTTATGTCCAACAATAGGGACCGTTTCTGTGGAAGATGTAGTGTATGAACTTTTTATTAGGCAGTATATATCAAAAAGAGACAAATGCTTGTGATAGAACAGTGCATATAAGAAATATTTTAAATTACATAAGAAACTCATGTAACTAATGCCTTAATGCTATCCTGGGAGAAGTTACTCTAAAATGTGAATAATTGCCATTCATTATGGAACCATAGTATTCCAGGGATTTGTATATTTTATATCTATTTCTCACAATAATCCTACGTGGTAGTTTTTATTATACCCATTTTACAGATGTGAAAATATGGTTCAGATGGCCAGGTAACTTCTCTTAAGCACCACTATTTAACATCTGTCTGATAGTAAAATGCGCTTTCCTACTGTACCAGGTGCTTTCCCTTGTTTTGCTGAGTTGTTTTTGTTTTTTGTTCTTATAATTGTGAGACAATGAATAAGTTCCTAAATCTTTTTGTATATTTTTTCAGTTTTTTTTTTAAATATTTAGAAGCATAACTACTTTAATAATGATCATAAACATGGTTAACAAGAAGACAATGAGGTCTTAATAAGTCATTAATCTGAGCCTCAGTTGTTACTAAGCAAGTAGTACCTACTCAGTTTCTAAATTAAAGTGTAATTGACATACATTATTTTAGTTTCAGGTGCATAACATAATGATTTGACATTTGTACGCAATGCAGAAGGATCCCCATAATACATCTATTTCCCATCTAAGCAATTTTTCAAATTTGCCTATGTTTATTGCCTACGGACCCTGCTGTGACTACATCTCAGTGATTAGTTTTATAATCAGAAATTTGTACCACTTGATCATCTTCACCTCACTCCCCTTTGGTCATCACCAGTCTGTGCTCTGCATCTATGAGATTGGTTTTATTTTGTGATGGTTGTTTAATTATTTATGAATGACCATTATTTTTTTCAACTATTACAAGAGTGGAAAGCCTTCAATAAAATAACTGATTTCTTCATCACAGATTTTCATATCTGCTTCAGTTTAAGAAATGAGGGAGAAAGTCACTGTCTTGCATAGTTAATATGAAAAATCTAGCACATGTTCAGGATTCTTTAGGAAAGGAAGTAGAGGGGCTCTCATATCAGATGGAAAAAAGGTAACTGTCAAATAGGCGGGACGTTCCAGACAGGAGTTTTCCAAGGGCACTTTTATTAACTTTTGCTGAATATTCATGGAGTTGAAATCTTGTCTCCATCGTCCATACTCTGAGACAGGCACACTGCAGTCAGTGGTTTGCAGGTTGTTTTCTGAGGGCTCCGTGGTGATGTTTGTGCTGTTTGGCTGTGTTTGGCTCTGTGTGTGTGTGTGTGTGTGTGTGTGTGTGTGTGTGTTTGTGCGTGCATGCCTTCAATTGCTGTTTACTCTGGACTCTCTCCAGGATGCTAGGCTCATCCTAGGTGACTCCTCCTGACAAAAGAACAAGGCGAGACTCATCCTCAAAGATTATTTATATCATTATATACCTCACCAGTTTATTTAGGAAGCCTCTGGAAAAAATTATGAGATTCAAATATCCTCCTCTTTCTGCACCAAAAGAGAGACTCCTGAGCAGCTTCTAGGGCAGCAAGTAGCAATATTGGGGACAGCTGCAGCTTGACATTCACAAAATTCAAAAGGTTATTTGGTCATTGACTCCCTCCTACAAAATGCTTTTGCGCCACCAAAATTTCACTGCAGGACTGCTTGCCACCCACATATTTGAAGAGTGTCACCTTCAGAGCACAGCACAGAGTGGGGGACTTTCTAAAAAAAAATAGTTGTTTTTTTTCTTTAAGAGAGGGACAGAATGTGACCTGGAGTCAGAACGTCAATTAAATGCAAAATTGACTCCATTTACATGATAAACTTTTAGTCCTGCTCTATGTACTGAAAAATAATTACCTCCTGAGTATAGGATGCAACTGTGAAGTAGGGCGCTCCAGACTTGCCTGCTGCAAACTGGGTCCAGGGCCCTTTCTTACTCAGCTGTAACAACATTGCTGTAAATTCCACCAACATCTTTTAGCCTGGGAGGAAGTTTAGTTTGGCTGATTTAAACTTAAAAGTTAAGAAAAGCTTTTTTTTTTTTTTTTTTTGTTCTTTTAGACTATGCTGCAGTTTTGAATGAGTTTTTACAATCTCTTGTATCTATGTCTTTGTGGAAAACGCAGTCTCATGCATTGACTGCAGCCTTTGGCAGACAATATCCTAGATGAGATGGAAGAAGATTGTAAATTGTTTCCAGACTTGCATTATTGATTTTCTTATCGAACTCCTTCTCCATGTGTAACATTAGATCTTATATATAGGAATATGACCAAGTGACAGGTTTCAAAACATGTTGAAAGAAGATATGTTTTTTAGAAACCAGAAAAAACAAATATCCAACAATAAAGGAATGGTTGTATTCAAAAATGGATAACGTTTGCAAACCTTTTCTTCTAAAGACACATAACATAATTTTTAGATTTCTGGTTCATTTAATATCTGTCACAGCTGCTCAACTTTGCTGTTTTGGTGCAAAAGGCCACAGGCAGTGGTATGCAGATGAGGCTGTGTTCCAATAAAACTTTATTTACAAAACCAGACAGTTGTTGACAAGTTCGTGGCTTGCCAGTTCTGGAATTGTGGTGTAATCCATTTGATGTATGTGTCTGGTATGTTGCTTTCCCCTGAAAGTAAGGGAAAGCCCAACTAAAAATAGCCTTAAAAATCACATTGATCTCAGGTGAGAAGTCTCATAACAGGAAGTCCCAGGGCTAGTTAATCAAATTAATTCATAATGTTATCAGAGGCCCAAGGTTTTCCAATCTTTCTATCCTCCTACCATTGACTCATTATGGAATTGTATTCATGCTGATGTGCCTCATAGTCACAAGATAGCCACCAGAGTTCTAATGTCACATGAAAATGCAACACATCCACCGGACAAAATAAGACATTCCCCCATGTCTCTCTTTTTAAGATAAAAAAATATTTCCAATAAGACCTTTCCATTGTATAAAACGTCATGTGTTACTGACCAGATTTGGACAAAATATTTCAAAAAGGATTTGGACAGGACATTATATTAGTGGCCTGTGGTTTCTATGACATCAAGCCTGATAACTTAAATGATGAAAATTAATTTTGTCACAGTCTGGGAAGTCAGAAATCAGCATCACTGGGCTGAAATTACGTTGTCTACAGGGCTTTGCTCCTTCTGGAGATTCTACGGGAAAATACATTTCTTTCCCTTCTATCAGCTGGTGGCTTCTGGCATTCCTTAGCTTGTTGTCACATCACTTCAGTCTTTAAACTTCTCTCTGTCCATTTTCATATAGCTCTTTCTGTGTTTATGTCAAATCTTCCTTTGCCTCTCATAAAAACACTTGTGATGACATTTAGAGTTCACCCATATAATCAAGGATAGTCTACTCATCTGAAAATACTTAATTTAATCACATGTACAAATACCCTTTGTTCTAAATAAGGTAACATTTACATGTTCCAGCGTTTAAGACCTGATAGCTTTGGGGATCATTATTCAACCTGCTGAAGTCATAGAGAACGCTGATGGTCAAAGTAAAAATCAGATGTATTTTAAAGAGGTCCATTAAACCAATTACTGGAAAGAAAGAACTACCATGATTGGTTTATATTAGTCAAAATTTATTTAAGTCAAACAGGGAATTCAACCAACACTGAAAAAGCTGGGATATGACTACAGCTAGGCAAACATCAGTATCTGCTGCAGCATACTCATATGTAACTATTGTGTTTACAAGAGTTCATAATGACAAGAAAATAATTTTTATAAAGTAGGGTATGAACACTTTTATATCTGGTATGGTCATATCACAGAGAGTAAAATATAAAGCTTAGTGCTAGAGAAACAAAATACTAAAAAGTTACTAGGCGTTTTCTGGCAGTGATGGAAATATAGACAATTGATGTATTTTTCCTTTTTTATTTTTTCAATTTTTAGTTATATACTGCTTACATTAAAATTGTTTTTAATGATTAATCAACAACATTGTATTAGATGATAATACTGGAATTTTTCTTAAAGACTATTTCAGTGTACTTTGTATTATTTTACTCAGTTTCTACTTCTCTTTTACTTTATTGTATTTGTATTATAAAATTACCCCAAATCGCTACAGATTCTATCCAGACAAGTTCTTCTACTTTCAGAGACCTAGAGCCTTGACTTCATCACTGGAGTTACCTTTCTCAATCACAGGTTGTGAGAACCCTCATGCTTTTTATGAAAAACATTTAATGTGTCTCTCTTACTTTAGAAAATGTATTCATTTAACATGTTGACTTTCAGAGTTTTTCACAACCTAGCCCAAACCCCTTTCAAAGCCCCTTACACTACTGCCCCCTGACTGTGTTCCTCCAGGCGCCTGTCACTCTGCTCCTCAACTGACCTTCCCCTTCCAGCACGTCCCCAGGCTAATCTCTAACTGGGGTTCTTGCTGCTCCCCGTTGGAGAGAGCAGCTTCAGCTTCACCTGGGAGCTTATTAAAAAATGAAATTTCTTAGGCCCCACCCCAGAGCTGCTGAATCAGAAACTCTGGGGGCGAGTCTATTGACTCAAGTCTCAACAAGTCCTCGGTAATTTTCATGCATGTTAGAGACTGAGAGCCTCTGGTGTGGTTCCCTGTCCTATATTTTCCCATGATTGCATTCCTCTCTTAGTGGAAGTCATCACTGCTCCAACAGCCACCATGTTATTCTTCCTAGAAAATTAATTTGTAAATCAATTTTACAAGTTGGTATTATGCCAGCAATTAGTCTTCCAAATGAGTAGCATACCTTTATTCCTATGATTTTCTTGCTTAGTCATTTTTTCCTTTAGGTAAACTTTTCTTGTCCTGTGTTTATGAGTTTTCTGCATACAAGTCAGTGAACCAAGGCAAGACTGAACACTCTTCCAAAATGATCCTCTGGGTCACTTATCCTGAAATCATCAAACGTCTGCTTTTAGCAGGTCACTGTATTTTATTTAAACTGTTGTTTCAACTTGGTGCATTGAACAGGCCTGGTGACACACAGTCATTCCTCTGTCTCCCTCCTTTCTCCGTTAAACCAAAAACATGCATGGAAGAATCATGGACAGTATGCCTGGAGACCCAAGAGAGGTCCCCTCTAACTTTGCTTGTAGTTTTTATAACCCTGGGTAGATCCTCTTTCCCCATACTCTTACATTCCTCTAGTAAAAGTGGAGATGGTAAGGACGTCTTCTTTGTGTATGTGAACTCTCACGCCCTGGAATGTATGAGATTCTATAGCGATCTGTGGTGAGGGAGGGTTCAAGTCCTATATTATATCACCACTGCCATCTAAAGGAAGTGTTTTTCATCTCTCAGAAGCTTCTAACCCCATATCTAGAACAAAGGGAGGTTTAATAAACAATTATTGGATAGGTAGAAGAAATAATGGAAGGAGAGAGGGAGGAAGGATAGAGAGAAAGGAAGGAAGGGAGGAAGGGCAGAGAGAGGGCAGAAGTGTTATGTATGTATATGGTTTACATCACAACATACTCCCATTTTCATGGAGAGTTTTCACTTTCAAATCACCAATCACGTAGAATTATAATATGGTTTATTGGAGAAAAATCAACATATAATATCTTTTTTTTTTTTTTTTTTTTTTAATTTCAGGGAAAGGTACAGGCAGGAATGAAGGCAAGTAGGCAGGCAGGTAGGAAGAGAGAGAAGGAAGAACTGTATTTATTTGTTCATCTTGGTTGTTCCCCCCAGCCCTGAATGTAAACCCTAATCTTGGAATGCCTGTGAACTGCACTCAACCTCTACTCCACCAGGGTGCACTAACATGATGATGTTTTAAGCATGAAATTCAATTGGCAAAAAAATGGGGTGGGATTTACCAATAACCAAGATGAGGTTTGGGAGGGAGACCAGCTGGAGAGCAGTGGCATTTCATCCTGGGCTTCCCTGGAAGCATCAGCTGCATTTAGAGGAAAGTCTTCCTGTAAAGCCTGGAGTGGCTGATGCTAACATCTGGAGAAGTCTTCAGAGACGAGGCCTCCAGGGCATGGAATCCCAGCGCACCTCAGTTTGGCTTAATTCAGCTCCTATATTTATACTGCTTCAGAAGGGTTACTATTATATCCACCTGTTAAGTTTGGGGTTCTGTTCAGCTAGGCTTTTATCAGTGCCACCGTTACTTTTTGGGTGTAGTCTCTTGGCAAAGTATAGTTTTTATCAGTGCTGATTAATGTGTCCCAATGTTCCTTGATCTTTTCTTGCTTAATCTGTTTATCAATAGCTTTATAAGCTAGTGGTTGCTTTCATTTAAAATTGTCAGTATAAGTCATCCCATTTTAATTACACTACATTTTTGGTCAGTCAGAATTATTACTAATAACAGGGAGGGATAGGGCTAATTGTAGCTCTGAGACAGCCCCTGCTATGTGACAAGGCTTAAGGGAAAAGGCAGAATTAGAACTCTAAAACCTAACTTGTACCATATAGTGATGACTATGCTCTAATAGTAAATCAGCTTTTCAGTTTGGGTCCCTCCCCAGAGGATACTTTCAGCAGTTCCTCCCAGGTGCGAAGGGTGGAGACCTCTCTGCACAGCAGAGAAAAGGGCTTTGTGAATTGTAAAGCAGAATGCAAATTGTGAATAACAAGGTCCTGCAAGCTAGGGCAAGTCTCCTGAGCCTTCCCAGAGAGACCTCTGCCTTCTTTTAGTCATTTGAATTCTCAAAATTGTCCCAAGCTCAGACCAAATCAATCAAATGGTCTCTGATTAAAATTTCCACTCTGAAAATCTGAGCAACTTAGGAATTGTAAGCACCGGACCATCTGGAGATAATTTATAAATAACACTCGCCTTTCAAATTGGCTCTGCCTTCCAAAAGACTCCTCTGTCCTGTTGGTGGGACTGCTGCCAAGGCCCAAACTGCTAAATTGGGCCAGCGACACTGAAGTTGCTGGCAGGAGCTTCTTATCTCTTATTCTTCTAAGAATTTGGGACACTTCACTGAAACATTTGTTTTTTTCTTCATTTAATGTAGGTTAAAGTTTTGGGCTATCTTTAGGTTAAGAAAGGCTTTGAGGATTTTAACGCATATGATTCTTTTAGCTTTTACTTTTTCTACTGCTAAAATAATTGAGACTCAAATCAAATACTAAATAGAACCCAAGAGACCCTGGATATACAGTAAGGTTTGGGGCATTAAAAATTGACTAAGCCTCTTGCTCCTTTTCCACTGAATCCTGTGGACATGAAAGGGGGCCATTAATATCAACTTTTCCCCTCATTTTCTTTTAGGTCGGTCCTAGTTCGCAGAAGCTTAACCATCACAGTGTAGCTCTGCAGAGCCAGTTCAGCTGTATGAAATTGTGCAGTGGTCTTTGGGGGACTAAGGCAGACAAGATCATTCAGATCTGACCAGCCTGGGTAATGAGTACTATTACCATATGGCTGCTGACTTAACATGTTGATGCTCTTTCTTTACCTCTGCTGAGCTGGAGTGATCAAAGTCAGATGTCCGTTCACACTTTGGGATTATGACATGTCTCACCACACCTCAAAATTGTTCAAGGGAGGTGAAATTTTAAAGTGATCAAGGTCAAAGAAGAGTGTTCAATCTGTGATCTCTTTCTCTAGCGTATTTCTACCAGCCTCTGTTTTACACACACACACACACACACACACACACACATCTTTTCTGCCCCTGGGAGGGGGCCCCTATATACATCTGTAAATGAGATTTCTAGGCTAGAGGTCTTCATATTGCTTCTCAAGGATCAACTAAAAACAAATTAGAACAATGAACAGATGGTGCAGGAGAGTCATTCTGAACTCATAACATAAACCAAAAAATTGATAAATCAGGGTTTTTCTGGAGGTTGCGGTTTTTAATATCTTCATTTTCAATTGGGAAATGTATAGTAGAATACATAGAGCCATGTAGCTGTTTCTACATGTATACCACACTCATGCCATAATATTGATATGCTGTATATGTTGAAATGGAACACATCCATTTCTGAGAACATTCTTTGACCTGAAAAACATGTGACACGTAATTTTATAATGAGAATCCTCTCGTGTTTCTCTGGGTTTATGAAGTTGTTCTTTGTGTGAACTTCACCCCTTCCCTTTTGTACCCCTAACATGTTGTAGTATCAGCCTTCTAGCCTCCTAGGGGTGTCTATCAGCATCTCTAGAAGGAAATGTATGTATACTTTTAAAATGTATTTCATATTATAATAGAATTTTGTAACTTGGAGATTGATAAAAGGCCATTACTCTTATAATATAAAAAGGAAAGTATATTTGACAAACTCTCTGCTGGATGGAATCTGTAGCAGTGAATTTTCAAAGGGGACATTTGTCAAGTATCAAGTCTCATTGCCTTAGGTGGATCTTGTCAAGATCTTGTTGAATGATCTAGCATTACATTTTTCTTTATCAAATAGGAAAAGAATTTATAAATAAGATTCAGAACACTTCTAGGCAGCGATAATAACAGGAAATACCTGAATTTCTTCTGTATATCAGACTTCAGGTGACTAAGCTGAGACAAGAGTCCCCCTGCTAAGGTATGAGCAGCACAATCAGTCCCAGGGTTTCGGATGCTGAAGAAAAAAGGAAGTGGTTTATGCGAAGACAGCCAGCTTCTGTTCTGCTGTCCTAGCAAAAGAGAAAGAGAAAGAGGATTGAGGGCAGTTAGTCCAGCAAGTGGGGAGTGGGATGGGGTGGTGTGATCCCAGGACTTACAGCATCAGAGTCACACGTCTGCATTAGCCTTCCTCAGGAAACAGTCATGAAGCATGTGAGGTGGGGCAGCACAGAAGCTGCTTCCTCATCTACACTGATGGTATCCTGGCCAAGGATGTTATCAGATGGCCCACCAAAGCAGGCAAATGGCAGAGTTCAATGGGAACTCTTAGTGGGGAGGGAGCTGTTTTAGGCAACTTCCTGGTGTCCCTTCTGCAGGGTCTTCTAAACCTGCCCACATTCTTCAAGAGCAATGGCTCTGGTGAATGAAAATAGTAAGTTGAGTAAGAGAGGTGACACAGGATAGGATCAGCAAGGCAGATCTTATATTTAACAGTGAATGTAAGAGAAAGCCTGTGAGTAGTGCCAAATGCCATCAGAATGACAACTTCCCACGTGGACAAGTGAGAACAACTGGGTCACAGATTAGATGGAGAAACTAGGAGAACCCTGTGTTGGTAAGAGGATATGACCTGTCCATCATGCTAAAGAAGGATAGGAAGCAGCATCAAGGGAGACTAAACTGCAGAGCGATAAGGGGCCACACAAACTGTCAAAGATTATGCTTGAACCATTCTGAGACCTTGCAAGAGAATAAGAACTATTTGAAGAATTGTGTTCCAGTTACGTCCCTAGTGGGAGCGGAATACCTAAGGCCCCTAGATTATGCACTCCCAAACTGATGTACAGGAGGCCTGGAGACAGGACTGAAAATATGTGGAATAAGAGTAGAAACCTTAGGGGGTCCTGAGACACTGGAGACAGAGTGAGTAAGGAAAGATGTTGGCCACTGGTAGGGCCACTGGTAAGTATGTTCTCAAAGATTTCTGGTGTTGGTAAAGTGGCGGAGGGCAGTTAGGGCTCTTCATGATAAAGAAAACTTAACCACGAATTATTAGGAATACAGACAAATCTTTTGGAAATCTCTTCCCATCTCCCTTGGATGTTGATATTTAATGAACAATTGCTATGACCTCAGTCAAGCTGTCCACATACCAAACCAGACTCAGAGGCAGATCTCTTACCAGCCATCTAGATGTGTTATCTAAAAATAACCAGGACATGGCAGGATTTCACTCAGATCTGGTCTACAGCAAAACTAGACAAATGAAACAAATCAAAAATGAACTTTTAGTTAAGACCAAATTAGTGGTTACAAGAGGTATAGGGAAGGAAGATGAGCTAATTGGGTAAAATAATTCAATTATATGGTGAAGGATAATATTGAACTGTTAGTGGTGAACTTAATGTATTATATACAGATGTTTATTTACAGTGATACATACCTTAAGCATGTATAATGTTATTTCAATGAAATTTTTTAAATAAAAAGTAAAATAAAAATCAGGAAGAGAGGGACATATGCAAATCTAACAGCAAATCTTCAGTGTTCTAAATTGCAAAGTAAAAAATGGCAGCCCAGGGAGGTGCTGTGATAGTGGGAGGAGCAGGAAGGCACAATAATCTCTGCACAATTCTGGCCAAAATGTTAACCAGGATGTGAGGTGAGTGTTCCAGATAAACGAAAAAGAGAGGATGAGGCGCACAAACAGCATTTCATTGGGAATTACAATAAATAGACTCTTCCTTCACTTTCACATAACTAGCTGGGACATTTTGGAAAATAATTTAATGTCCCTAAGACTTTATTTCTTCTCACATAATGAATGCACAAGAGTTGAGGCAGTCTGTAGTATCCCTTAACGTGATATTCTGAATGTAAGTTGATTTAGTCCATAAAGCAGAATCCTCTCCCCCAGGTTTTCCAGAGTGAATCCATTTGTCTGATATGATAAGTGTCAGCTAATATCATTTCCATCCCAGGGAATGTCTCCACTTAGAAAATGTAGGGAAGAGATCCATTCGTAACTAGGTTAAGAGATACCACTGAGCACCCAAGCTTTCCCTATGATCCTGTGTTTATTATGTGTTTGATTCCAAGTGTGGTCCATATTCCACACACCGCATCCACTTTTCCTACTAAGAAAAGCAATTATATTCGCATGGCTATGACACTGTTTTTCAACCAGACAAATCCACCTTTCGTTCGGGAGACACGAATCCTGACACTGAGCCTAGCATCTAAAGGAGAGAGTCCTGAGAGCTTCACTTGATTTTTGAGTCCAGTTATCAGATTGTGTTGGGTTGGCTTTAATGACCCTGACAATTACAGTGCTTTTGCTTTTACTTTGGAGGCCAGAGGTCATGTCACAGGTGCTGGAGTCTAAGCTTTCACTACCTGAGCCTCTCCTGAGGCATGTGTAGTCTCATATTCAAAAAGAGAGACTAGATTATTTGTGTTCCACCCACAGTAATGCACTTGGCACTGAGACATTTGGGATACATTTTATTTCCACAGTCTTCTCTGGAATCTAATATTTGTTCATTCATTTACTCATTGAGTACTTATGGTGACTAAGGCACTGTGTAAAATACTATTATACTTATACTTTTGATATTTCTTCAAGGGTTATTTATTGGCTCTATTAACCCAGAGGCCAGCAAACCTGGTTAGAGCTGGTCCTCTGCCTGGTTTTGTATGCCCTCATAAGTGTGGAATAGATTTTACATTTTCAAGTGGCTGAATAGGAAATAGAATATTTATTCTATGTGAACATTTTTTTCCAGGCAAACTTCAGTACTTATAAATAAAGTTAATTATATCAGAACTCAGCTGTAGTAGGCAGAATTCTGGAATGACCATCAACTAATATTCACCTTTGTATAATGCCATCCTCCTGAGTGTAGCAAAATCTCTGAATATGAGTTCTCAGTCCTGTGATATGTTATATTACATGACAAAGGGATTTTTGCAGGTGTAACTAAGGTTGCTGATCAGCTGACTTTGGCTTATTCAAAAACGAAAGTATCCAGGTGAGCCTAACTGATCATCTGAACCCTTTAAAATTGAAGTGTTATTTCCGGCTGATAGTAGAATAAGTTAGAGAGAAGTGTCCCAGCTGGCTTATAAGATGGCAAACATCCACATTTTGAACTACTAATGAGAGGCCTTGAGGAACTGAGTGACAACCACTGATAGGCAGCATAAAAACAAGGATTTTAGTCCCATAACCACAAGGAACTGAAATATTTCAACACCCTGAATGAGTTTACAAGTAAATTTTTTTACCCAGAGTCTGAAGGGAAGAGCCCATCTCATCAACATCTTTTTTGTCAGCCTTGTGAGACCCTAAGTAGAGAACTCAGTCAAGCCTTGACTTCTGACCTCTAGAATTAGAAATATAAATAAGTGTTGTTTTAAGCCACTAAGTTATTGGTCATTTGTTACTCTGGAATGGAAATACAAGAGCCATGCTCATTCACGTGCATATCTTTTGTCTTTTTCTACCCAACACAGTTGCATAGTAACAGCAGGACCTGATGGACTGCAAAACCTAAAATGTTTATTATCTAACCCTAGATAGAAAAACATCTAACCAAAAATGTAGGTCACACCTCAGGGGTATTTAGTGAGAATTTCATGCCTTTTCCAAGGTTTGTAGAAATAGGACTTAGTTATATTCAGGAACATTCAGCAAACATCCCTATCATGAATCTAAAGTAGGCCAAAAAACTAGTAGACATCAGGTTGTCTTCCAGACCCACTCCCCAATCCAATTTTTAAAAGTTGGGGAGAGGAAGACTGAGTGAGAATGTTAATATGTTTAGAGAGAAAAAAAATCAAAGCAGTTGTATATCATCTGCATATTGGAGGTTGTCATGTTTTACGTTCCGAATTTCTGTAACAGTTGAACTTTGTGTAATAAATGTATATTAAATTAATTATAACCTTATCATTTTTAAAGGGTACACCATGTTCCACTGTTTGCTCCTTGGTGCAGTGACCTAGACTTTTGAGGGTATGAAAACTATTTGTGATCAGAACTGAATTTATTCCACTAACTCTTGACTTTTCCTCCTTTTATGAAGTCTCTCCTGTCTTCATAGTGGGAAAAGTCAAGATAATTCAGTTCTTCATTTCTTAATGTTATCTAGAAGAGTAGTTTTCAACCACTTTAGTTATAACACACAAATTAAAAGATTTGTCATAGTACATATTTAGCTTTAAATTCAATTAAAATACATTATTTTGAGGATTGGAAGAAATTGAAGAGGGTATATTAATCTCCTTAGATTACCATGACAAATTGCTATAATCTATGTGGCTTAAAAACAACAGAAATGTATTCTATTACAGTTTTGGAAGCCAGAAGCCTGCAAATGAGGTCACAGGTACCAAGGGTTAGGGCTTGGACATATGTTTCTGGAGGCCACAATTCAAACTGCTCCAGATGGTATTTAATATGTTCCTGGAGCTGATGGGGAAGAGGAGTCTTGATCTTGGTCTCTTAAATAGCTACTGAAATTAACAAATCCTTTCTTTGATGAAGGAAGAGTTCTTTTTTATTTTCTCCTGGGTCTTTATTGACACTCAGCTCCTCCTCCCATTATATTTTGATTATAGATTGGATAATTCCTTAATGACAAGGCATGTGAGAGAAACAAAGACTTTCACGAATATCTTCTATGGGCGCCCTCAACTTGTCTTGCCTTTTTTTTTTAACCCATCTGAACAAAACCTAAGCAAGGCAATATTAGGAGATATATGAAAAGTCAGTTATCCTCAAGTATTAGGTTCAGGATAGAACCTGTAGAGTCTCTCTGTAAGTGGAAAATCATGCTCTCTAGTAGAAAAGCATGGGTCTCTCTGGAAAGGAATCCATGCCATGTATTGTCCATCTGGTCTTGGGAAAATCTAATGCTGTGATCTGGTTTCTCTGTCTGTAAAGAATGCATAACAATGCCTTGCTACCTTACCAGGGTGTTGTGTGAATTTGCTGACACCCATAAAGCTCCCTGAAAATGAAGAGGCTTACATAAGTCCCTGGCATTATTCACACAGCAAACGTTTTCCCCTGAGAATAAAGTAATAAATGGTACCATTGTGCAGCTGGTGGAACGTGTTCAAAAGTTTCCGTTCACAACTAGTAGATCAAGTTGTGGGTGGCTGTATGGACTTCCTGTGCTCATGCCAAGATGCATCCAAAACAGCCAGCACAATGGGCTCTCCTGGAATGAAAAGCTGTACTGTAAGAGACAGCCAAATCATGGCAGCGCATCACATAAGACAGTGCTGTGTAGCCAGCAACTTCACATGCACCTTTCCCTTACAACAGAAGAAATAATAGCCAAAACAGTGGCCTCATGATATCTAACAAGGCAGCAACTGAGAAGCGACAGTCTTCTCCCACCACATTGACAAGCTTCCCAAAGCAAAGGGCGCTCACGCCTGTGAAAGAACATAATTCTAGCTTTTCTTTCTTTTTTTTCACTTCCTGAAATCTCAGGCCAGGAAAAGCTGGGGTTCTAAATCAGATGGTGTTCAGGTTCAACACAATTCATTTAGGTGGGAGTTTGTGGTAACAGTCTGGACAGCATGCTACTGGCTGACATAAGAGACAGGAGAGGATCTCGGTTCCCCCACTGCAAACCCTGAAATCACTCCAGGACAGGATACAGGGGAAGTGCCTCTTTTTTTGGAGACTCTCGCCCTTTGAATGTCACATCTGAGAAGATGACGGATATTTTCATTAAATGAGAGGAAAATTAGCTACTCAGGAAAATGACTGCATATGTATTTTTTAAAGTAATTGTGTTCATTTGGGGGATTACATTAGTAAACTGTGCTTGGATTAAGGTTACCCCTCAGTAGTAAATATTCTCACATTAAAAAGCTAAGGAGGAATCACAGAGTTCTGGAATCTGGGAGCATCTAGTAACCTATCATCACAGTAAACTATTTGATAACTTCATATCCAGAAACAAGCTCACATTTTCCCCTTTTTTTCAGTGATAACTGCATAGTGGAAATAAAAAAACTTGAAGAAAATTAATGTGTTCAAGACAAAAAAGTAGAAAAAACTATATTTAATGTTTCAAGTTGGGTAAAATCTTTAGATTTAATGCAAAGGATATGGAGAAAACTATGCAACCCACGGAAGACAGAGGGTTCCTTCTGGACGCTCACTCCCACACTCCCATCACATTCTGTTTTCAGAGAATCTTTTATTCATTCATCCATTGCTCATTTATTAAGCACCTACTATGTACTAGGGAGCTAAGTGACAGAGGCACAAAAAGATGGCAGACACACTCTCATTGCCCTCATGGAGCCCCTCACCTAGCACAGAACAATGTGACAAGTGTCTTGATGGAATTAAGGCAAGAGCTGGACTCAATGAAGAGAACACCACCATGATACCTTGCCTTGGGCCCTAACATTCAAGGACTACCTTCTATGGTCTTGTCTTGTCTTCCTGGAATAACTTCTGCTACACATGTCATAAGAACCACGACCCAAGTGATTCCCTCTAAGGATGTAAAACAGCACAGGTCCTCTGGAAAGAGGAGGGTTTTGGGGCCCATGCTTTATTTTTTTCCCCTGGGAAAGCACACAGAACCTGGAGGATACTGCACCAATATGTCTGTATGACTGGTCCCATCTGTAGCCAACTTAACAGTTGGCAACATTTCTTCATCAATGTGCAATCTGGAAACTCAAAGGCTGGGCATTGCCAGTCTGTGGTGACTAGGTTCACAGGCTCTAAATGAGCTACTTGCCTGCTCAGGGCTCAGTGTGCTTGCGAGCCTGAGGCATGCAATCGTTTGTATAATGGTGTATGCTAGTCTTCCAGTAAGCTTCATCCCTGAGCCTTAGACATTTCATGTTACTCCAGTGGCCAGGGCCAGGCCATTGTGAAAAAAAAATGGGATGAGATGCAAAGGGATAATTCAAGAGAAGGCAGTGCATTTCCCAGTTTAGCAGTTTCACAGCAGACCCTCTTAATTACTTACCCTATATCCGCTTGCTTCTGCTCAATCGTATTCAGTGGACAATATGCCCAGTTACCTACTTGTTTGCCTTGCTTCATTGCTGCTGGCAAAGCTTGTGGGATAAGCTGAGCCAATGAGATGCAAGCTGATGTCGTCTTGGGACTTTGGGGAAATATTTTGCTTTCTTGATAAAAAGGGACCCATGTGCTTGGCACCATTCTTCCTGCCCCTCCTTCCCTCCTTCTCTGCCCTGGACACAGATATGCTCTCTAGAAAGCAACAGTTACAATGTAGTCACTGGGCAATATGGGCGAAGACAAAGCCCAGACTCTTGAGAGGTGAAGAGAATTTTATTCAATGCATATTTTTCATGTGTCTACTATATGCCAGGCATGGTTGTAGTTGCAAGAGACACAGATGTGAACCAAACACAAAAAATTCCTTGCCCTCTTGAAGCTTTCATTCTAGTGGTGACAAGAGAGAAAGATATATGTAATAAGTAAAAGATACAATTTGTCCCATGGTGATAAGTGCTGTGGAGAAAAGAAAGAGGCATTCACCCTGGGGGTGCCTGGGAATGCTCATGGAAGACTATGGCGGTTCTTCTGAGTGAATCCTTGGAGGGTTGTGAGTAGAAATGTTATGTGATCTGACTTGCATGCTAACAAGATGCTCTGGCTGTTGTATTGAGAATAGATTCAAAAGGGAAAGATGGAAAGTGCCAAGACCCCTGATGGCGTCGGGAAACAGCTAAGCTGACACCAATAATCATTTGCTTCCAGAAATCTTGTTATCTGTGGGAAATACCTCCTTGTTTATTCAAACCACTTTTAGTCAGGTCTTCTATCACTTGTAGCCAAACTCATCTCTAACTGAGACAGTTACCATTATTTATTGAGCACCTACTATGTGCCATATGTTTTCTAGTCCTGGGAATATAAATATGAAGATACATGTAACTCTTTTTTAATAATAATAATATTTTATAAATTTATGAAATGCTTATATAATGTGAAAAATATCATTCTGAACACAGTACATGTGTTGATTGGTTAAATCTTCGTAACTGAAATCTCAACCACAAATGACACCCTATGTCTATGTCACCCAAAGTAGTGAGTAGATAATTACTAAGTTCCCATTTATTAAAATACAGATCTGTAATGCTGTTAAGCTGTCTTAGTATTACACAGTTAACTTAGTTCTCTTTTTCTTTTTTTTAATTATTTTTAAGAGATTCTGTATCACACCATTACATATGTTAAGGGTGCAAATCCACATCTGTATGTAATGTGTAAGTTCACCACCATTTCATCTCTACCTTCACCATACAGTTGATTCCCTCTCTCCAATTTGCCCACCCCCTTCCCCTCCTGCAACCACTGATTCAACTTTATTGACTAAAAGTCAATTTTTTACTGTAAACAATAGGCTATTTATTATACAGATTGTGTGTGTGTGTGTGTGTGTGTGTGTGTGTGTGTGTGTGTGTGTTGTAAAGATCTGCATTTTTACTTTTGCTTGGATATGAAATAAAGATTCCAGGAAAGAAAGCATTATTACAATTGAACTTAATATGTAAAATCATTATTATTATTCTTAGTATTACATCTATTATAAATGAAGACTTGCCTTAGTTTATGAAACAGCAATGATTTTTTTAGAGACACTCATTTCTGAACAATTTTTGCAGAAATTCTGAATCTTTCCAAGGAGTAAGATTGGCTTTGCTCTTGTCTTTTGTCACTAAACATTAGTGACTTAGCAAAAGCCTGTCATTTTCTTGGTGTCAATCTTGAAAACTCTCTGGGCTCCAAATGACCAATTAGTGCCAAAGCAGTGAAAACACTTCAGTTATCTTGGTTTAGACTCTGAGCTGAGCTTTCACTTATGGCTGTTAGCATTCTGATAAGTAGATTTCTTTCTGAACATAAGCTGAATTCTATGAAGGATCCTAGAACTTTACAAGCATGTGATACACTTTACTCTAGTTTATGTTGCTCCAGGTGATGATTTCGTTCTCTTTCTCTTTTTTAGGTTGGATGAAATAGTCATGTTTTGATTGATTTTGCCTTTTGTTTTCTTCTTCGCTGTCTCCCTGAGCATGTATTTTGAGTTTACCCTGAAGTTAGCTTTCAGAGTTCTAATTTTATTTGAAAACATATTAGTCTTCCACTCATTCTAACTATCCACATTTTTGTTCTCTTCCTCCCCACTTTTAATATTTGCTGTCTTACTGTTTTTCTGTGGGGTTTCTTTATGCCTTATCCTTTAACATTTTTTGCAAAGCTGGTTTTGTGGTAATAAACTCCTTTAACTTTTGCTTGTCAGGAAAGGTTTTTATCATTCCTTCAGTTCTGAATGATAATCTTGCCAGATATGTTATCCTAGGTTGAAAATCCTTTTCTTTCAGCACTTTGAATATATTATGCCATTTCCTTCTGGCCTATAGCATTTCATTTGAGAAGTCCACTGACTCCTCTGTATGTGACATGTTTTTCCCTGGCTGCTTTTAATAGTCTTTCTTTATCTTTTAACTTTTTTATGACGATGTGTCTAGGTGTATTTCTGTTTGGGTTTCTTTTATTGGGAACTCTTTGAGCTTCCTGGATCTGGAGGCTTGCTACATTCTTCAAATTGGGCAAGTTCTCATCTATTATTTCTTCAAATATGATTTTTGCCCCCTTTTCTCTCTCTTCCTCTGGGACTCTTTATTGTGCAAATGTTGTTCCTTTTGATGTTATTCCAGAGGTCTCAAATGCTGTCTTCTATTTGAATTTTTTTTTATCTCTTTGCTGGTTTGCTTGACTGAGTTTCCTTTGTCCTGTCTTCCAGATCACTGATTCTATTGGAAGCTTCATCCATCCTATTGTTGAATCTCTCTATTGAGTTGTTTAATTCAGCCATCGTGTCTCTTACCTGTTTGATGTCTTCTTTTAATTCTTCTCTTTGTTTCCCGACATTCTCATTTTTGCCTCCACTGATTTCTGGATTCCATGAGTATGTTAATCACTGTTACCCTAAATTCCTCTTCAGATAATACGTCCACTGTATTCAGATTTTCCCTTGGGTTTTTGATTGGATCCATCATTTCACATATATTTCTTTGTGCCTTTGCTCTATTCAGCACTCTTAGTATTTCTGAGGGTTCAGTTTCCCTGACATTGCATAGCTTTGACTTGCCCAGGATTGGCAATCAGGCTGCAGTTTCACCTCTACCCACAAAGTGGCGCTAACGGGTAGCACTGAGGTTTGGATCTGCCTTCTCACTGTAATCCAGAGGGTGGGGCACCCGATGGGCAGGCTTTCCAGTTGGTGGATATGCGGTGGGTGGGATTTCCTCTCAGTGGACCCCAGACTCTGGTGTGAAATGGTTGTAGGAGGGGTTTGAACTCTTTGGCTGATTTCCGCTCATGGCTGCATCCAGTACAGTTACATTGCATGTGCTCCAGCTCAGCTCCGGGTGCGCTGGCTCTCCTCTCACCCGCTCCCAAGTCGACCCTCCGTGGTTCTGTGTCTCAGCCCCACTGGGCCCGCCTCTCGCTTCCTCCGCAGACGGTCCCGAAATCCCTAGCCTCCGCCCCCCCCACCCCCCCGCGCGCTTCTGGAGGCCCCCAGCTCTGTCTCAAATTCAAATCAGTGGCTTTCTAAGAAGGAGTCGGGTGTCCTCACCCACAGTTAGTCGTTAGCTGATCCGTCTCCAGCTGAAGTGCCAGTCGTTTCTTGGTGTTTGTCTCAGGAAGATAGGTGAGTGTTTTTGTTTTTTTTGTTTTTTTTTTCCTGTGTCTGTAGGGAGCGACGGGAAAGTGAATCCTGTCAAGTCACCATCTGGAAGTCAATCCCTAAAAGTACTTTTGACTTAATTCATTTGTTTGGTTTCTCTATATACTACATATGAGTGTAATCATACAGTATTTGTCTTTCTCATTCTGGTTTATATCACTAAACATAATTCCCTCTAGGTCCATTCATGTTGCTACAAATGGCAGGATTTCATCTTTTATCAATGTTTGAGTAGTAGTCTATTGTGTAGAGATACAATATCTTCTTTATTCACTCACATTCTTATCGTCAAAGAGACTTTCTAGGATTTTGTGGTCCTATTGTGGGAGTCTGAAAGGCAAACCACTATACTGCAATAGGTATCACTTTAGCAAGGTTTGTCTGGAAGGTAAGGTGGGCACAGGGGAAGAGAACCTATAAACTGAGTGAAGGAGTTAGAGAAGTTTCAGGGAAGCTGAGCAGTGTCTCCCAGGTATACACATTCATGGAGAGCATTCTACCGAGGAGGAACAAAACACACACGCAGTGTAGGACATGAAGTGTTCAGGGACACATAATGGATGAGTATTCTTAAGAGGATAAAGTTTGACGGGGGCCTAAGAGGAGAGGGGATATCAAGAAGCAATGAGAGATTAGGCAGGTGGTGGATGGGAGGGATGATAGAGGGTTTTGTATGTATTACAGAATTTGATTTATCCTTTAGACAAAGGGAGGCAGTGGAAGGATCTCTCCAGCTGCAAGATTTAAGACAGCTTGTAGATGAGTCAGACTAGAGGCAAGGCCAAGTTAAGAGTCCAGGAAAGAGAGGATAAGAACTTAAGCCAAGGCAGAGTTGTAACGAAGAGGAAGGGATGCAGAATAAGCAGTCTATATCAGGTAAAAGATAAGGAGACATTCTGGGACAACCTCATATACTGCAGGAATTGCCAGATAATATTTTTGGCATAGAGATCACACATAGTGACAATGTTAAAAATTTTATGGTCTATAGTAAAACATGACTGACTTTGATATAAGTCCCTGGAGATTGAGTCTAGTGAACTGACATTAGGAAATTACATTCATCCAGTTTTGTGGAAGCTAGAGAGTAGTTCCTAACACCTAGGCCAGGCTGTGCTTGCCTTCTTCAATGTCACTTTGTATTCAGTCCACCAGTTGAATACCAGTTATTCTAGAATACCTTTTATACTGATCAGCATCACTCTGCTTAGGTAATGATATTAGCAACTGCCATCATTGGGAGATTAGCATATGACAGACATGTTATACATACTCTTAAAGTTTCAGAATAGAACTGCAAATAAGGTATTTTGGGCTTGAGACCAGAAGAGTAAGATGACCATCCTAAAGCACACAGTTGGTGAGGCTGAAAGTGATTGCACCCTGGGCCACCTGACAAAGCATATGCTGTTTCCTCTATACAGGGATATCCATCTCATTATAAACCAATGTCCAGTAAAGACCAGGGCTCTATTTTTCGTCCAAAATCACAGTACCAAATAAAATGTGGCATTTACAACATACTTTCATATCTGTCAAAGAGAAATGCTTCCAAGCAGGTTTGGCCTGATTTCCAAGAAGTGATTTGGGTCTTCCGGGGATCCAAAGTTTCCAAAAGACTAACAAGTAGATACTAACAAAACAACTTAAGCAACTTACTTATTCTGAATAAACGATACAAGAATCCAGTTGATTAATAAAAATTATGCAACTCCCTTAGAGAGAATGGAATCTTGAAGAGGTGACTTCAATTTCTTCATGATTTTTAGAATCATGAAGAGGTGTCTAGAGTTTCTTAGGATATAAACAATTCTAGAACCCAAGTATGAACAGGATGTGGGTATGATTATTGGGGAAGGTAGTTGGATAAATTCAGACTTTGTGCCTCAACTGTGCCTCTATGTTATCCCATCACTTGGTAGGTTACTGAGCATCTACTCTATTTGAAGTTTTGCAAAGGTGAGAAGGGAACACAAGAAGAAACTGAAAATCATGGTTCCTCTTAGAACTTTCAGGAGAAGTGAAAATGTAGTTATCAATGCCCTCAAAGAATAAAGCAGCATCAAAAGACCAACAACACTTCTCAAAACCACACAGTTCAATAACTTGGCCTCAGAGATCACTTTGTCCAACCTTTACAATTTTCAGATAATGAAAGCTGATTCCCAAGGGATTCTGTGACTTATCTGTGATCACAAATGCAGCTGGTATGACAGCTACCTCTGTCATGAGTCTATATTGCTGTTACATTTATTTTTAAGTGATTTAAAAATATGTAGTATATTCACCTGAGAGGGGAAAATGATCTTTTTAACTCAGAAAACAACAGCAAAGCAGATTCTAGCCTGTCATTTGGAAGGAGTGTGATCATAGAGGGAGTTGCTATGTGTGTGCAGGATCTGCATTGCAGCACTTTGTTACTAGTGAAATATAGGAAACAACTTGAATTTATATCATTAGAGGACTGACTATATTAGGGTGCATCCACACAATTGAATATTATATAGCCATAACAAAATGAGGCATATGTGTGCATAATTCATGTAGATATATTTTAAATGATAAATAAGGAGATCATTATATATTTTTACAACCAGTGTGTAATGTGAATTGACATTAAATATTTTTCCAATGATAGCTATAGTATATAGTTTTATTTGTTTTGCCCCAAATCTATTAAATATATTTCACATTTTAATACTTCCCCGTAGTTTAAATCCCAATTTTCCAAGGTAGAATACACAACAATAATAACAGTCCTACATTGCCATTTCCCATGTTCCCAAGGTGAATATAATTGGCTTCCATAAATAAGAAATACATAAAGACTTTGATCTATAACTTAACTTTCACTTAGAAAGGCAGGACACAGCGCATCCATCTGACCCCTATCAACCAAGGTATTGTCTTGGAGACAGAAGTTATGGTAGCTTTCTGAATTGTTTGTTTTTATTTTTTATTGTTGCAAAGGCAGAAACTCTTGAGGTCAGTTTCTTGGAGCTCAGTTTCTTGGAGCTCAGCCTGGAATCTATTTCATCAGTCCTAAGAGTGGTTTTATGAGCTTTCTTCATCCTTCTGTTAGTGCTAGCTAGAGTTAATTCTGTTGACTACAACTAAGCACTGTCACCATTATAAATGCTTTCAACCAGATTTTGTAAAATTCTCCTTTATTTAATGACACCTTGGGAAATTCTCAAAGTTACAAAGGTTCCATCTAGCTCAAACTTTCCATTGATATCCTTTCAAAATCTTATATCCATTTGTCCACCCATTTGAAGAAAGCAGCATTAGAGGGAATGAGCCCTTGGTTTGCCTTTCTTTTCATATACTGTCAACCTCTACCAATAATTTTCTAAATGTCTGACTCCCTCATTTGTGAGAGAGACATCTTGTTATGAGGATCAAGGAAGACTATGGAATTCTGAGTAGAGTCCAGAAGCAGCCTCCCAATATGAACACCATATTCCTGATATCTCTTACCTCTTTGATTCTCTTTCCTCCTGAGTTATTCTGTATAGATAGGGAAGAATGGAGGTAGATTAATGCTTAGGATATACAGGTCCAGTGTTTCATTCTCTGGAAACATCTCCAGATACATGTCTAGAAATCCTCTTTAAAATACAGAGTACCCTTCATTCTCAAGTCTTTATCTTTTTGACCAGCTGTTTGGTGTCAGGATAAGTCTTACTCAATATCCTAATAGTTTTTATATCTAAGTTTTTATGGGACACAGCCTCTCACATCAAAGAAATGGGATACTTAAGCCTCTCACTCTCCCATCTACTTTTGCAGCTAGGACAGAGGAATATGAACTGGGCTCACTCTATCAGATCCACAAGCTCTGAACTATGAAGAGGGAATTGGTGAAGTTGAAAAAGGATTCTGGGTAGCAACAACTGGGGCAAAAAGAACCAATGTCCAGAAATGATAGAGATATTCAGGCAGCCCCTGGTGGTCGGTCCTGCAATAGATGCAATGTGCTTTCACAGGACGATTTAGAGGTGGGATATGGGCATGGTGCTAGATACTGCCTCCTCTTTTCTTACCTGTGTGAGTCTGTTCCTCCAGTTTTCCTTTTCAGTTCTATGAATTTCCCAATGACCTTTCTGATATAAGTTGTAGCCACTGCTTTAGTTGCATCCTACAAAGTTTGATCTATTATATTTTCACTTTCATTCAAGATGCTTTTCAATTTCCCTTGTAACTTTCTCTTTGACTCATGGATTACTTAGGATGTGTTTAATTTCCAAATATATTGATCTCTAATTCTATTATAATCAGGGAACATACTTGGAACATTGAAATCTTTAAAAAAATTTTAACATACACTGCTGTTAGGTGAAATTTTCAATTAGTTGTTTGGTATTGTTTAAATCATCTAAATCCTTCCTAATTTTATCTGTATTTGTTCTGTTACTGAGAGAAAAATGATAAAAAATCCAACTACAATTATGAATTTGTCCATTTTTCCTTTCAGCTTTGTCAATTTTTATTTCATGTATTTTGAAGTTTCCTATTAGATGCACACATATTTAGGATTATTTTGTCTTCTTTATGAATCAACTTCTTTATTAAAATGTATTGTACATCCATCTTTGGTAATAATTCCTTGTTCTTAAGTCTACTTTGTCAAATATTAATAGGCCCTTTGACTTTCTTTTTGTGGTTGTTAGATTAATGTTTGTTTCTCTTCTCTTACTTCTCATCTGTGTCTTTAGATTAGAAGTATGTTTTGTCCAGGTAGCATAGAGTTGAGTATTGCTTTTTTCTTTTAATCCAGTCTGACATCTGTTTCTATAATGATGTGTTTACACTATTCATATCTAATGTGTATCATGATTTAAAATCCATCTACTTCTTTTAATGCCTGCTTTCGGATTTATAATTCCAGCCTATCTTGACTTTGAAATTTCATTTTCTCATAGGCATTTATTACAGAGATAGGTAGATAAAGAATGTATTCATTAACCATTTATATTCCCTCTTCTGTGAACTGTTAATATCCTTTTTAATTGAATTGACTGCATTTTTTTATTAAGTTATGGGATTTCTTCTTATACGGGATGTAACTTCCCTCAGATGATAGCATTTTCCTTTTCTCCTTGTTTATGATAACACTCTTACACAGAAGTTTTTCATTTTAATGAAGTTCAAGTTTGTCTTTTCTCTATGATTTATGATTTTTGTGTACTGCACAAGACAATTTCCTATATCCCAATATCATAATATTCTCCTACGTTTTCTAAAAGTTTTAAAATTTTAGTTTTACATTTAGCTCCTAATATATCTGGAATTTATTTTGTGTGAAGAATGACGTAGAGATCTGATTTTATCTTTTCCATTCTGCTCTCACTTCTTAATGTCTTTTGTTTTGGTTTGGGTTTTTTTCCTTATGTCTTTGGCCACCAAATTGTTAATGCTAATCAAGTTGTTAATTAAATTATTAAGTTATTTCAAGTTCTTAGGTTCTAATCTTGCTATTTATTTTGTATCAGTGTTTTATTTTGGAGGAATAACTTTCCTTGAAAGTTTGTATTTGAAATTCTGAATTCTTCTTCAGTAGGACTTTAGATTAGACTTCAGTAGCATTGTAGATTGACTTGAAGAATTTTCCTTTTACTTCTATCAGTTCTCCTGTTGTATCTCAGACACAAAACCAATCTTTAATGTAATTACTTCAGCCAGAGTTTCTAAAATTGCATAGATATAAAAATAATCATCCTCAAACTCATGAAGTAGAGGCTTATGAGTATAAATTTTAGGGAAAGACTTTTATCTCTATATAGAGCTCTGACAAAAACAGAAAACCTTTCCTGTGCTGGTCAGTGAAATATTTTATCCTGGTTTATTCTTTTACTGGGGTGCTTATTGAATTCCAAATATATAAAGGGAGTGTCAAATTCAGCTTGAAGACAGCAAGTGTTATTCATACATAGACATTAACAGTCAAGCTTCAAGATTACAATTATTCACACCAGCTGCTATGGACAGAACAAAGCCCTAATCAACAAAGCAATGGTATTTGGAGGTGGGATCTTTGGGAGGTCATTAGGCCATGAAGGTGAAGCCCTCATGAATGGGATTAGTGCCCTTGTGTTAAAAAGACATGAGAGATGTTCTTTCTCAGCCATGTGAGGATGCAGTAAGAAGGCAGCTGTTTGCAAGACATCAGACACTGAGACTGTCAGCACCTTGATCTTGAACTTCCCAACTTCTAGAACTGTTAGAAGGACTTTTGTTGCTTAGCCAACCAGTCTACAATATTTGTTATAGCATCCCAAGCCAAGACAACTGTGCAGATCTTCTCCCAAAGAGTCCCAGAAGCTCCCCTACTCTTTGACAGGGTTTACAGTGCATTTTGTGTTTCTGGAATTTGGGGGGTTCCTATTAGCTTATCTACACACTTTTAAAAATGTTTGTTATAATTTACACTGTAGATCAGATGTTTGCCGTGACAAGGTTGGGAGGCCGTTTTTGGATCATCTAAATAATTTGCCAGAACAATTTGGTTCAGTTTATCTTGTGTGTATATGTGTGGTGTGTGTGTATGTAGTATGTGTGTTTGTGTCTGTGTATGTATGTGTATGTGTCAGATTTCTTCTCCCTTACATTTGGATCCCCAGTTTTTCTCTGAATATCACACTCTTAGAATATATACCATATCAGCTTCATGTTTTGAATGAATTTGGTTGATTATGATAAACCTGGATTAGTGGCAACTTTGAGGTTTCTCAACAACCAGAAATGAAGTGGGATGTTGACCACATCTGTCTTTGATTCTATCCTGCACTGTCCCGGCAGGACTATCCAGAACATAATTTTATCTATTCACCTGCCTCCATAGTCTCACATGAGCCTGAGTTACTGTGCAGAGAAAGTTTTCTGGGATTACACCAGTGAGAAGACCCAAACTAAGGCCAAAGTTGACAGGCATTGCGGCACTGGGCCATATGAGTCTCTATAGGCTTGAAATTGCTAAAAACTGACTCTGACCTCAGTGCTTGGTCCTCTGTCACAGCTTCACCATCACAGAGCTGAGAGTGATGAATCCTAAATACTGGAGAACATTTTATTCAAACATTGACCATTTTGTATTTTTCCTTAATGTTGTAGAGACACACTTCACTTAGATAAGTTTGGGACTGAATTAAAAATTAACTACCTAAAATTCATGTTGCACTTAAATGGAGTAAGAAGGAAAAGTGGGGAGACATACCCCTTTAATTTCAAGGTTTATATTAACTTGATCAATCAATTTTATTTAATCATGTTCTCAAGACTATTAAGACCTAGTGAATATTTTAAGAAATATTTTTAATAACCCACAATTATTTTAAATTGTTTTTGTCTATTGTAAAAGATTCTAAATCACTCTAAGATGCTCCTTTTAAAAAGTTTAGAAACATCTCCTGATAATTTTTTATACTGTGTTTTGCCTGATCCCTGTTGAAGTGTCTACTCATTCCCAAATATTAAGGTATGAATTACAGAGGTTTTGCAGCAATCTCTGGATGAGTGAAGCTGACCTGAAGGTCCCTATGGCTTGTGCTGCTGTACATTCATCACTCACTCTCACTTACATAGTTGATGTCATTATGTTTCAGGGAGTAGCCAAGCTTATGAAAAAGTCCAGAGTAAATATACCCTCTAAGATGGAAAGTCTCCAGATTTAGGGGGAAAGCAAACAGATGATACCTAGGAGGCCAGAGTGTAGACTTAGAAAGCTACAAGAATGTCACTGAACATAGAAAGCTGTAACGTACTCAAGTAGAGCAGACTCTGTTGGTTGTCTACCCAACAGCAATAACTTTCCTTATTTATTGCTAATAGACTCCTAATTCTATTCATGTATTCACTTTCTATGTGTTTGATGCTAGCAAGCCTCATTCCAAGACACAGGAGTGACTCATCATTAGCCTATGCCTATACTGGTGGTCATATTCTCCCTGCCAATATAGTCAGCTTAGGCAACAGATACGTGACATGAGTGAGATTAATGAGACATAGTGGAGATCTCCTGGTGGGTTTCTAGGAAAAGTGTCCCTCTTTGTTAAAAAGGAAGAAACAACCGTACATATACAGCTACTTATTCTTATACCTCTTTATCTGGGATGAAGGCAGCCATCTTGTGACTATCAAGGAAGTTAAATTGAAAAAATTAAATCTCTTAATAATAGTACAATAAAAAGATAAAATAAACTTACGTTCTTCATGGATCCCTGTGTGGTGGGTATGCGGAGATTACTGAGTGGCAATGCAAGGATTCTGAAAATGTGAGAGATGGTGAAGGCCTCACATCAACCGAAGAGCAGCTGGAGAAAATTGAGGTGAAACTGAGCTAAAGAGGGAGTCACAGAAATATAGATTATTGGCTTCTATCCCAATGTTTCTGTTTGTGTCACCAAGTCACTTTCCATTGAGCAACATGTGATATTCATCCTTAGGAAGCTTGAGAAGTGTGTGTGTGGGTCTCTCCTAAGTCCTCCTAAACCCTAAAAATCCATGCCATTTTCCTATTTGCTTTCACAAAGACTGTAAAGATCTATTAATGAATTACTAGTGAACCACAAAGACAGGCAAGCCGCCATTCTCTAAGGTATAGTAACTAGCCATAATCGAGGATCCAGCGACCTCCCTCTATCCCAGCGTTCCCACTCACAGTTAGGGGCTCCCCTGTCATCTCCCTGGATGCCCAGAGTCACCTTGCTCTCTTCCTTTCCTCCTTAAAAGGCCTATTCACAGGAGGTGATCTCATTCTTGATGAGGGAACATCTCAGTCTTAATGACTTCAGGAGGCAACATCATTTTCCTAGACTGAAGCCCTGGCTTGAAGTTGCTACTCTGAAATACAACTGTAAACTCCAGGTAGAAATTGTGCAATAAATGCTTGTAGAATTTTTATTCAAGGAAATGAGTGCATGAATCCATGTCAGAAAAGGCTTAATGGTGTATTCTCCTGAGGGCTGTGATGATATGGTCCTCAACACACACACCCAGCCATCTGCCTTCATGACCTTGCCCTCATCTAAAAGAGATGCCAAGTCTTAACTGTCCTTAGCTTGGACTTGGGTGAACTAGTGCTTAGAACTCTGTTGGTCTAGTGCTAGAGAATGGGAGAGAACCAACCCACCTGGTTTGCCTTGTGAATATCAATTGACTTAATCTAAGACATAGAAGAGGAAGAAGAAAAACAAAACACTTACATGAATGGAAAGAATTGTTTGAATAACTTTGTAAATACCTGCTATGCCTGCCAAATGACTAAAATAACGCATTTCAAAATAAGTGGACATGAGAACTTTTTTACAAGTACTCATTTGCATTTAGCAACTAAAGATAACAAAATTAACAAGTACAAGGAGAGGAACAAGTAGCTTTTAAGGTCAATAAGGAAAGGCAAAATAAATCAGCTTCTAAAAATGTCTTTTTCATCAATCGAATGTATTCAAAGATGCAAAATTGAAGTTAGATTCTGTAGTATAGACTAATTATGTGGTTCTTGAGATTTTAGCTATAAGAAGAAACTCTAAAATGCATTATAGCTATTGCATTTCCTGATATTTTTATAGTTCTATTGATGTTATGTATTATTTTCTTGACTTGTCCTTGTATAAAAAGTTTGTTCAACATCACCCTAAATGAAACTGTTGTAATAGCAACAAGACTTAAAGGGAACAGACTCATATAACTGGGCAGTGTTGGAGACAGTGGGAAAGTATGTTCAGGCCCAGTGGTCTTTTTGTTAACTCTCAAAAAATGTATCCCCAGCATCCACCCACTGATATCCTGCAGACTTCCGGAGATTTGCCTGTTTATAAGAACGATCACTATAGGCACATAAAAAAATAAAAACCTGTCCTAGTGATTTTGAGAAATGACTATCAGGAAACTAGTTCTTTTTTGATCAGGTAAGAAGGTTAAATAAGGAATTAATGAGTGAAGTGGGAGAATTTGCCCAAAGTTTTTGATTTAAGTCTACTACTTTAAATGTTCCTTTAGAAATTTAGAGGGGAGAATGGACTCCTTTTTCATGTAGTCTGATGACTGACGAAATGATTGCCCTATTCTAGTTTTAATTAAATGAGGTCGAGGTCTTGGAACGATAGCAAAATGACAGCTGCCCTTTTAGGACCTGGTGTTCGGTTTAGGCCCTGGTTTTCAGAGGATAATTTGAAAAAGGGAGTCTTATTATTATCATAATGTCAGACCTGGGAAATAGAAGATATTCATGGAGCTTTGAAAAGAGAGCACTTGTCAAGTCAGGCTCTTCAGCCTGGTAAGAAGCAGAGGCAGATTTTCACGATACTAAAGGGCTCTTACTCTGTACAGTGCCTGGGATGCCACTTCACTGGGTGGCTGCATGGACCCTGAATATGCATAGGTGGGTCTCAGAACATACAGGGCCTAGGTGAGCATTCTAAAGGAGCATGATATGCTCTCTTAAGCCTTCACCATCTAGTAATTTTGAAAATGAGGAAACAAGCAGAGAGGTACATAACTTGCTAAACTAGTCACTGGAAGAGCCAAGTTCAGAACTAGCTGTCTAACCTGTTTTGTGCTGAGTGTCCTTCCTTCCAATGTCCAAAGATGGAGGATGCCCCAGTCCTGGAGAAACCCTTCAGGAAAAGGGTACACTCCTGTCTTCCCTCTCAGGTCCTCATCACCTCACTGTCCCCAGCCCCTTGCAATGCCCCCAGCCACTTCCAACCTCTTAGAAAATACCTCTAACCCCCCACAGCAAGATACCTAGACAATCTCTAGAAATGAAGCCAAGTGCCTCTAGACCCAGAACTTCAGAGGGTGGAGTTACAGCTCTGTGCAGTTTCATTACAAAATACTCTTATTGGCTGGATATAATAAATGATTATCCCCCCCCACACACACACCTTTTTTAGGGAAAGGAATGAAGGTGAGTAGGCAGATAGGCAGGCAGGAAGAAAGAGGAGGAAAAAGCATCTTATTTTTATTTAGTTGTTCAAACTTGTTGTTCCCCCCATGCCTCTCCACCCCGGACCCGGCACTGAAACCCAGGGGTGTGTGAACTGGGCTCTTTCAGAGGTGATTGACCTAACCACTACTCCACCAGGGTGTGCCAGTTATTCCTTTTCAAGAGCTAGTTTTGTCCGGTGGCCTGATGGGTAAATCTGCCACCTCTGGCCAGCACAGTCCACGTACATCCCAAGGACTGGGGTTCATTTCCCAGGGACGGGGCATGGGGTAGGGTGGACCAAGATGATCTATGAAATAAAATAAATAAAAATGCTTTTTCCTCCTCTCTTTTCCTGCCTACCTACTCACCTTCATTCCTGTTCCTTTTCTTTGAAAAAGGAAAAAATAAAAAAGAGCTAGTTTCCACCTCTCTTGCCTGGTACTCACCCATGCCCGTGAACACTTTCAGGCAGAGCTCACCTCTAAGTGCACTGCAGGGAAATACACTTACACTTCACAAAAAATTTCCACTGGGCAGGCTGGGGTCTAGGAACTCTTAAAAAGGCAACTATCTTTAAGGTTGCCATGGAGTTTGTTTCTGAAAATTCTAGTTCCGGCATGTTTGGGGGTGGTTGTTTTTTTTATCAGCATGTATTTGTAAAATATGAGAATTTGGGGTTTTCAGCTTCTTAAAAAAGCATTCATGACCTTTAGGGGCCTTGAGCATTGTTGCTTGTATTCTTTTAAAAGACAAATCTTTGAAAGATAGGGCTTCTCTAACTAGACCCAAAGACCAGATGGGAGGGCATGGCTGCAGCACCCCTTGACTTCTCTTGGGCTCCCCCAACCCCCATTTTCTATCCCCAAAAGGAAGGCAAGGAATGTCAGGTTATTTATCTGTTTGCCTGGTGAAGAGGTATGAGGCATGTGGGATGAGATTATTGATAAATGCTGTTAGACAGTCTTGGTGAGAAAATGAATACCTCTATATCCAACAGTGAAGATGTAGTGGTTCTCTAGTAGGCTGACCAGTTGCTAGCTGAGCCTTAGAAACACTCTTTACAGACGATAGCTGCCTGCACCATGTTATTTCTCAGTGCTTTCCAATGCTGCCTGGTCCCGGGTTCTCTGCAGGCCTCTCCACTCACCCCCACTATGATGTGCTCATCCTCCTCTTTGCCTCTGGCTCGGTAGAGCCCTGCCTCAGCTCTAATGCCCTTCTTTTATCATTTCCCCATATAATGCCCTCTTAACTAACTGTCCACATTTACAGTCTCATGTCCTACTAGCAGACCACTCTTTCATCCATCCAGTGTCTTTCCTTCTCCTGATCATGTCACCTCTTCTGCTTCTGGAGGAACTGTGCATCAACCATTCCATGGGTCTGTTTTCTCCAAGAATCCCCATTTCTAACAGCTTTACCCTTTTTTTTTAGTGGCCTTCTCCATAGGGTTAAACCTTCTCAAAAGGGGGTACTATGTTAACAGGGCTCACCGCTGTACCCTCCATGCCTGACACATAGTAGGAACTTAAGGAATGCTAATAGAAGAAAATGAATAACCAGGAGTCAGAGCTTTCTGACTAGCAAAAAAAAAAAGGGCAATTCATTATTCAGATAATTTAAGCAAAACTTTACTTTCGAGTAGACAGATCAATGCTGTTTTTATCCACACCAGTTGAAATACTTCTCTGTTTCTGTTTGACTACGGTGAGCAGGTCAGAATGAGGTCTTTGATGCTGAACCCTGGGTAGATGAACAGTCCAGGAATATATCTCATGCAGAGACTGGACGAGCTTCCATGGGAAACAAAAGAAAATGCCAGGAAGTTAAAGCTGCAGAGAGGGGCAAGGCTCTCTCCTGCAGTCCTGAGACGCTTGTAAGTGTCTCACTTGAAGCTTCAAGCTACAGTGAAACCACTCTCTTGCCTCCCTCTGATTAGCTACTTTTTTTTTACATTTTTTGCATAATTTTGCGTTTCCAGTTTAAGGTCTGGCATGCAGAGGGCCTCTCTTGTCCCTACTTTTTCCTTGAGGAGTTATTTGGAAGAGCTATGAATAGTGTCTTCACCTCCCTACTTGATTTCCACACTAGAGAAGCCAATTGGATCTTTGTCTGAAATCTTCTACATCCTATGGGGCTGAGCCTCATTTTCCATAAACTTCTTTAAAAGAAAAAGTCAAGCCAAAGAAGGAATAGGCAGACAAACTCAGATCATCTGTCCTTTTAGGGATTATTTCTGCTGGTTCTGAACTGATTCTGAAACAAAATCTAAACCATCTCAGTTTCCCCAAATTTTCCTGGGTGCTCATTTCTCTTCCTTCCATATTCTCCTACTTTTCTTCGGGTCCCCAGAACCTTCATGATGTCTCTAATATTCTTCTTAGATGATAGGAAAATCATACTTGCTTCTCATGCTGCCTGCAATTTGTCAAGTAACAAGTCTGAGCCAAAGGACTAAGTCTTGATTTAGGCATCTGGAAGGATTTTTTCTAGTGAAATAAATCTTTTTGGTGCTTTTGTAATTATGTCATATATGCACCCAACCATCAGCCTGTTCTGGGGACCAGCTTCCTTATAGGCTGTTCCTACACATGATGTTTATTATTTGGGGGTGAGATGGCTTTGCAACTACCCTTCCCAATCCTAGGACAATATGTTCAACAGTTTGGGCCAGAGTAGTCCTATTTCTCAAAGAAAATATCCTCTGAAAGTTTCAGGCCTTTCCTTTAGATTTTACTAAGCAGGACTTTTTCTGAGCATGGACTATTTCTTTTTCATGTTCAAGTTCTTTGTACTTATCACAGAGCCTAACATATAGTTTAGTAAATTGAATTAAGGTGATTCTAACCACACCAGTATAACTAGTTCTTGTTCAGTTTAGAACACATTCTGTTTTTGCTGGGATCTGTATAAGAAAAAAAAGACTGGTATTGGTTTTGTATTAGTTTGTTTGCTCTTGAGTGCAAGCCACAGAATACCTATCCAAAAGTTGCCTGACCAGAGAGGTTTATTTTCTCTTCACCCAACAAGATGTCCAGAGGTAGGATCTGTTCAAAGCCTAATGATTAGGGAACCAATTTATTCCACTACTTACTCCTCAGTGGGTCAGAGTTGTCTCTTCTCATGGCCACACTGTAGTTACCACAGGTCCCAACATCACCTCAGCAACTACATTCAGGTCAAAAAACAAGGGAACAGAGCTGGTCCCTTCTGCCTTTTCTTTATGCTTCAACAGGGAGGAAATCTTCCCTGTTCGATGAGCTATCTTTTATACTCATCTGGTGGACCCAAAGTGGATCACATGAAAGGACCTGTCATGGTGCTGGGGAATGGAATCACCCTCAAAGCCATCTGAGCCTCCCTGGCCCAGGGGGAAAGTGGCTCTTGCCTAAACGCATGGGCCCCAACACCTGAGCAAAGTGGAGGATAGGGAATTGCTTGTTTGCTGAACAGCAGTGTTGTCCAGACTCAACCCCATCACAGAGACAATCCTCTGTCTTTTTAACCTATAGGTCTAATAAATCTGAGTTGTCTGTTTCCCAGGACAGACAGCCAGTATTCAGAGAAGGAGGGTACTTTAAGGGGCACAGAATTGTCCCATTATTTTTATTCCATATTTTTTTCAGAATTTTCAAGGGGAATTGAACCACCCACAGAGTGATTTTAAGGGAAATTGTCTTGAAATGTCTTCTTAAGGTTAGAGATCTCACCCAAATTTACTTCTCCTAAAGAACAATGCAATCTTTGCTCTGAACTATGCTTAATCCGTTTACATTGAAGTACTTAACTTTTTTACTGATATCAGATCTTTAATATTTGAATGTCATTTTTAAAATGCATTTTTTTATTCCATTTTAAATTCAATAGGTGGTGCCAACAGAACTCAAACTGGCCTAATGTAAATTCTCCCAGTGTGCTCTAAAACATTTATTTTAAGATTGTCTATTATTTGAAAAATAGTGACTTATTGGAGTGTGGATAAAACCAAATTAACCCATGAGCTGATTGGTGGAGGTAATGGTGTATGGAGAGTCCGCATATTATTCTTTCATAATAAACAACAAAAATTTTAATTTGAAATATTCTAAAAAACAGTGGCATTAATAAAAATTAAAATAGAATTTCATGCAAACATTTCATATCAGTGAATAAACTCTAATGTATAAAGTGAAAGATTTAGAGTTTTAAGAAACACTGGGATGTAAACAAGGTCTCCAAATACGCAAAGATTTCCCAATGTCAGTTTCTATAATAGTTGTAGAAGTATAAATGTTTGTTAAATAATTAGGAACTTCAGTAATTCAGGAATCTATTATTTGATTTAAGTGCAATCCCTTGGAGCAGAAATACCACAAAGCAGAAGAAAGGGGAGCATCTACTACCCTTTCCATTTTCTTGGATTGGGAGGGGAGCATAGAGTCCAAGTTTCAAGATTGTGTTTAGAACTTATTCCAAGACCAGTGAAGTTATTGAAGAAAACATGCTTTCTGTTAGTTCTGTGCATTGCTAAAGCTGTACAAGGAAAGGAATGTGGTCCTGTGCAGCATATAACAAGAGAAACTGACCGGAAAGCCTTCCTCTAGGAAGTGATAAATGAGGTAAGAGTTCAAGAAAGCAAAGATGTTAAACAGGTAATGGGTAGGGTGAGGAGGAGGAAGGACATTGCAGGAAAAGTGAATAGTTTGTGCAAAAGTCCTGTGGTGGGAAGGAGAGGAGCACTTTTCCAGACCTGAGTAGCTATAGTGCCTATAATGAGGAGAGAGAATGAAGCCATAGAGGACAGCATAACAGGCAGGGCTTTGGAAGATGTGTTTAGTGAAGCAAAGGCCAAGAGTAATGGGACCAGGGGCTGTGGAAGAAGAAATAAGCAAGAAAAGTATAGGAGGACAGAAAGCAGTCCCTTTCTATATAGTAGCCAGGTATCTACACTATAAATATCACCTGTAGGTCAAATATAGATGTTGGAAACCTGATTTTCTTCTGCTTTCCCATTCGCTTGTCATTTATATGGCACAGAGAGTCATCTCTCTAATCTCATATTTTCCAGGCCAATCCAGTTAAATCAGACATTAGGATGATACTTCACTCTACATATATAGTATTGTATGTGTGGACACTCTACATATACTTAAAATATGAAACTAGTTCAAGAGTTTAAGACAAATAGAAAAGAATGGATATTTCAGAGAGAGAAAGAGAACATCTATAATATATCAGCGAATATGATCTGTGAAAATGATGCTAACCCAGATCAATAGGGAAAGGACAGATTGTTTAGTGTTAGTGTGAGGAAATCCATGTTACTATATTTAAAAAACAAAACAGAACGAAGTCCAGTCTTTATAACAATACAAAGAAATATTCCGACTGGGTCAGAAACCTAAAATGTGAAGGTAAAACCAGACAGTCTGTAGAATGAAATGCAAAAATGTTTCTGATACTCTGAATGGAGTAGCTCAGTCCAAAAAGACCCACAAACCTTAACAGTGGACAG
The DNA here is from genome assembly GCA_004363575.1 of Solenodon paradoxus. Lineage (NCBI taxonomy): Eukaryota > Metazoa > Chordata > Mammalia > Eulipotyphla > Solenodontidae > Solenodon > Solenodon paradoxus. Next base: position 687,705 of record RJWH01000306.1, read on the forward strand.
ATATGGGCAGCAGAATGGGGAAATGATTACCACCAATAACAAAATATTTGCAATAACTTAACAGACAGGTTTTATGTAGAGCATATACCAGGATTCCTGCAAGTCAATAAAAAAAGACACAAAAAATCAATACAAAAATAAACAAGGTATAAAAAGGCAAATCATATAAGAGAGATCCAAAAGGCTCACACAGATATATGATTAAATGAATAGTGATCAGAGAAATGCATATTAAAGCAGCAATGACATAATACTTTGTTCCCAGTGAATTCATAAAAATAAAAATTGGAATAATGCCAAGTGTTGGGGAGGAATCCGTGTTGAAACAAACTTCTTAGCACTGTAGGAGTATAGCCCAGTGCAGATATTGTGGATAGCTGTTTGGCAGCCTCTAGTCATAGTGTGTATGCATCTTACTTTGTACAGTGATACCACTCATGAAAAATACACAGGTGTTTGGGAATGTATGTGTATCACTGCACCGCTTTTTTAGCAGTGGGGCATTCAGGGGAAAATTAGGAGTCCATGACCAGGGAAATGGACACACAAAACATGGTGAAACAGAGAATGTGATATACAGTTAGAAGCAACAAACTAGATACATATATGGATAAATCTTAAAAACCTAATTATAGGTAAAAAGTATACCTGAGGACTGGATCAAAATTTTTCCGAGCATAATATAATGTATGTGAAATGAAAACGCATAAATGCAAAAAAAAAAAAAAAAAAGCCAGTTTACTAAAGAGGAGCACACAATTTCAAAGATAAATATCAAACACATTCAAAGCGTAGTCTAACATGAGGATTGGGATGAGGTAACTAATAATGACTGTGTGTAATTATTTAAAAATAAAACAAAGAGTGGGCCATAGTGTGGGTGATGATGGTAATATGTCATGAAATGAGACTGGTGATTCAATCAAATCTCTGTATCCAGGGTCCAACACAAATATAGAAAATAAAACAATGTGAAATGACGTAAAACTAATGAAGAATCTTAAATGTTCCCTTTAAAGACTGCAAAAAAGGTAAACATTGGGTAACAGGTTTATTTAATGCCCCCTTTACCTCTCTGGTTACAGACATACCTTGGATATATTGGGAGTTTGGGTCTAGACAACTGTCATAAAGCAAATGTCACAATAAAGCTAGTCCCATGAATTGTTTTGTTTACCAGTGCACATAAAAAGTATGTTTATATTACACTACAGTAAGTGTGATTCCCTTGTCTTTAGACATGTATATACTTTAATTTAAAAATACTTTATTGCTAAAAAGTGCTAACCATCAACCAAGCCCTCATCAAGTAGTAATCTTTTTACTGGGGAGGATCTTATTTAAAACACAATGAAAAAATATATCCAAATATTTTTTTCCTTATTTGTAATAATTTGAAAAAAAATGTAATTTGGAAGGCAGCAGTTACTGTCTATCTTCCAGTATTGTTTACTCCTTCCTCTGTAGTGAAAATACCCTTGACTATAGCTGGATGTGTAGCTCTCTGGAAAAAGATGACAAGCTGTGGACATGGGACTAAATTCTTTTCAAGTAAAGTATGAGGAGAAACAATATTTCTCCCAGCTTAAGCAGTAGTGCTTCAAAATTTTGTAACTCTCCACATGCCACTCACCAGCACTTAGAATTATACAGCTGTCTGATTTGAGCAAGTCCTAGGATGTGTAGATTCTGGCATGGACTCGTTCCTTAACTACGCTCAACAGGGAAGCTTTGTCAGCAGAATTCAGAGCCCAAGTACAGTTAACAGCTGCAAACCTACTGTAAGTATGGCAAAACTACAATTCACAGAAAGACAGGACCGTGTCTGTGGGCTGAGTTACCCCTGTAGAGACAGAACAGGAGGAGAAACGGACTTGTCATAAGTGGCCAGTAATGGGACTTGGTCCAAAGACACCAAAGTTGTAATTCCAGTTTGGTCACGAATTTCCACTGGACCTTAAACAGGTCAGTTCGCTCCAGTCCGCAAAGTGGAAAGACTAATAAAGGCTTCTCCTCAGGGCAATGAGAAGTAAAGTCTGTGAATCAGTTTGAAAGGAAAGCTGCTGTTACAGTTTGAAGAAAAAGGCACACAGCAGCAGAGGCCACAGGCTTATCAGGGACAGAAAATGTCAGCATATCACAGCCCATGCACTGATCCAATTAGTCATCAGACAACACTCCCTCTGGCCAAACTGAGGTGTCTGTCTTTCTGTATAATGTCTAGAAGGTATAAATGAATATGAAAGTACCTAAGTTTTTTTCTACTGAGAGATTAAAATGCAGTACTCCTTAGAGTGTGTGTGTGTGTGTGTGTGCATAATTAAGTGTTAAAGAGTTGTAATGTATGTCAGTATGAATCTTTCTCTTTAAGAAAATCTTCAGGATTTTTGTTTAGACTTGAAACACACTCATTATAGTAAGTAACATTGTCTTTGGCCATGGTAATAATCAGCACTAATAAAACATAATGATGATAGCAACTCTGTGAACCCCCACACATACACACCCACTAGAGGCATCAATCTTTTTGAGCTTATGTAAGAGTCTACTACTTCCTGTAAAATGTGCATTGTTTTTCTTGTGATACAATTCCACAGCCTTACCTTATTATTTTGGTTTGTCCAATGGAGAAACATTTAATAGACGATTTGACAATTTTCTTTTTCGCTTTTACTTATCTTTTGAATCTTAACTACTACATTCTGGGTTTCCTACCATTCTAGTGTCTATTCTTTGCAGGACTTCTGCGATTTTCTTCTCCAGGTGAAAACCACATCTCTCTTCCATCTATGCACATGGAGAGATTTGCCAACGCTATTCTCTAGAGAGGAGGAATTTGAGTTATGTGCATTCTATTCCAAGGGGCATATTCAATGTCTTGCCAATAGAATGATTACTTTTTTTTTTTCCCCAGGCATAAAACTGAACCCAAAGATAATTCTGGCTTTATTCAAAGCATTTTCAAAAGGGGGGTCATTTATTTTGGCTGCTATAGTTCTGCCCTGTTCAGCAAAGTAGTTTAATGTTCATATGCCTGTGGGTCTAGTCTTATGAACCTTCACAGTGTACTGACCAAATATAAAAATATTGATAATATAAAAATACTTTATGTAGCATATATATAGCCTTAGTGGTCTCCAAAGTAAGGTTAAATTTGCAGCATGCAAATGAGGATTCTCTCACCTAGTTGTACCAGAAGACACTGAGTGCAAGTAGAAGACATTTAATTTGTGATAAACAAAATGTACCAAATATGAATTTTTTTTATGATTCTTAAAAGGTGTCATTCTCATTGTAAGAGCAGCAAAACCCATGATTTTACTCAATAAACATTTTTGAGGAAAGCGTTTTTTTGTCAAATGAAGAAATAACATGAAATAAAAACTATAAAAGAATCAAGTAGAAATAACAGAGCTAAAAATTGCAATACTAGAAATAATGAATTTATTCAATATGTTAAACTATAAAACTAGACATAGAAGAAGAGAGGATCAGTGAATTTGAAAACAGATCAACAGAAATTACCCAAACTGAAACACAAAGAGTAAAGAGAAAAAAGACTAAATGGAATGTTCTAGATATGTGAGATACTATCAAGTGATCAAATGTACACTTAATTAGTGTCAGAGAATAGGAAAGAAAGAATGGGGCAGAAGAGACACGTAGAGATAAGGACTAAAAATTGTCAACAGTTGATGGAAGATATTGACCCACAAATCAAAGAAGCTCTCAAAATCTTCCAAGGTGTCCTGTTCCCTCTAGGATAAGCCCAGAGTTCATAGAGTAAAATAAAAATCATATATGATCTGGCTTTTGCCTGCTTCTCTACTCTCATTTTTTCTACAGATTTTCTCACCTAAGTCACTCAAACTGATCTTTGAGTTCTTCTCCCAGACCTTCCTATGATGGTACCTCTGGATAGTCAGAGTCTAATTCAAATGTCAACTTTCAGAGAGCTCTTGTCTGAATATTTTTCTCTTCAATTTTCAATTTTCTCTCATCAAAGCCTAGCCCCTATTATCTCCCTATTTTTCTCTAATTATTTTGGGTTTTCATAGCATATATAATTATTTGAATTTATCTTAATAATCTATTTTTAGATGTTCCTATTTTATTTACACTCTAGAATGTAAGCATTCTGAAAGCAGGAAGCATGTATTTCTCATTCAATAGTATAATCTGAACTCTCTTAAGTGCCTGAGACATAGTAGGAGGTCAGCATATACATACACATTGTAATACATGTGTGTGTGTGTGTGTGTGTGTGTGTGTGTGTGATGACAGTTTCAAGAACTAACAGTCCTTGCCAAGATTCTGCCAAGTTAAAGTGGCTCAGCTCACTTTTATAAATGCAACTCGCTCTTCCAGCTCATCTTCATTTCTTTCTTCTGATTCCCATATTTGCAGGATAAAGGAAGACAATATTTTCACAGACTTTTCCCACAGCAAACACTTAAGTCTACCCCACCCACACAGATGTACATCAAAATGAAACAGAAAAGGGAATAAGGAACTGGGATGCATGGTTAATTTGTTTTAGACCTGTTACCTGACTATTCTCTTTGATATGGAGCTGATTTTTCTGTAACTGAGTTTTTCAGTTCTTTCTTATTGACCACTTTTTCTACTCAGAGTCGATTTGGGAGCCAAAATGGGATCAAAAAAGAAAGATTAAACTAAATAAAATGGTACATTTGAGTAGCTCTCTTAAGTATTTTATATCCACTAACTGCTCCTGTAGTTTCCAGAAGAATTGATAACTAGCTCAATTTAAAAAATATTTCCATTGAAGTTGGAAACAGGTTCATAAAAGTTAGATGACTTATCTAAGATCATGCAGGAAATTTACTAAGTTCCAGATACCTAAAATTATCACCTAACATTTTAGCCAATATTCATTCTATTGACAAAACACTTTTTTCAACCTCTAAATCTTGGGTTTTCTCCTAATAATGTTTTCAGAGATAATTAAGGAAAATGAAAATTAGGCTATTAATAAAGATAGAAATAGTCTTACCACAAGGTCAGAATTAAGGTGTTAATGCTCTTGAACTTCAGATTTGTTTCTTGTCTCAAATACAAGTATCTTATAGTTTTGTTATCTTGCCGTATTCCAGAAACTAAAATGCCAAACAGCTATTCCTATTATTTCTTATGTTCTTCTCATCAGATGGCTCAGTGTTTTCAACCAACAGCCCATGCTATTGGCATATATAAAAAGAAATACTTCTCAGGTCTCCTATGAAAGGGGAGAATTGAAGAAGGTGTGTTGTTAATGAAATACTTCAGAAGCCATCTTATTATTTTTGTTTAATGTGCCTTAATATTCCTGAAACCTTAATTATTGTCATTATAAAACTATCACCCACAAAATGAAACTTAATTCTTCAATTTGCCCCACTTAGCAACTGTGTCTTTATCAAAGTTTTCATTTTATAAAAGCTGACATGAAACTTCTTTGACTATAGTTTCAAGGAAATCATGATGTGTCTAGATGACATGACATTGTCCTAATTTATGCTCTAAATTCAGCCTGATCTTCCTGGGTGAGATTCAACCAAGTGCCTTGTCTGATGAGAATAGTGCTGAGCACATGAAAAAGAGATGATAGAAACAACCTCTAACTGAAAACCAGTAGGGAAAATGATTTAAATATATGTAATGTGAAGATATTCATTCATTCAAAAAATCACTTCCTGAGAGACTTGTTCAGAGTTAGTGATAAAATCATTAATTAAATACAATCTCTACACCGGAGGAGTTGATAGTAAGGAAGACTTTTTTTAAAAAAAACTATCCAACCCCTAGAAGTGAACCTTTAACTACATGGTGTTAAAAAAAAATCCTTTGAAATCTGTAAAAATGAGGTGTTTAAATATATTGAGGTGTTTAAAATACAATAATGAATGGAAAACCATCACAAGATACTTTTAACCTCTTTATTAATCAAGAACTCATTTTCTGGCCTTTTTTTCTGCTTAACCCTAACTAAAAGAGATTTTGACAAGCAAATTTCAGCCTTGAATTAGTCACTAGGTCTCAGGGATAGATCTCTCAGAAACCCCATAGGTCTCTGGTTTGAAATGATGTAAATAATGGCCTAGAAAGACATTCCTGAGAAATAGAAGATAAAGTGATCATCAGATAAGAATTTGTATCCAAGGACCATGCCAGTGTTCAAGGTGTACAGCCTCTTTCTCTGTAAAATTTCATTGGGTGGGAAGTTTAGAGGCAATAATTGGAAAAACTCTCTGTTTATAGAGAGCTTACCTGCACTCTGACATCAGAATCTCATGGCCCCATTATTGGTCTTCTCTTCATTGCTGTGGGTAAGTTTCATCCACTGCAGAGCCTTACTTTTCTCCTTGGTAACTAAGGATGATGGTTACAGTTCTTGTCTCTGTCTTGTTGAATGATTACATCCTATCAGCACCTTAGAACATGGTGAATGCTTAATAAAAAAGTTGTGTTTTTTTAAAATACTGATGAGGCTGCTGCCACAATTCATAGTCGAGAATGGACATTTCATTACTATGGGTTTGGGAGTCAGCTTTAATAGCCCAAGAACAAATCAGTGGCACAGCAGCTGAAGAGCTTCAAAGGCTCTCCAATAGTGTGACTGGCAAAGGTCCACAGTGAAGCAGCCTTGGGCAAGAAGCAATTGACCTTCATCACTGATGAACTGTGAATCATGTCCAGTCAGTCTGCTTTCCTATGAATGACCTAACTTACCCTCATTGCATATTCCAGTCCCATTTTGCTCTTCCCTCTGATTTTATGGTTACATTACTTGGCATTGAAACCAGTAAAAACCAATACTTACTGACTTGTATATTTTGCCCCCTCTTTGATAACCACTGGTATTGTGTTTTTGAGGCTTAAGTCTTAGTTCCTTAAGAAACTGTGGTTTTCCATCCCACAGACTCCTGTAGCACTCGGTGCATGGATGGCTGGCTGGTATTGAGCACATGTGATGTGCTGTCCAAATCCTCTGTGTTCTAAGCATGAATCACAGTTCCAGGTGGCATCTTGTGCATCTCTTTATGAAATAATGTTCGCAACCCTGTGTTGGAGCTCAATACAAATTCTTTATTTAGGCTAGGACTGCTCAGCAGTATTAGGAAAAGAAGGAGGAGGGTTAGGAAGATCAAACTGAGAAATAATGACATAAAGGCAGAGGGGTGGAGGAGAGTATCTGGAGGAAGTAGGAGGTGATTTGTGGAGTGTTGGGAAAGGAATTCCTTAGGCGTCAACTCTACTGTGAAGAAGGGTAGAAGGGTAGCTTGAAAGGGATCACATGAACTTGGAGAAAATATTAGATTCTATTTGATCTTACAATGTCTGGTACTATTTCATTGAACCCATAGTGGTGTTTAATAAAAAAGAAAGGTGAGTGAGTGAATAAAATGTTTTTTATTAAGCTTTCCTCCAAATTCACCTGATGTTCACCTGTATGAACTTTGTTTTATTATGCTTTTCTCTCTTTCACCACAGTCTCTTTGTTGATTTTAATTCATTTCAATCTTGATTTAGATGTTGCTAAAATTTCTTTCCAAAATATCATGAGTATCTTCATAATTTATAATGGTAAAATAAATTTCACCATATGAAATAGCATAAGTCTGTTGCTTTAATTAACAGATTGATTGCTTTTCTTTTGGTCTAACATATTGTGTGTGTACAGATTCCTTAGAAAATATTTTTTGGGTCCCTCATGTTATAAAACTGACTGCTCAGAGCTCAGGCTGAACTAAAATAGTAAGCTGATTAATTACATTACCTTGGAGGAAAGACATGGCCAAAACATTGGTACCCTTTATTCCAAAGACTAATTTAAAACTTTAAAAAGTAAAAAAATAAAAATATAAAAATAAGAGATATTCCTAAATTCATGTGAGGAAAAGTCTAGTTTTAAAAGAATCTTTAGTTTGTTTTTCTTTTTTAATAGACCAAAGCGATAATTTTTTTTGTCAGTTTTACTGTAGAGATCACACTCCTAAACTTCTAGCACAAAATCTACAGTTTCAGGAAAGATCCCCAAATATTTTTAAGCAGGACTTAAACTACATAAAAATAGGCTACTATGAAAATGCCCATGTGATTGTCTGAAAATAAAATCCAAAATTTGTGATCCGTGGTGTCATTTTTTTCTAATGGCACAGATGGAGCACTTTGTCCAGTCAATTAAGGATGTAAAGAGGCCTGCTCTGAACCCTTTGAGCTCAAGTCTATAAAGTATACGTTTTAATTGATCAAAACCAGCCTCACACACACTTCCTGGGACACTGGGAACAATGCTGAAAACATAGTAGGCCCTCAATACAAATCACTGGGAAATTGAATAACTGTGATTCAAACATGAAGAAGCAGTAGAAATAAGTGTCAGATATCACATGTAGAGTTGGGTCAACCATCCCATACTCTTGCCAAGCTAGGACCATCTATATGTATTCATATTCTGCCATGATGGTTAGCAATCTTTGTATGTTGAAAATTTCCTAACTCAGTTTGCAGGATCCTGGAAGTCAGGGTCACAGTTCAGATCTCCCATTTTCATTCATACCCTGTAAGCTTGGGAGGAGAGCTGCCCCTCACCTCCTTCTACGAGGTGGCCACCACCCCCTCAGTCTCTCCCATGGTCCTGTGATAGGGACTGAAAGGAGAAAAGAGTCCAGGGTGGGAGGGAAAGGTGGAAGGAGTGTGGTATAAATGGAAATGAAGCAAACCAGTCAGGATAGGTGGCCCAAGCCAGGGAAAGTTATCTGGACCATTAAAATACAGCAAAATTAAAAGCCTGAATTCACTGTTTTACTCATCAGTTCATTAAAACATGCTTGGGGAACAACTGATCTTCCAGAGGTAGAAGGGAACTCACACTAGAAGAGTCTCCCTTAGGAGGAAGAAATTATTCATCCTTTGTAAACAAATCAGGCCAATATGCATTTAAATATAGCCTTGCAGTTTAAAACAAACCCATGCACACACAACTAAAAAAGCCCAGAAATATATTTCCATGCATCCATCCTTTTAACCCCCTTGCGTAACAGAGTAACCAGCTACCTGGAGGAGAGGACTCAGAGAGCAAAGGTAAGGTTCTCCCCTCATCCCTGAGGACAACATCACTGCGGGTGGCACTCGTGCTGTGTTTCAGAGCCCTGTGCTGCTCCTCTGCTCCAGATTTTTAGCAAAGAGAAGGATACCAAGCAGGACCTTGCAGTCCCTCGACTCAGCACAAAGCTTCTTAGATTAGTGCCCAAACTAATTTTTATGACATGTCATTCCAGTGAGAGCACTGCTGCATTTCACAGATGGGCTTCCCCCAGATAGCGACTGTTGATTGGCCGAGTTGGGATCTGGCTGGATTAGGGAAATTTAAGCTGACAGCTGGTCTTTTTGCATGAGAGCATAAAGCCCCTGTTGTTGGGAGCCAAAGGGGCTGGTCAGACCCCATGGCCAATTAGGAGGTGGCTCTTAGCAGTGACCCACACTTAGCAAACTAAGATGACTTTTTAAAAACAAGGATTGTGCAAATACAGTTTATACTGCACATGCACAGATGATCTCAGGCCCTGTGTAAAGACCAGAATAGACAACACCCCCATGAAATATGGAGTAGGAACACAGAAGCAATGTAAAGAGGCCCAATTCCAGGTGGAAATCTCAGGAAACTAGTTTCCCCGGAGCAATAAGTCACCTAAATCTTCTTTGGAAAACATTATCAGTGGGCACTGGGAGCCAGGATTTAAGAGATTTGTGAATTAAGGAAAGACGTGGAAGAATTTGGAAATAAGTTGGTAGTAAAAGCATGTGTGTTTGTGTGTACACCTGTGCGTGTGTGCAAAACATGTTACATGCTTAACCAGCACTAGCTCATCCTTCAGCTACCCAATGAGATAGGTACCATTATTATCTTCCTTTTATGGAGGAGGGAATTTAGGCTTATAAAAATTAAGTAACCTGGGAACTAAAACTTAGGGATACTCGGGGAGCCTAAGCAACCTTAATAACAGTATTTTCCGAACTACAGGTCATGATTCATTAAAGATTATAAAATCTGTTTAGTGAATTACAACTAGTTTCTAGAAGCAGTGCCGGGATTCACTGCCAGGAACAGGGGAGAGGAGGGGGATGCCACCAGAAATCGAGAAACTCAAAGAGAGAGAGATAGAAAAGGTGGGGTCAGGGGGCTAACAGTCTTGCAGACTGAGGGCCCTGAATACTCTGCCTTCCACCTATTTATTGAGTTCATGCACAGCACAGAATTGCTTCAAACCGCTTATGCAAACATAGATTTGCTTATGCACCTTCTGTTTTCTAACTACATAACTGTATATCTCTTGCTTTGGGTCGTGAACAGTTACAGGAACACTGACCCAGTGCCTTCCCATGGTGGCCCAGGCCTGGTGCTCCAGGTCTGGTGTCCTTAATGTTCTGCTAACTCCTACTTTGTCCTTGCTTTACTTTCTGCCCCCAACAAACAGTATAGAAAGAAATCAGAATGCACTGCAGGTAATAGGAGTAAGAATGATCTGATTTTAGCCTTTCAATTCAGTTAAATATGTGTCATGTGTTGTTGGTTGGAATATAAAATGTAGTAGCCTGACATCTAACACAATACATTTGTTTTGCCTATTTTTGGACTTTGTGTAAATGAAATGATATATAGCATGTATTTCTTTGTGTGTTTCCTTTTACTCAGCATTATTTTTGAAAGAACCATAATATAGTTATAATTTCCTCACTCTTGTTACCACATTGCATGTACTACATGTATTGTATGACCACACAACTTTTAACTGATTTCCTGTGAATGATAATTGGGTTTTTTTCACAGTTTTGTTTTGTTTTTTACTATTACAGATAGTAATGCTGTGAATTTATAGTAATTATCTTTTGGTAGATATACATATACATCCCTATTAGGTATATAATTAGGAGTGGAATTGGTGGGTCACTGAGTACTTGGAATTTGAGCATTAATAGACACAACCAAACATTTTTCAAAATAGTTGAATCAATTTAAATATTTTTCTTACCTTGAATGTCAAAAACATTTTAACAATACTGTTTTGTGATTGCTGTCAGAAAATAAATACTTTCATCACGGTACAAATACAAAAATGTTTTCGACATCTATCGCCTCCCCCCCCCACCCCACCCCCTCACACAAGAGCTTGAGAAGAATAGGTGCTAATTCTTCTCTGAAGATTTGGTAGAACTCATTAGAAAAGCCATTTGGTCCTGGACTTTTATTTTAGAGAGACTTTTGATTACTTCTTCAATTTCTTTGCTTGGACTTCCTTTGCCCACCCTCCACGTATATCCTTGAGGAAGGTTGAGGAGGTAGCAACTCAGAAAGATTTCATTTTCTGAAACACCTTTCAAGCAGTGAAGGTGAATGTTGTGTATAAATTAGCTGACTTCCCAATATCAGGTCCAGCACTCTATAGCCAGAAGGGAACTTTGACAACACTGTGACCCTCTCCCCAACAGACAATCCTTGGTCAGCCAGGATACTAAGGAGATCACCCTGGTCCCCTGGCCACTGCCCAGTCTCCTGTCCTTTGAAGCCCATATGGTCCATGAGCATTTATTCCCTGCAACCCTCTCCTTCCAGAGGTAGGAACTCAGGTAATAGGTACAACAACCAACAGTCCACCTAGAAGATGAATCAATGAGTGAGAGTCTCAGGATCAGAAATTAGCAAGCTAAATGAGCCTATGATCCCAGAAAGACCTATCTTCAGAAAGGTGGAGAAACTAAACACATTTAAGCTCACACTGCCTAGGGAACTAGGGCCTGGGGACTGCTTCTCTGCTTCTAAAAGTAACAAAAATGAGCACAAGAAACTTCATTCTCTGCCCAGAATACTCTCCCACTGGCACAGAGCAACCCAATGGTATGTCTCTTAAAGTCCTACCCTTATTTCCCTCTGGACAGAAATACACAGGGCAGGGCTGGCCTCACCTGGCTGAAGGCACATACCCAAGAACTTTCTGTCAGGAAAGCATCTCCTGTGTTTACTATTTCCCAGCCTTGAGTCTCCTTAAGGAGCCCATAGAGAGCTTGAGAAAAAGAGATGCAGGGCCACTGAGTTGGTGTGGCGCTAGTGGCCTGAGGGAAAAAGTATGGGATGCTTCTCTCAAAGGCAGGGACCAGGTCATCCCAAAGCTGGTCTCATCCTAACATCTACACATGTTCCATATAGATGACTAGGATTCTGTTCTTTCTAGTTCTCCCAAAAACCATACACCAGTCCCCTTCTCCTCTACATTTCTGTTCTCAGAAGCTGACTTTAACCAAAGGCATGAGTATGAGACAGTATGTTTAGTAAGATGAGGATATTTAAAATGTTGACTAAAGATGGGTAGTACTGTCATATAGTACTTGAAACATTGGTAGTCCAAACGGAGATATATGTTAAAATACAGTGTAGATTTCAAAGACTTAGTTTAAAAATATAGAATATGTCACTAATAATTCTTATATTATTACATGTTAAAATTATAATATTGGGTACTCACTTCAGAAGCATATTTACTAAAATTAGAACGATACAAGAAAAATTAACATGGCCCCTGCACAAGGATGGCATGCAAATTCATGAAGCATTCCATATTTTTTTTAAGAGCTCTATGCCAATAAAATGGACAACCATGAGGACATGGACAGATTTTTTTTTAAATACAGTCTGCTAAGACTAAACCAGGAAGACTGAGAAGACCTGGAAAACCTGAACAGAATGATCCAAGCAAAGAAATTGAAGAAGTAATCAAAAGTCTCCCTAACAATAAAATCCCAGGACCAGATGGCTTTTCTAATGAGTTCTACCAAATCTTCAGAGAAGAATTAGCACCTATTCTTTTCAAGCTCTTTCAAAATATTGAAGAACAGGGAACTCTCCCAAATACTTTTCTTGAGGCTAACATTACAGTGATAGAGTGTTGATGGAGAAGTCACCAAGAAAGAAAATTATGGAACATATCACCTAATGAACACAGATGCAAAAAAATCTCAGCAAAACATTAGCAAACCAAATTCAGCAATGCATTAAAAAAATCATTCATCATGACCAAGTGGGATTTATCCTAGGGATGCAAGGATGGTTCAACATATGTAAATACTCTAAGCTAATACACCATATCAGCAATATGATTATATCAATAGGTGCAGAGATACTTTGTGACTAGATCCAACACACATTTATCATAAAAACTTTGCACAAAATGGGAATGGAAGGTACATACCTCCACATAATAAGGGTTATATATATGATAAACCCACAGTCAACATCAGAGTCAGTGGTAAGAAATTGAAACAACTTCCTCTAAGGTCAGGAACAAGGCAAGGCTATCCACTCTCACCACTGCTATTTAACCATTGTACTGGAGGTCTTAGAGCAATTAGGCAAGAAAAGGAAATAAAAGGAATCTAAATTGGAAAGGAAACTATCATTATTTGCAGATAACATGATTATATATTGAAAATCCTAAAAACTGTCAAAAAAATTTCTAGAACTCATCAACAAATATAGTAAAGTGGCAGGCAACAAAATCAATGCACAAAAATCCATCGCATTTTTATATGCAAACAACACACTAGAAGAAAATGAAATCATGAAAATCATACTGCTTAAAATAGAAGTTAAAAAATAAAATACCTGGGCATATACCTAACAAAGGAAGTAAAAGACCTCTACAATGAAAATTACAAGTCCTTAAAAGAAATAGAGGAGGACTACGAATGGAAAGATGTCCCCTGCTCAGGGCCGGGAAGAATCAACTTCATTAAAATGATCATTTACCCAAACTAATATACAGATTTAATGCAATCCCCATTAAAATACCATGAATTTATTTTCAGGATATAGAACAAAGAATCTTAAAATTTACATCAAACAACAAAATACCCCAAATAGCCAAAGCAATTTTTAGAAAGAATTAACCTGGAGGGATTACACTCCCAATCAACTATATTACGAAGCAATAGTGATAAAAATGATATGGTACTGGAATAATAACACAGGCACAGATCAGCGGAATAGACCTGAGTTACTGGAGACCAACCCATTCACATACAGTCAGTTAATATATGACTAAGGAGATTAAAGCATACAATGGAGAAAGGAAAGTCTCTTCAATAAATGATGTTGGGAAAACTGGACAGCCACATGCAAAAGAATGAAGCTGTATCACTCTCTCTAGCACCATTCACAAAAATTAACTCAAAATGAACTAGAGGCTTGGACATAAGATCAGAAACCATAAAGTTCTTAGAAGACATCATAGGAAAGACTTTCCATGACATCAGCCATAGAGAGGTCTTTGGTACTCAACTCCACCATCAAGGGGAACAAAAATAAACAACTGGGACTACATTAAACTAAACAGCTTCTTCACAGTAAAAGAAAATATCACCAAAACCAAAAGGAAAACTACTAACTGGGAGAAGATATTTGCATTTCACATATCTGACAAAGGCTTAATATCTAAAACATAAAATTCAATTACAGAAAAACAGGCAATTCAATCAAAAAATGGGAGGAGGAATTGGAGGAACCTTTTTCTGAAGAGGATGTAAGATGACCAACAAGCACATGAAAAGATATTCTTACTCACTGGCCATCAGGGAAATGCAAATCAAAACAACAATGAGATATCACCTTATACCTGAGAGACTGGCTATTATCCGAAAGTCTGGAAATAACAAATGTTAGCAGGGACATGGGAAAAAAAGGAATGCTTTTACACTGTTGGTGGGAGTACAGATTGGTACAGCTCTTATGGAAAACAGTTTAGAGATTCCTCAAAAAGTTGAATATGGAAGTCCCATAGGATCCCGCTATTCCACTTCTGATTATTTACCCAAAATATACAAAAAAAACGCATCCACAGAGATTCATGTACCCACATGTTTATTGCAACCTTATTCACAATAGCTAAAACTGGAAACTAAGTACCCAACATCAGATGAATGGATAAAGAAGATGTGGTACATATATACATTGAAATACTACACAGCCCTTAGAAGAGATGAAATCCTGTTTGAATCAACACGGATGGAGCAAGAGGGGATTATGCTAAGTGAAATAAGTCAAAAGAAGAAAGACAGATACTAGATGACCTCACTCATAGGTGGAACGTGAATAGATGAAACAAAGAAACAGACAAAATAAAACCAACCCTTGGACACTTGCAATAAAACTGAGGTTACCAATAGGGAACGGGGACGGGGGGGCAAATGGTTGCAGAGTCCACTGGACAATGATGAAGAACATTTGGTGATTTGGTGGAAGGCAGGGTGTGTTTCCCTGTACCTAAGGAACCTTTACATATGAGATTATTGTAATGTGTAATTCTACATATAATTGCTGCAATAATAAATACATAAATGATAATATGGGGATATATTGAGCTAAAGAATATATGTTATTAAAGTCAGTTTTATCTATTTCAGTTTACTGCTTTTTAATGTGGCTAACTGATCATTTAAAATTATATATGTGCCTAGCAGTTCTTGTGAGTAATACTGCACTAACGACAGACCACCTGGGCTCAAGCTAATTATTTGCTCTTGAGAAGCAGCTTAATTTCTTTGTGTCTCAGTTCCCTTCTCTGTCAAATAGGTATACTCATGTACATTCCTGATGTTGTTATTAGGAATAAATGTGTTTCTGTATTTAAGTGTCAAGAACAGTGCCTACCACAAAATGACGTTTTTGCTAAATGTTAGATATCACTATTCTTAATATAACCCATGGTCCTTTCTGAGGAAAAAGACAAAACAAAATATGACAACATCAGTAGTACTTCTACTCTGGTCTCAGGTAGACCCAATGTAACTAACTTCAATCAACACAGATGGAGTGAATCATTTGTACGCCAGAGATGCTTTTTAGATTAATGATTATCCATCTCAGAATCCCTATCCTTTGATACTGGTTGTGTACATTGACAAGATGCATGCTACCTTATCATACTGAGCTAGATCCTGACCCATACTCTTTCTCATGGATGCAGATTATATCCTATTCTTCCCAATCCAGAGAACACTGGAAACAATTTTCCCTATGTTGTCATTTGGGCCACAGATGAATAGCTACTGTGGAAATAAGCTCCCATTTCTAATTTAAGTGATTCTAGATTAAAACTACTAAGGTTTTTAATCTATCAGAATACCGAGGTCTTTAAAAAAAGTCATAATTAAATTTGGAAATAGATATGCACATTAAGAGAGAAATTGGAACCATCTGGAGCCTAAGATTATTTAATCTAAATCTCAATCTTACATATAATAGTCCGTTATGGATTTTTTTCCCTCTGAACGGTATATAAGACCCTTGCTCTAGGCTACAATGGTACCCGTTGTTCTCAGCTCATTGAAACACAAGTTCTGATCTTTTCCTTTTAAAGTATTCTGTTTCCAAATACTTGTCTTGTTTAAAAGAAAGAGAGAGAGAGAGTGTGTGCAAGAGAGAAAGAAAGATAGAAGGAAAAAAACCCATATCTTGGTGCCATGAACTAAAAGCTGTATTTTTGTCCAGTTAATGGCACATTATTTACTTTCTAGATGTGTAAATGAGTAATGAATCCCTGGGGGGAAAGATAGTATTGAAGAGCAAATAAATTCCGTGGATGAGATCCACAGAATTAAAAAAAAAATGATTATAATCTCATGCTTTCAGCTAATAATAGTAAGGGTTTTGTCAAAGGATAAGAATAGTGAACTGAATTATACAGCTGGGGGAAAGAGAAATATATTCCGATAATCCACTTTGACTTAGAGAGGTTTGACTTTCTGTTGTTCTGGGTTTGGGGAAAACATCTAAATTATAAGGAGAATAATTCTATGGAGAAAACAGAGCTTTTATCTATGAGATTCATAAAGCCAGGATGCTATTTTTATTCTGACTCTGGACATCACAAATCACTTCTGTGATCCTGGTAAAATATCTCCAGAGACTTATTAACAACAGGCATAGCTGATTATACAGCTAGGGAATGTGGCTCCTTCACTCGGTTCCTGAGCCCCCTAATCCACAGCAGGACCCACACTTCTTTGCATATCCCCAGGGCCATTAAGTATTTATCAGAGATCTAATTACTTTAGATCTGGGCCAAAAGGCAAAGCCAGACAAAGAATAATGAATTGGACATTGTTCTTGAAACTTAAAAAATTAAAATGTCTACGACAACTCAGAAAATGATGTTTACGAAGAATTTTGGAGACAGAGGACACCTAAGGGAAATGCACAAGGACAATGGAAGCAGATTGATGACCAGACAAACCGCTCCGATCCCATCCTGTGCTGTAGCCGGGCCAGAACCAGTGCCAGTAGCTTTATAGACTTCCGGTGCCACAGAAATTTAACTTCATCGTCCTAGACTCAGACATTTCGTCTCTACAAGAAATGCAATAATGAGTTAGTATATGTGAGTACTGGGTCATATAATGTATGTGACATGTAGTATTACACCGTGTGTAGAAACTACAGAAGCACTATTCCTGCCTGCATGTTTTGTGAAAATGAGAATGTCATTATTTTAGTAAATGATATATAGTTCCTAGTTCCTTTCCCATTCTAATCTCTGTCCTCTCCAACACGGAAGTCAAGGTAATCAAAGTTAAGTGGGCACAAAGCTGAGAGGGGTAATAACTAAGCCATATAACAAAATCAAAGTTTGTTTTTTGAGGAAGAGGAGAATTACAAAACTCCCTTTAGCAAATGTAAATAAATGCAAAGATATTTAGAAAGCCACCTTCACAAGTTCCTTCAGAGGGCAATCTGCTTGTCATCACAGAGGAGTAAAGGACCTGGGTCTTTCCTGTTTCTGTTGAGGATTAGTCTGACATGCATAGAAAACATGTTGCAGTTGAATTCATATAAGAATAAAACTCCTGTGAGGTACTTACTTTGTGCTTTTTAAACCACATCTGGAGTATGGTTTTCCTTTTGATACACCGCATTTTATAAGGTACAAACTGAGATATGCTCAAAAGACAGTGACCAGAATGACATTATCTAAGGAACAGGAGGAAGAAGAGAAAGATTTTTGGGTTTGGCATGAGAGCTGTCTTCAAGTATTTGAAAGGACATCAGCTTGCAGAGACAATTTGAGAGAGAAGTGTGCTTTGTAAAAGCAAAGTATTAACAGGAACACAGTAGGTTCCTAACACACACCTTTCCCATTTTCCTTTACTAGTTCACTAGCATTGTGGGAGCCAAGTCTGTCCACTGGGGATTTGTAAGCTTCTGAATGGCTGAGATATCGTTTTTGACTGTATATCTCAGCATCTATTATATAGTAAGCAAAATATACTGATTTGTCAAATAGAAAATAAAAATTCCTAGTCTATTTCTCTGCTAAGAGCTTGAGAAGGGAACATTAAATGGAGAGTAGGAATGGGAGGGGAAGGCAGCAGCTGTCCTTGAATTTCTGGTGGATCCCTTTTGCCAAGAAAAGATACACCCTAATTTAGTTGTTAATTGCAGGTGTGCTTGTCCCCAGTGCTGCGCCAGGGACATTACATGTTAATAGCAGGAAATGTACTGTGATCAGAGAAGCAAACTCCCCTTTAGTTCAGGAGGTGAGTCACTGCTCTTGCTAAAAAAAAAAGAAAGAAAGAAAGAAAAATAGGTGTATTCTAAATATACAGAAAGGGGGAGCTAGCCAGGAAGAGTGTCCTTTTGTAGGTCTTTTTGTAAAAAGGCAACAGATTAAGCAGTAGATCAAATATAAGTGAAAGACTTGCCCACCAAGTTAAAAAGCAAAAATGAACTACACTAAAATAAAAATAGCTCCAACCCAGAGATCAAGAGGACTATTTTGTCCAAGGAAAGAATAGATGTGGTCCACTTACTCTCCGCCAAGCCACTGGCTTCAAGTGCGTCTTTGTGCAATAGTGGAGTGTCTGAAAGGCTTCATTATTAAGAAGTTAATGCTTGACAGCAGCAGACTCCACCACAGCAAAATTGTCCGCCTTCGAAAGACAGCCTCCTATGAGTCTTGGGTTAATTACTCAAATCTCCAAATTATCCTTCAGGGAACAAAATGAAGCATGCAGAATCAAAAGCAGATCAGTAGCTGAGATTATGGAAAGGGAGTGAGTTCCTTTCCATTTAAAAAAAAAAAAAAAAAAAAAAAAAGATTATTTCCATTGTAGGAACCACAAGAGGGGGAAGGAGAAAAACAAAAAACAAAAAACCTGCTCATGAATCAAGTAGGCAATAAATGGCTGGCACTTGTACATCCCAGGAGGAAAATAAAATCTGCTCACAAAGCAGTTTTATCTTGATTTCCAAAACAAGTTGCCCTAAATCAAATTGCTTGAGAGGAATGGGGGAGCTGATGGAGACACCCCAAGTCTTATTACAAAACAATGTTTTCACTAGACATCATTTGAATGTGTTAAATTAAGCCACCTACTATCTACTTAAAATAACTAGGTAAAAATTATTTCTCCCTCTATAAATGCACATATTTATTTCCTAACTCTATTTTCTATTTTAGGAAGCAAATTCATTTTTTGAAATGTTTTTGTTGGGAACCACCACCACCATCATCAAAATGCTCTACTTTTTTTTCCTGCCTTTCCCCCTATCAGTCATGGCTGTCTCAGGCTCCCAAACTTTCTAAGAGAAGTTACTTCTTAAAAGTAGGTCCCTGAGCATTTTTAAGGTGGGAGGAAGGCAGGTAGGATGTTACATGAAATAAAAGAAAATTCAAAATTTCTTAACTCATAGTTTTTACTATGATGATAATTTAATATTTTATTTAACCAATTATAGAGACAAAAGTTCCCTTCTGCTGCGATAATTTGTAACTGTGCAGATGTTTTATGGGAGAAATTTTCAGGTATTTAAGTCAATGTTTCTCAGGAATAGGAGAAAAGTTTTATTTTTAAAAAAGATCTTTATGGACACATCCTGGTGGCCTAGGGGATCGAGCCACTGGATGTTGTCCCCACACTCCCAGAGGACCCACGCTGGAGAGCCAGAGCAGTGGAGAGCAACCAAGTGAACAACTAATGAAATAAATAAAATGCTTCTTCCTTCTCTCTCTTCCTGCCTATCTGCCTACTCACCTTCATTCCTGCCTGTACTTTTCCTTAAAAAAATAAAAAT
This sequence comes from Solenodon paradoxus, assembly GCA_004363575.1. Lineage (NCBI taxonomy): Eukaryota > Metazoa > Chordata > Mammalia > Eulipotyphla > Solenodontidae > Solenodon > Solenodon paradoxus. The sequence continues at coordinate 707,830 of RJWH01000306.1, forward strand.
AAAAACACCCTATGGGTCAAAGTTTGAGAAAGCGAACTTCAGTAGCATGGATATCTGCTTCACAATCAGCTGACCATCAGTCTCACCAACACCCACTAATCCTGAAGCAGGTTAGTCAGGTTGATTGCAAGTACTTCAGGTATTATGTAAGAAGTCTTAAAATCAGACCAGCAGGTGTCTGCTCAGTCCTGGGTTGAATAAACTACAGATAAAATGATAGCATAATGCCTAGCACAGAATATTAATGTTATAACAATTTTAATTATTGTTGCTCAAATTGTTTGGATCTCTTTAACTCCCAGTCTTCTTTCTTCTGAGCAGATATGAGTTCTCAATATCTACTGAGAGAATCTGGGAGATATACTAGAGGGATGAGCAGCTTGCCAGATGCTAAGAACAATGTTGACTGCCTATCAATTTATCCAAGTCAATTGGAATCTACTACTAATTAACTCACTAACTCACAATGTTTTTTTCAATTGTGGTAAAATATACTTAACAAAAATTTACCATTTTAACTATTTTAAGTGTACAATTCAGTGTCATTAACACATCTGTATTGTTGTACAACGACCACTATTTATCTGCAGAACTTTTTTCATCTTCCCAGATGAAAACTCCATGCCTATTACAAAAACAAATCTCCATTTCCTTCACTCTCAGGTTGTTCTACTTTCTATCTCTATGAATCTGATAATTGTATCACAGTCTTTGTTCTTTTAAATAATGCTCTGATTCTTAAATAAGATGAACCAGGAAAACAGAATGGTGTTTCCCCTTATTTTCTCTGGACATTCCCCTATTTTCTATGGACCTAAACCCCAATTTTGGAATACAGTTCATTGACCATCTGAAATCTATCACCATTACCTCTGGAATCCTTGTACTGGTCCAGTCAGAAGGGTTAATCAGTTTGCAAAGCTGTGCTGCCTCTGAATGACCCACAGAGCAAGTGCACTGTATACCTGAAATGGTGCTGCTTTTCCTCAAGTTTATGGAGTAGCTATTGACAAATGCCCTGCCCAAGAAGCCCTGTTATGTTGGGTTGCAACTTGATATGGGTGGATTAGAGATCCCAGTCACATTTTCTTACAGCCTGAACTCCAAAGGATTCCTCTTGGCCCATGCAGAGCTGAGATCTATAAGAATGGCATTACAGTGCTCTTTGTTTTGGAAATGGGCTATTGGAGAGAATGCCATTTGTTGATGGGCAGTCAGCGAGCATCTGGGATAGCAGCAGGCATGAAATGAGTTTCACTTTTACTCATTCTTTGCCAGTGATGATTGAAAGTCACTCTTTTCTATGCCAAACTCTGGCTTGATGAGACTGGATGACATAACCTCTCTTTCATGATAAATATGCTAGGTGCAAACCAAGAAGTAAAAAGCTCATATTACAGTCAGTGAAAAATGAGGGACATAATTTTCTTAATCTTAATGTGCTTTTCTTTCTTTTGAACACCATCTGGTTGAATGAACATTCCTCCAAAGACCTTCTGCTTAACTCCCCTAGCCCCACATTACATTTCTTCATTTGTTCTTGATTGACAAGGGAAGCAATAACCGGACATAGTCATTGGAGGGAGGTAAATTGATTTTAGGGAGAAACAGAACAGAGAAGTGAAATCGTAAAGAAAGCAGAATCATGCGCTTTTTCATATATGTGTTTTAAATAATATATCAACCCATAGGGAAAGAAGAAAGCTTACGTAACGCAAGCCACTATACAGAAAAACCTTATAGATTGAGAAATAAGATTCATTTAGTTATTTAATTCCTTGGATTCACCATGTCATTCATGCAATATATTTAAGGTAATCCCAACTTTACATTAAGAGCAATAGACTAGAGTATGCACACCTAGTTTCTAAGCTAAACTTAGCCACTAACTTGCTTTATTATCTTGGTCAAGTCTAGGAGACTCTGAGTTTCAACTTACTTATTCATGTAACAGAAATATAACAATTGACCTCTGCCTTGAATTAATATGCTACTTCACATATAAGTATTTACATTAGTTTACATTTATCCTTTCCCATTTTTGAGTTATTATTGTCATATATTTTACTTCCATGTATTTTATAGGCCCATTTTTATAAATAACATTTTTATTATTTTTGCTTTCAAAGAGAGTTGTCTTTCAAATAAATTAAGACAAAATGGGGGAAACGCATTTATATTTACCTACATAAGCATCATATCTGGCAGTTTTCATTCCTTTATGTAGATCTGTTCTCACCTAGTATCATCTCCTTTCAGCCTAGTGACATTTCTTGAATATTTTTTTTTATCTCTCAGGTATGCTTGACAAATTATCTGAGATTTCATTTATCTGACAATATCTTCAATTTCATTTCCACATTTGAATCATGTAGTCCCTGGATATGTAATTCTCAGTTGACCGGATTTTGTTTTATTTGTTCTGTTTAACACTTCAAAGATACTGTTTCATTATATTGTATGCATTGCATTGTTTGTAACAAGAAATTAGCTGTCATTGATACTGATATTATCCTATGTGCAATATGTCTTTTTAAAAATGCTTTGTAAATTTTCTCTTTATACTTGGTTTTCAGCAGTTAAACTATAATATGCCTAATATGTTTTTCTTTACTTCATTCCATTAGGAAGTTGTTGATTTTCTTAGATGTCATTCTCGAATCTTTAGGTTGATATTTTTTAACATTTAAAAACTTTTCAGCCATTATTTAGTCAAATATTCTTTCTGCTGAATTTTTTGTCTTCACTTTCACTGGGACTACAACTGCATATTCAATCTCTGGATATTATCTCAGGTTATTGACATTCTTTTTTTATCTCAATATTTTTTATTTTATTTTTACTTTGAATTACTTCTGTTGACTGGTTTTCATATTTACAGACCCTTTCTTGGGCAGTGTTCAGTTGCGTGTTGATTTTATCCAGTGATTTTTTTTTTTTAAACTTTTAGAAATTAAAGATTTTTGACTCTAGAATTCCATTTCATTCTTTCATAGAGTTTCTGTTTCTCCCCATCTCTTTATCCAGCATAATCACCTTTTATGGTAAATGATTTTAATGCATTTATAGTTATTTTTAAAGTTCTGTGTGTGTATTTTAAGGGCTATGTCATTTGTAAAGCTATGTCTAAGGTCTGTTTTCTCTTAAATATGAGGTGGTTTGTTGTTGGTGTTTGCTTCTCTGCATGCAATGTACTTTTCAACTGATTATTTTATTATTTATTTATTTTATTATTTTAGTATTTAGATGTATGTACAGGGGATACCAAAGTATACCTTTGTCTTTGTATTTCCCAAAGAGTGCAAGATTTTCTTCCTTGGTCATTCAGAGGAGAAATTGATAATTAAAATTCTTCTTGTGTTGAATTGTTCTTGGGTTGCATTATAGCTTTAGCGAGTTTAAGTTCAACTCTATTTAGTCCCATCTCATTCATGCTATTTGACCTTGTCAGCAGTTGAGCTGGGTGAGGATTGTAGTATTAGATCTTTTTAATTAACCTTTAGCTAAAACTCTGGCAGGGGTCCCAAATGTACAGAGTTATATAATTGCTCTCTATTTATCAATTACTCTCCCAAATGCTGTTTTTCTCAGTAATTCTTATAGGGTGTGGGGGGGGTGATATCAGGTGGATGATTGACCCAATGCTGTGTCCTTACATTAGGACTCTTCCAGATGCCAGTCCTTCTTGTCAGACCACATTGTCTTACAAAGCTTGGCCAATTTCTCTCCATCCATGTAAAGTCTCTGTATCTGTACCCAACTTCTGTCTGTACCCATGCCATGCACATGTCCCATGTATGGAAGCTGTCATGGCTCTTTGCTCACCTATAAAAAGTTAATTTTTCATGGAATTAAATTCATCAAGATGTCATTGAACCCATCCTCCTTTCCCTGCAGTCAGAAAGTATAAATATTATTTTGTATGGGGTTTTTTGTTGTTACCAAAGGAGTGACCACCTTTAGCATTCTTCTCCACCCTGATTCAATGCAGAGGTCTCAAAGGATGTAGGTTGTTAATAAAACAGAATGCTTTGAAACTAGCCCCAGGTGACTAAGAGGCACTCATTGGATAATTATCTACTCTCAGCAGGGAGCTTTAATCTATGTACAGAAGATTTCCTCAAGCATTTTCCTGTCTGGTTTGCATCTCTGACTAAAGCTAACCATGTATCTTTCCACGTTTTTCATTAATTTGGCCATCGTCTGATATTTAAAGCAAAGTGATTTATAACATGTACATTATCTAACTACAGAAGCCAGTGGGATGGGGCACTCGCACATACAGGTTTATATCATTTTGTAAAGCAAAGGTGCCTCAATAAATATTAAATTAATTTTAAAAAGAAAGAAACAATGGGAAATCTGAAGATGTTTGTTTCTACTCTAGCAGGTGTTTATTGTGGTAGAAAACAACTGGTTGAATATCTGCTCAAAATATTGTGCTCTAGTTCTGAAGTCACCCTTAGAATAGTTCACAAAAGCTTTCTGGGCTTCAGTCTCCTGGTTTCTAATAGAGGGGTTTCCACTAACTGATCTCTAAATATCTTCCAGTTCTAAGTTTCAGATATAAGTAGCTCCGTATTCTCTTACAGATTCTTCAGGTGACTGAGTCAGTAAGATACCAAAGTGATGGATTCTGAAGCCCTTTGCGTTGTTCCATTTCTGCTATGATTGGACCTATGTCTAAAATTGGTCTTAGCCTGGTGAGTTTTCCCATCCTTCTAACTGTTTTCTTCTATATTCATGTAGATATAGGACAAGAAGCAGCCTTAAGTTCTGTCAGTAAATGGTCTTTCAAGATCAGAGTCAAACCAGGAGATTATCAGTTATTCTCTCCTACTTTGAGCTTATTTATACCAGGAAGTACAGATGAAATATTATAGCATCTCTTGAACATTTACAAATAATTTTTATTCAAATAGAGTAATTATTGACATCATAGCAATAAAAATAGAGTACCCCTGAGATATGGGACAACTGGGTGATAGATTTATAAGTTGTCCTTTGGGAAAGCAAGGGAATAAGAGTTGTGTCTTTAGTATTTCAAAGAATTTATCACTGTGACCAACCGCTATGTTTTCCCAGACCTCTCTTTCTCTTGTGAATTTTTAAATCTGTTGGAACTTAATAAAGCTCTTAATAATCAAGTAACAATAACTCTAGGTTGTTTTTATAGTCTTTAGATTTAAAAAATCACATTGTCTCATAGACTGATGAAGTCTTCTCATGAGAGATTATTGGAACTATGAAAGTGATCCAAAGAAATACAGTTCATGGAATTCAACCAAGTCAACAAAATCAAGCCTTTGATTGATGTTGCAATGAGTGTGAATAACTAAATAAGTTTTCAATTAGAATTTGACAGTGACCTGATTCCTTTCATATTGTGAGATTTTTAGAGATATTCTGAATAAAGAAATATCTTCCAAGCTCAAAAATATTTTTAAAATGATCCTTTAGTCTTGAAGATTCACAGTAAACACTAGCAAATTTATTAAAGGCTTTTCAGTATGGGTTTGTTCAGCCCAACAGTTCCTAAAATTAATGGTCGTAAAAATTGTTCCCTAGCTTGGAAGCACAAGAATCTTCTGAGGTTATGTTACCCTGACAAAACCTGAGTGGTCATTCATGTGTGGAAGTGAGTCCAAGTGTGTTCATTCAAGACTCTATCCCATGCTTGAAGGTATTCTTCCTTCAAGCTCAAGAGTAGACACAGAATAGCAGAGTGACCCTGTCAGATGGATATATAATCAGGAGAGCTGATAGCTCCTAAAACTTGCCCCATCGCTATCTTCCACAATTAGCCTTAGTGACATAATCTTGGTGCTGCATTTTTCTCAGATGTGTGAATTGATAGAGGCAAAGTAAACAAAACCCCAAATATTAATGAAAAAGCTTGTGAGTTCACTGTAGTTCTATGCCTGAAACAAAAGTTCTATACTTAATCACTTCAGTAAGTAGCTATTCCTACCTGGGCTTCCCAGAGGAATAAGAAACCATTTTATTAACAGTTATGCTCTATAATTCAGGAGATATAATTTATGACTGCTCCTGAGGCCAAGAACAAAATTATCCCCAGTAGAAGATAGAGTGCTTTAAGAGCAATAAAATCCCCACTCTCAAGCAAAAAGGAAAAAGCAGATTTTAAGAATCTTAGCATCTATTAACAAAATATATTAAGAGCACATGTACTGAAGTGATGGCTAATGTTAAAGTTGGTCTAAGTTGCCTATTGATGTTTTAATGTTTGGACTAGTTGGATTCTTTCCCATGTCACTCTCCCACAGTTAACCTTGACGCTGTTGTTGACCTAACCTGAGCCTTGCATACTTTCTAACATATTAGGGAAAAGTTAGGAATCTATAAAGCAAAGATAAACAAACCTCTGAAGTTGGTTACCCATAATGGTTACTTTTCTGTTGGGAATTTTGAATCTAAAACAAAATGAGGAAAGCAGATGTGTATGGTAGACAGCTTGTGAGTCTTCAACACAGTTTATAAGTAAAGACTGAAAGGGGAAATTTGCAGAAATGGGACCAGTTCACAGAAGTCAAAAGGCCTGTCTGCTTCTAACACAGACATATATGGACACATATCTTGAAATCAATTAAATAAATATTGACAGGGTATTACGTTGCTGAGATACAGTTAGAGGAAAATGGTAAAGGGGAAGAATGGAGACTATATCTATAAACACAGTTCTAAGAAGTGCAAATGTTCTTTGATCTCCAAAAGGTAATGATTTATTGAACCTATTATTAAAAACACAGTTGTAAGAGTATATAAATTATATTAAATATAAAAAACAACAACAAACTACTATCTAGTCCGTGAATGCAAAATGGCTAGTTCAACAAGGACAAAGCAATTAAACGTTGCATCTTTGCAAACATATATTGGCATTTGAGTACCTGGTTTAGCCTGAGTCCTTTGAGCTGAGAGGCTTGAGGGTAAAATTCTAGGGTCCATTCAGGATTGCCTATTTTGTTAATTATCATCATAATGCATTACTGTCTTTATGACTTCAATATCTAGTCCTCTCTGAAATACTCAGATATGACTCTTTGAGTATTCTATTTGTTTTATTTTGTAAGTACATTCTAGTTAAGTAAATGATTTACAGCTTAAAATATTCAAAGTTTTTTCTAGGATCCATTAGACTTGTTGCCCATCAAAATCAGAAGACAAAAAAAGCAGACAGACATAATTCTAAGTAATTATTGTGAGCTTTAATTGTAGAGAAACTTACATGTCATATCAACATCACAATGAGGTGTCCTATGTACATTGTCTTTAAAAGTTTTGGAAAGACCAGGTATCTACTGGATCGATACAACACCCCACAGCCCCTGGGAGGATGCCACAGCCTCAGGTTCTTCTTGTGCCATGTCAGTGGACACCCAGGAGTTCTCGTGATGAGTTTTCAGGATTAAAGCTCACTCGACAAATAATGGTTCTGATTTATAAAAGTAATTTACAACCATGCTTTATGTTTATTTTTGCAAATTGTCAAAAATCACAGAATTGAGATAAAGTCATTTCAAAGCTTGCTTGATTGATGAAAAAACTAGAACTTGGGTAATTGCATAACCAAAACCATCACTGGGCCCTGAGCAAAACCAACATGCCAAAGCTTTAATGGAAACCAACATCAGCGGAACCCACAGAAATAGTTTACCATCCAGACTTCTGGTTAGTGTCCGTCAAAGGGCCCTTTGTCCCTCAAGGCTACAAGCTGATGAATTCCATTAAGAGTGAGAAACTTTGTGACTAAGTCAATTTAATTGGCAAATAGTAACCTGCCTCAATTATTTTTTAAAAGTGATTGTATGTTATTCTAATACCCTGAATAACCAGGGATAACCTGGTTAAGAGTAATCTTTTTAGAAAACTTAAGGTATTTTAATAATTATGTTGAGAGATAGAATACTTTTGACCTTTATTTGTAAAATCAGGTTATAGGCTTAATTTTCTATAGGCTCTATACCCAATTTTACATATTTTCTTCCTTTTCTCATGGAGACAAGATATTTAATTGTTATTTTGACTAGAATAGTGTAGGAAGAAGTTTTTTCCAATATGGATGAACCAGTTTTTGCATTTAGACTAATATTTGCATGCTACTTTCTCCAACTTCCACAAGACTCAGTTTGTAATCTAACTTTAAATTGGTTCTATTATTAAAATGTCTTTATGCCAAAAGTGGACTGCAGTACAAGGCTGATATAGGAGAAAAATAATTTTATCCCTGAAGGGGAACTTGTACACTCACAGCCTAGCTCACTCATTTACTACAAATGTATCAAGCACCTAACAATTGCTACCCAGAACTTTATATTTTTCTTAACCTATAAAACTTACAAGGTTATTAGTCCAGTATCATGATCTAAAATGTATTTTCTGCCAATCTCAACAGTAAACTTACCTGGTGCTATTTTCACGATAGCTGCCTGGGGGGCCATTTGAGGCCATAAAAGAAACTGGGTGATCCATACAACCATCAAACCCAGGACCCATCATGGACCAGCCAGATGAGTTTTCATGGAAAAACACCACCCTTTTATACAGTGCTTTTAACTGTGGTTTATCAGTAGAGATTAAATTATAGAACCACTGGCTGCATAACCAAATTTAGTCAAAGTGCTTGCAATGAACTTTCCCTCTGATTCAGCAGTACTGAATTCCATTTTGTTTTCCCCAGTTTAAAAAACAAAAGTCTCAACCATGACTAGAAAAGGAGAAGGGAGAAGTCAACCACCAACTATTTCTAATATCCGGACAAACCTCAAATAATTTTTAGGATTATAAAATGCATATATATAAATATATATGTATATATACATATACATATTTGATTTGATTTCTGTTTAAGTGTTTATATACTTTAAAGCCTTAGGACTAGGAGCTGGAGATGACAGAAAAGAAGGCATTGGTTTGAGGGGTGAAAAACAAGAGGTCTGCTTGTCCTGTACTGAGTTCTGTGCCTGGCACTTCCCTTGACTATGACAAATTCTGATGGCTGGGGCTTGGATTCAACTTCAGAGATTTTATGTTACTTATGAGGAAAATCTATTTCTTTGCCTGTCATCCTTCAGGCTGGTTCTAATTCCCATGCTGCAGCCTGACAGTACAATAGGAAGAATAAAAAGAGTTACACTTTTGAACTCTGTTTCCTTACCAGGCTTTGCAGAAACTGGGCTGGTGATGTGTTCTCTAGACATCACCTGTAACCTAAGATTACCCCACCTTGAGTGATCACTTGCAAAGATTAAGTTTGTCTAGCATTAGCCAAAAGGTGCATAGAATTTCTATATGGCTTATATTTTCACTTAGGTAAAATTTATATACAGGAGACGTTGGTGAAGGTAGTGACCTGGTAGGAATGATACTCACATCCTCCCCACAGAGCAACTAGGAATTCACCTGTTTTCCAGAAACAAACACTAATGAAAAGCAGGCACAGAGGCTGTAGTGACACAGCAGCAATCGTGACAACAAAAGGTAGCAGGCAAAGGCATCCAGGTTCAGAGCTATGCCACAGACTCAGACACAGGATTCCGGCCACAGTGAAGGGGAGAAACTGAAGGAAGAACTGGCCCTTCCAGGAATTGTGAAACCAGTGGAGGCCCATCCAGTGGGATCGGGACCTGAGCCAGGGGAGAGGGTCTAGGCACAGGGTCAAAGGAGGACCACTGTCCCAATGGTTTGAACAGGAAGTCTGGCGAGAAAATTACACTGAGTATCGCCGTAGCCAGGAGGGAGTCGCCCACTCCCACCACCTCTCCCCATATTTTCCCAGAGCCACAAGACCCCCCCCACTGGAAATCCTGCCTCAGGCTTAAAGGAAGCAGAGATTCTTCCAGGGTTAGAATCAGTGCTACCCATCATTACCACCTTGTAGGAAGAGGTGAAACTGCAGCCTGATTGCTGGTTGTGAGCCAACAGCAAGGAGGTCATTGAAGCTGGGAGCTGGGATGCTGGGGAAAGACTCTGCATCCCTCACACAATCTCTAACCCCATAGACTGAATTTTCAGGCAGCAACAGAGGGCCCACATAAGAGCTTCAGCAAATCTAGCCGGTGGTGACACCACAAACTCAAGAAATCCCAGTGCTCAAACCAAGATCCAGGCTTACTCAGTGCAAGTCAGTACGGTAGGGAAATCTAATCCACAGAAGCATAAACAGAATGCCAAATAGAGCAAAGGCACAGAAATATATGTGAAATGATGAATTCAATCAAAAACCCAGGGGGAAATCTGAACAGAATAGAGTATGCATACTACCTTAGGATGAATTTAGGGCAACAGTCGTAAACATATTTATGTTTATGAATAAAGAAAATAATATAGGAAGAAAAAGTGAACAACAAAAAAGAGAGCGAAGAAATGAAACATCTCAAAACATGTCAAAGAAATAAAAAACACAATAGCTGACTTAAAGAAATCAATAAAGGGACTCAAAAATACGAAGGACGAAGCCTCTGATAGGATAAGTGAGCAAGAAGATAGGGCAGGAAAACACTCAAGCAAGCCAACAAAGAGATAAAAGAATGCAAATAATGAAGACAGTATTTGAGACTTGTTGGAATACATCAAAAGAAACAACATTCACATTATAGGGTTCCAGGAGGAGAAGAGAAAAGGAGGCAGAAACTGTATTTGAAGAATTAATAGCTGAAAATTCCCCCACCCTTACTAATGAAACAAGCCTCCAGACCCAGGAATTCCGTTCAAAGAATTCCTGGTAAAAGAAACCCAAGCAAACCTGCACCTAGACACATTGTCATCAAAATGTCAAAAGTACAAGATAAAGAATCTTAAAAACATCCAGAGAAAAATGAGTCACATACTAAGGAGTCCCCATAAGACTGTCAGCGGAATTTTTTAACTGAAATTCTGAAGACCAGGAGGGAATTGCATGACATATTCAAAAGACTGAAAGAAAAGAATTTTCAACCTAGGATAAGATACCCTGCCAGTCAGAACTGAAGGAATGATAAAAGCTTTTCCATAAGCAAAAGTTAAAGGAATTTATCACTACAAAACAGTTGTACAAAAAAATACTAAGAGATGCTATATAAAGAAACTCCACTTAAAAACGGGTCTAGTAGACCTATTCATCTCTGTTTATAAAAGAGATTGATGTGTAATTTTCTTTCTTAGTGATATCTGTCAGTTTTTGGTATCAGTGTGATGTTGGCCTCATGGAGAGTGTTTGGGAGTGTTCCCTGTTCTTCAACATCTTGGAAGAATTTAAGAGGGGTAGGTGTTGATTCTTCTCTGAAGGTTTGGTGAAACTCATTGGAAGAGCCATCTGGCCCTGGGCTTTTATTTTTAGGGAGACTTTTTATTACCTCTTCAATTTCTTTGCTTGTGATTGTTCTTTGGGCCTATTCAAGAACTTGACATGTATTATCTTATTTAAGATAAGCCTATGATGTAGATTTTATTATCCTCATTTTATAGTTGAGTAAACCTAAGCTAAGAAATCTGCCTAAGGTTATATAGTAAACAAGTGTCAGAGTCAAGGTTCAAATTTACTTTTTTATGCCCAAATCCTGTGCTTAATATTTTATCCTGTTTAGTTTTATTGTTATTGATATTTAATTGTTTGGAAAGATAACACTATCCAAAATTTTTCAATTCTATTTTCATCATGCTGAGTTTTTCTTTTTAGTTTCCTTATTCTTCTTGATAACTCCAATTTTTGACTTTTCTAAATTATGGAATGACTAGCTTACATTATGAATTTTATATATTTTACTATATTCATTTTAAATTTCAATTACTTTGGAAATATTCAATATATTGTACTCTGCTGAATTTCTTTTGAAATAAGTATTTAATGTGGTAAATTTTGTTCTGAAGATAAACTTTAAAAATTAAAAAAAAAGGTCATATGCAGACATTCACCATTTTGACCATCTGAAAGTATACAATTCAGTGACTTTTAGTACATTCATAACATTGTGCAACCATCACCATTCTCTAATTGCAGAACATTTTTATCATTCCATAGGAAAATCTTTTACCCCCTAAATAGTTACATCCTTTTCCCCATTCACCCTATCCCCCAATAACCACTGATATGCTCTTTCTCATAGATTCTCCTATTCTATATGTTTCATATAAATGAAACCAGGCAGCATGTGGTCTTTGTGTCTTATCTTTCATGTACTGTAATCTTTTCAAGGTGTGTTCATGTCGTAGCATTTTTCTATACTTCATTCCTTGTATAACTATTATAGTGCATTGTTTGGTTATACCACACTTTGTCCATTCATCAGTAGATGAACATTTTGGTTATTTAGAACATTTAGCCATGTGAATAGTGCTGCTGGGAACATTCATGTACAAGTTTTTGTTTAAACATCTGTTTTCAGTTACGTGGTGTATGTACCTAAGAGTGGGATTGCTGTGTCACATGGTAATTCTACGTTTAACTCTCTGAGGAGCCTTCAGACTGTTATCTACACCAGCTGCACTGTTTTGCATTCCATCCAGTTTTCTACATGTTCTATGACACTGTGAATTTTAATTTTTTATTACAGCTATTTTAATGGATATAACGTGGTTTCTTAATGTGTTTTTGACATACATTTCTCTAATGATTAACAATGTTAAGCATTATTTTCTCACAAACTTTTTAATCATTTGTATATCTTCTTATGAGAAATGTCCATTCAAGTCCTTTGTCCATTGTTTTAACTGACTTTTAATGTTTTTCTTGTTATGTTGTTAAGAGTTCTTTTGATAGTTTGGATACTGGACCCTTATCAGTTATGTGAATTACAGATATTTTCTCCCATTCTGTAGCTTTCTGGTTGTCTTTTCACTTTCTTGCTAGTGTCCTTCGATACTTCTGTGTGGTTTTTACAGAGGGAGCCCTGTGTGAAATCGGAAGTAATGTCTTTAGTTCTCTCTCTCTCTCTTTCTCTCTCTCTGCTTTTGCCTTCTATCTTCCAGTTTCTCCAATTCTCTTATACTATAATCTCTAAGGACCAAGAAAAAGAAAACAGTGCTTTCTGGTAAACTCATTCACATTGGGGTTTACATGACTGGTAAATCCTGTTGTTTATCCTCCTAACAAAGGTATGCAGCATCTCAGTAGGTGCAAAGGAAGCAAAGGAATTTTTGATATCTCAGGCATGATAAGCACCATGGGCTGGGAGCATGAGATGCCTATTTGTTGTTCCTGAAACCACACTAAGTTAATACCTCCAGTTCTACTGAAAATAAGGATTCTAGTCCTGGTCTAAAGTCTTACAATAGCCAAGGACGCTCTCTATAAAACTTTCGACGCAATCTCTGGGACCCATATGGGCAGCTAGTATGCCAAGCACATTGGTAATTAAATCTCAACATGTTCTATTCTTAAACAATATACAAGTCAGCTGCTTTTGGAAAATGAGTCCTTTCCTTGAAGCTCACCTGTAGGCCTCCTGAGATCACTCTGACCTCATCCCACTGAACAGGACGCATTTGATTTTTCAGTGCTCCCCAGTCAGGTGTTCCTGCGGTTGACATGAACCTTTTACCTCTTACCCTTCCAGGAACTCATTTGGGTCTTCTTGCCATTCCCTGTATAGGACTCTTCATGGACTCTGATGACAGCTCTAACGAGAATGCTCCCAGACAAAACCTAAATTACCCTAATCAGCCTGCCATGGCGCTGGCAGGTATGCATCGCTGTCACAGCACGTTTGTGATATACAATCTGCCATGAATAGAGCCCTTTCTCAGCTGCGCTGGCAGGGCCACCTGCCGTCTGTGCCCCACTTCCTGCCAGGAAGCTCTGTGACCTTCAGTGGCCAATGCCAACTGATTCGAAACTGTAATATTCGTGCCAGGGGCTCGGTCTCTGTGGGTTTTGTTTTCCATGACAGAGAATCAGGAAGTTCCAGAAAAAGAATGGCAGAGAAGTGTTCTCATTCAGAGATACAGAGAAAGATTCTCTCTGTACAAAGGTGTTAAAAGGAAGCTCTGGAAGAATCTCTTCTTTCTCAGACCCACAGAAGTCAGACTTGACCAATAAGCCTCTAAACTAGATAAGCACATTTGAACTATGCACCCACTGTGAGAGAGGATGCAGAGCATCTAAAAACATAAATCCGAAGCTATATACCAGATCAGTTTAGCAATGAATACTTGGAAATTGAAGTTTTAAAAGATATATTTCAAAAGATATGAAATAATAAGAATCGATCTAACAAAAGATTTCCACTTATACAATGAAAACCACAAAACATTGCTGAAAGAAAGAAGACAAAGATATATCCATTTTTCAGATTATTAAGAGAGTAATTCTACTTAAAGTAACCTATAGATTCAATGCAATCCTAATCAAAATCCCAGTAGACATTTTGTAGAAGTTGGCAAGTTAATTCCAAAATTCACATGGAACTACAAAGGACTTAGAAAAACAAAAGCTACTTTGAAGAAAAAAGAAGTTAGAAGACTAATGCTATCTGATTTACAAAGCTACTATATAAAGATAATGTAACAATGGTATACAGATAGTGCAATAGAAATAGTCTAGAATTAGATCCACTTACATGTGGGTAACAGACTTTTGACAAAGGTACAAAGACAATTCAGTGGATAGAGTATCTTTTTTCAACAAAAATGTGCTGGAAAAATTAGGTATTCATATACAAAAATATGAATTTTGATAGATACTTTGTTCAATCTACAAAAGTTAACCCACATTCAGCATAGATTTAAACATAAAACCTATATATATAAAACTTCTAGAAGAAAACTCTTTGTGACCTAATGTTAGGCAGAGATTTCTTGGATATGACCAAAAAGATATGATCAATAAAACAAAACATTAATAACCTAAACTTTATAAAAGTTAAAATGTGTGCTCTGTAAATACTCTGAGAGAACGAATAGACAAGCCATTAGACTGGGATAAAATATTTGAAAACGTATCATATATCTGAAAAAGTGTTTATCAAAATATAAAGCGCTTTCAAACTCCATAGTAAGAAAATAAGCAATCCAGTTTCAAAAATACACAAAATATGTGAAGAGATGATACGATCTAAAACACTTAAAAAGAAAACCATTATGATAGTCTGGGTCAAGAGGGAGCACAACCACACTGGCTCAGCCCTCTGGCCATACCAGATGTTAATGAGGATGTACGACTTCCATATAATGAAACTTCCATATACTACTGGTTAGATTGTAATTTGATAAACCACTTTAGGAAATAGTTTGTCAGTCTTTTAAAAACACTGAACAAATACTAAGAGATATTTGCACACAATAGCCAAGAGGTGGAAACAACCCAAATGCCCATGGACAGCTGAATCGATAAACCAAGTACGGTATATACATGTGATGGAATATCGTTGTGCCCTAAAAAGGAAGGAAATCTTGTCACATGCTACAACATGAATGAAACTTAAGGACATTGTACTTAGTGAAATAAGCCAGTCAGACAAAGGCAAATACTGAATGTTTTACTATATATATATATATATAACTAAAGTAGTCAGATTCATAAAAACAAAGAGAATGGTGACTACCAGGGGTGAAAGGGGAAGGGTGAAAAGGGGGAGTGATTGCTTAATGAATACAACTTTTCAGATTTGCAAGATGAAAAAGTTCTGCTGTTTCACAACCATGTGAATATACTTAAACACTATTGAACTATATACACTTTAAAATGGTTAAACTGATTAATTTTATGTTGTATATTTTTATCACAATATGAAAAATGCAAAAAATTAAACATGTGTTTACTGTATGATAAAGCCATTCCACTTCTGGTATTTACTCCTGAGAAATGAGAGCACATGTTCACACAAAGACTTGTATACAGATGTTTATAGCACTCTTATTTATAATAACCAGAAAACAAAAGCAACCCAAATATCCATGAGCAGATGGATAAATAGACTGTGGTTTCATTATAAAGGCGTATTTCTGTACCCTCGGTTCTAGGGCCCTGATTTCTAAGTCTGCCCTTAAACCCGTAGCATACCGCCTTAATTACTGTAGCTTTGTAGTAAACTCTGGAATTGGAATGCGTGAGTTCTCCAACTTTTTTCTTCTTTTTCCAGATTGATACCTATTCTGGGATAACATTAAATCTATATATCAGCAAATACAGAAATCCAGCAGTCCCTCCCCAAAACTTCTGTAAATATTAAACATGTCCTTTATTTTTCTAATGCATGGCATTTTCTTTTCACTCAATACCTAAATAGGATTAGGAAAGAACAAATCTATACTCTGAATAATCCCCTTTACGGGCTTACAGAATTCTCCTCAATTGACTGTTAGCTCTCTTGTTTAACAAGATTTATTTCAGTTACTTTCCTGTCTCATTGAATACCAAGACTTTAACTTAGTCACCTCTGGATTTCTCTCAAATTCTGCTGCAATAGGTCAGAAAAGATATTAATATATGGTTCTGAAGCTCACTATCAGCATTTCTTCTTTGTTGCTATTGCCTTGATTTGAGACCTTTGAAGATAAAGATAATGTGTGAAGAGCTATTGCAAATCCAGTTCAGATCCTGTTATGTTATTAAGAACATCCCGAGAATGCCAAATTTATGCATGCTAATCCTAGCCTTGCACAAGCTTGCTTTGTCTTCCTAGAAAAGCCTCTTCACAGCTTTGGGTCTTAAAAGTCACTGGGTTTGCAAAGGGGAATGATGACACAAAGAGACCTGGACCCATGGAGACACGTGCTTAATAAAGCCTTTGACCTTCCCTCATCCAAAAGGCCACAGTGCCCTGTGTCTGTCCTGTGTTGGTAGAGACCCCAAGACAAAGCAGTGTGCCTGACCAGGAGGCTGGCGCAGCAGAGAAGCAAGCCCAGAGGGAGGTCTGAAAGCAGCTGCAAGGACAGAAAATTAGTGCTTTTGAAGCAAGTTTCCACCCCTGCCTCTGCTATGTTGGATTCCAAACCAAGCCATGAGGCAACTGTGCAGAAATGGGAGGATTTTTTGTTGGCTGGAGGTCACCAAAAATAGAAGATTCATGAATGCTAATGTGCAAGGAGTGATGATGAAGTCCAAAACATTTAAAAAGAGGGCCATTATCATAGTCAGTGTCAAGAGGGAGCACACCCACACTCAGCCCTCTAGCACCATTGTCTGGAACAGCTGCAGCTGGCATAGCAACAACTAGCAGTTCTGACTTTGGGAGACTTCCCATCCAATCCATTGTTTCACCTAAAGCTCCCCAACCTTCCCAGCCCAGAACTGTACCATCACCAACTCATCCCTACAGTTCTTCCTTAAAGTGAAGAACTACAGCCCAGGACACGGTCAGGCAGCTTCACAGGGAAACACTTGCTTGGAGCCCTGTGAAACAGGGGCTCTTTCTTTTCTTGAAGTGGTTTGTTGCCAGGCTTCTGTGGTCCAACCACAACATCTGTTGACCCCAAGCTCACCTTCGTAGGCAAGTTGTCTCTACTTGGATCAGTTGATCCTGAACAAAATTCCGAAGAAGTTAGATTCCAGTGTGTGTCCTGGCACCAACTACTTCCCTTTTAAAGGTCTTCAGTTGCTCAGTAAAAAGATTGGCTTAAATCAGTAGTGAAGTTCTTTGCACATTGCATGTCCCATGACATTTAGAAAGCACCCAGTTGGCATTTAGTATCAACTGTTGCCTGGCTACTTCAACACACTTTCTGGCCAGCCCAAACTTTCCTTCAACACATATTCATCCTGTGTCCTATTCCTTCAGGATTTTACTCAGTGCCTTATCCATCCTGTATTCATCATATGGGCTATCCAGACAAGAAACAAGAAACAAATCAGAATATAATAATTATCGCATTTTTCAGAATTATGTCTCTGAGAATAGTGCACCTACATTATGATTACAGTGCTGCACTGAGTGAATAGAGGTAATTTTAAAATACTAAGAAAGATCCAGATGGATTGACTTGGGTATTTGTCATGGAATTTCAGAATACCAAATCACAAACCTCAACTATGACTTCTCAGATAGAGACGTTCTAACAAACCAAGAATGCTAGTCATACAAGTATGATCAAGACAGAAAGAAGCTGAAGTGGATTTGCACTAATGAACTGCAGTGTTCTGCCATACTGGGTGTGCTTCTAGTCTAAGAACTAGCACTGAGGACTGCAATTGGAGTGGTCTTAGTCATGGCAAGAAATACTAGGTTTAAGAAATAAGCAGCAAATGTAGCTAAGAAGGCAATGAGGTTGAGGGATAAGGAATAATGCTCTATAATTCTCTATCTCCATGCAAGAAAGAACCTGCCATTCCTGATTTCATTAATCTAGTTACATATTTCTGAGAACTTTCTAAATGCCAGACTCTATTCTAAGCATGGGGATACAACACCAAGAAAGCAAACAGAAATCCCTCCCCTAGATGATCAAACATTCTGGGGAAGGTTAAAAATTAACTCAACCAATAGTTAAAATATCTATCTTGGTACTATTAGGAAGGGCGTCCAGTAGGTATAAGGGCTAAGGATTAATGGGGTATTGCCATTTTAAGGAGTATTGTCAGAGTAGACCTGAATGAGAAGGCAACAGTTAAGGAAATCTCCAAGGGAAGTGAGAGAGTGGATATTTAGGATAAAGTGTCCAAGCGGAGAAAATAGCAAGGGCAAAGGCCCTGAAGCAGGAGCGTGACTACATTTGAGTAAGAAGATTGGTGTGGTTAGGGCAGGAAATAAATCAGTGAGTAGCCTGGTAATAGATGAAGACAGAAAAATAATGAACAAGTTTATGTGAGTCTTAAAGGTTTTTAAAGGTGCTTGGTTTCTACTCTGAGTTAAATAGGGAGCCTGAGAGTTTTAAGTGGAGGAGTGATGAGATCTGACTTACATTTTAACAGGATAACTATCTTTGTGAGGTCAAAAATTGACAGACAGGGCAGGAACAGAAAGACCAATGCAATATTGTAGGTGAAGATGACAGTGAGTTAGACAAGGGTAAGATGATGAAGGTGGCCAGAAGTGGTTATATGTGACTATTTCAAGTGGATTTAACAGCGTTAGCAGCAGATTTGGGGGTAAGGGGTAGGAATCAGAAGCTAAGTTTTGGGTTTTAAATGAGATATATTTTGAAATTTCAAGGTAGACAGATCAGTAGGCAGATACATATACCATATAAGAATGAAACTGTTTAAAACAATGATGAGATTATATGTGGAAATTAGAAATCAAATCTAATATGAAAATTTTTATGACTCCCTCTGTTTCTCATTCATTCATGCAGTCACTTAATTTTCCTTTGAGGATCTTAATATAGTAAGATACTCACTTAATGTCTTCATAGAGTACTTTCAAACAAGTACAGGTTAGCAACCAAAACTAAACTAAAAAAATAAGCTGATCTTTACTTGTTACAGCATTTTTAAAAAATAAATTTTATTAAGGTAGCATCAGTTTATAACATTCTATAAGATCTTTACTTTTGATTAGAGAAGAGGGCCCATGCAAAATCCATGCAGCACCTGCCCCACCCCCGCCCCTTCACTTTCCTCCCTTGCTTCTAAGGAGGAGAACAGCATAGTTGGAAAATGAGCTCTTCTTTTCTCATATGGAGATTTCCTGGTGAATAAAGTTCCCTGCTTTATTATATGATATAGTGATGGAGAGAGACAGTGAACTAGTATTTGCAAGTAGCTCAGAATGACTATGGAAACATGTGGGGTATTGCTGTGAAACAGAGGGTCTCCCACTGGCTACATATTAACATTACCTGGGGATATTTTAAAGTGTACTTATACCCATTCCCACCCTACATCATCAGATTTAATGGATCTGGGGTATGCCTGGTTATTAGTTTTTAGAAGCTCCCCCAGATGACTCTAATGTGTAGCCAAGGTTTAGAAGAAATGGTCTAACCAAAACCCTCGTCTGTTAGGTCACCAAAATGCAGTGACTTTAAACTTTGATGTCACTAAATGAAGTGGGCAGTGGAGGAAGTGGAGAGAGGAAACAATTTGGGCCCTTAATGAGGATGGAGGAGTTATGTTCCAAAGAACTTTTGTTTTCTGATTCCCTATAAACCATATGGGAAATTATCTAAAGAAAGCACACAATCAATACAACTGACACTGTAGCGGCAATCACTGTGTATGTAGATAAAAGAAATCAATCTTTTTGCTTCTCTGGGTAGATACAGATTAAGTTTGCAGTTTTTATATAGGTAACTACTGTGTTTGGGACTAAATTTACCTATAACTTGGAACTCTTCAGAAAGCGTGCTAATGAATATAATTCCACTTTGACTTTATGAATTTTCAGAGACAAAGCTAAGATCCTCTAGGGACAGGATACAGGAACTATCACATAGATGTGTTATCCTAAACAGTAACCCTACTTGGTGAAAAAGATAAACAGAATGTCATGTTAACAAAAGAAATGTAGAATTTCACCCTTATGTTACTAAATACCTACAGGAAAGAATGACCTCTATTACACTGTTTTCCCATCTTCTGAGGAGTAGGGGCTGTATCCTATAACATTTTAACCCTTATGACCTCTAAATAGGCCTTTATTTATAGCGTAAATGGTACTGGAGCACAATTTATCTGGCGCTTACACCTCTGTTCACTTAGTTCCAAACATTATTTATTCATCCTCATCTTTTGTCCTTGCCTTTCCATGGATAATTATTTGGGAATTAATAGACCAAGGAATAAAGAGATTCTGTTTCTGAATATAAAGACTTATGGTCTCTCCAAGGGATTTTTTCCTATATATTTCCCTCTTTGGCTGATGACAAAAATGATGCTTGCTTGGAAACAGCTGTCTTCTCATCACCCTTATGGTAGTCATAATAAAATATAAATTAGAATGATGTTAAATTCTTACACCATATTGTGACTTGACTTCCATTCCACATGGTATCAGGGTGGGACAGAGGCAGAGGAAAGTTGTTAAAATAAGGTGAATTTAGGAAAGACATTCCAATGTAAATATCTTTTGAACTTCTACTCTCTGAAATAAATTGTTTGAAACCAATCAATCAGTTATAACACATTTTCCCTTGACCAGGCTAAAGGGAAGAGATTTATTTTCAAATTGGGGCCATTAAAAACGGAAGTGTTCAGTTTCTTCAGAATATCGTTGATGTCATTTCTATGAATATGTATAGCCAGTATCTATGTAACCTATACAGTATCTTAAAAAAGCATACCTTTATTTCTGACCAGTTGCCTTGAAGTAGTTGCCTTGAAGGATATTGATAAAACTGCTTTCGGTATCAAATATTTGCAAAATAACTGTGTTTTAAAAGTAGTAGAAACAGAAATATTCATTTTTCTTGTTAGTAAAATTTCAATACTTATTATAAAATGGAAACAGTGCTAAAGATTTAAAAATATAATGATTAAGACATGATTCCTGCCATGGAAGTTCTCATGTCTGAACTGAGTCTGGGAGGATATATAGGAGCTAATCAGCAAGATGGACAAAAGGGTGTTCCAGTTGGGAGAAATGCTGTTTTCAATGGCACAGAAATATAAAAAGCTCCACAAAGTCTCTAGAGTGTGGAGATCTTCAGAGTAGTTGGAACACATGATTCATGTAGGCAAAGATGAAAGTTGAGTCTAAGATGATAAATTGAGCGACAGCAGTGGTTAACATTACTGACCAGAGTCTGACCTGGGCTCAAACCCTGGCTCCTTCATTGACTAGCCACTTAATTCTGTGTACCTAGTTTCTTCATCTGTGAAAATGGGGATGATGATACTACCTCATGAGTGCTGAAAACAGTACCTAGCATGGTTTGCTAGGCTAATGCAAGTTTATCCTGATATGTCGAAGATCAACACAAAACAGTCAATGGTGAGGAGAGGAGAGGCCAATCACAATAGATGATTCTCAGGTGTATTTGAAAGATTTGTCATGTGATTGGATTAGGGTGAGTAAAGAA
The DNA here is from genome assembly GCA_004363575.1 of Solenodon paradoxus. NCBI lineage: Eukaryota > Metazoa > Chordata > Mammalia > Eulipotyphla > Solenodontidae > Solenodon > Solenodon paradoxus. Next base: position 729,724 of record RJWH01000306.1, read on the forward strand.
AAGGGCACAAAAGAAGAAATTAAAATGGCAATCATGCTTCCAGCTTGAAAAACACTAGGTGGCAGGGCCTATGATCAAGATCAGAATATGAGAAGTGGAGAACTACCCTAGTCATGTTGTATTTAATAAGATTCCCACATAACCAGAGAGAGGTCTTTCTTAGGCAATTAGTAGTAAGAGTGTAGAGTTTGGGAAATAAAAATAATGAATTTGAGGTTGTCAGCATAGAAATGGTGGTTGAAGTCAAAGACAAGCTTTAAAGTGAAGCTATGTAGATCAGGTTTTCTCATCTGTGGTACTAATGACATTTTCGTTTGGATGATTCCTAGAAGTGGGAATATGGGGAGATGTTCTGTACATTCTAGGATATTCAGCAGCCTTCCTGATCTCTGTCCACTAGATGCCAATAGCACTTTCCCCCTTCGTCAAGACACTAAGAATGTCTTTAGATATCACAAGTCCCCTGGGGTGAAGTAGGGGTAAAATTACCCCTTGTTGAGAACCACTGGTGTAAAGTAAGAATAGAGAGAGAAACTTGAGCAAATTACACACTCTCTGAGCCTCAGTTTCTGAATACGTTAATTGCAAATAATCAGAGCAATAGCATAGATGTTGTGAAAAGCATTCTGAAGCAGTCAAGTGCTAAGCAAGTGATACTTATCACGATTAGCTGAGTTTAAAAATCTATATATAAAAGAGGTAAAATGGTGGGACATTTAAGATGCCTTTTTATTATGAAAGTGGGAATGTTTTTGCTCATCACAAAAGATATTCCTCCATGTTCACTAGTATCAACAGTCACTCTTCACATCGCAGCAAACGCTTAATTTAATACAGCAAAGTAGACAGCCAAAAATCTCAGTCTGTTTTTTGAACCATGGTTCACGGGCTGTCTAGCTCAATGGAGTATTTCAAGTCCCATTTGTATTCTCAGTTTCTCTGTTCTTTTTGTTCCTCTCTGTCCTCTAAAGGAGAAAACTGACGCTAATGTCCAACAATATATTCAAATAACATATTCACGGTTATTCATTTATCTTGGTTGCCACAATCACTGAATGTAAGATTTGTGGTATCATATATTTTGATGTTGCTTGGAAACATTTTTCAAAAGGCAAACAAAAACAAATTCAGAACACTATGTCCTAGTTTTCAACAGTAATAAATAATGCACTGCATTCTCTTTTGCATTAGGCCTTTTTACCGCATGTAGTCAATCTATATCTCAGAGGAGGTGCCTGAACAACAAATGGCTCCTGTAAATCAAGTAAACTTGCTATAGAAAATGGCATAATCTCTCTCTCAAAATTATTCCCCACAGCTTTTTGCCTTGGGAAGTAATCCATTAGTGAAACTGAAACAGTGCTCTGCTTATTTTATGTCTGTTTCTCCTCTTGGATATATCTGAGCATTTTGCATTTTTTTTTTTTTCTGCTCCCCATCACCAACCAAGTAATCTCGAGAAGCAAAGATTTACTGCCTGGAACTGAGAGGCATTGCTCATTCAGCCAACAAAATTTAGTTCCAGTTAAGTTTGAAGGCAACTGGTTATGAAGCCTCAAACTGCTGAAGCTGTACAGCCCTCCTCCACCCCCCACTGACCCCCCCCCCCCACCGACACACACACCACCAGCCTTGGAATGGAAACTTTTTGGTCAGATGGGTCAGCCTACGGACAAGGAATCAGCCAGCCGTGCTCCCCTGGGTACAAGGACCTTGGCACCTGGCCAATCTCTGTCATTAAAAGTGGGGGCTTTTATGTTAGTGTTTCTTAAGTTCACGTTTCGGGCAGCTCTTTATTATGATATGTGATTATTTTTTTTCTTCAAGGCCAGGCCTCTGCCCTCACATCTTTGGTGGAATGTGTTAATAATTTGCTCTAAGGAGATGAAAGCTCCTTTGATACAAATGGAATAAACACATGGAACACTGCTCAAAGGTCTACTTTCCACAATTGGAACCTCATTTGGGGACTGAGTTGAATAGAGAGTAAAGTCTCATCTCTGAGTCACTTTTCTCTGACAGTGACCCTCCTGTGCCTCTGCAGCTCTTTCCTCACTTGTTCAGCTGAGGACAATGCAACACCTACTCCAGGGCTCTCCAGACAACTGGAGGCCAAAAAAGCCATCACTGTTACCAGCAAATCCCCAAACACATTCTGAAATAGACTGTAAAGGCAATTTCCTTCTGGATGGGATTTGTGTGGGCTAAGGATCCTTCTAGGTGCTAAATTCAAACTTGTTTCATGAAACCATAATATAATCAAATAGGATACACATCACTTATATTTAAATAGTGAGTTCAGCCTCTTCAATTTATAGATGAAACAGATGCTCTGGTTCTTTATATAATTTGTCAAAAATCACACAGATGTTTGAAATCCTATTGTAACTTCTCCTCAAATACTTGTGCTATTATACAGTCTCCGAAAACTGGCAGAAATGGAGAACAAAAACAAAAATCCCTTTTCAGGACTTCTCTAAACCTTTCTTTGTGCACCTACTTCCATTTTAGGGAACTCTCCATACCAAACTCTGAGTGTGAGCACAGGAGCTCTTGGACTCTAGAATCCCACTCAGCAGTTGTCTCAGTGGTCTTACTGGATGGTGTCTCACCCAGTCCTCCAAAGCCTCCAGTGCACACCCTCAAGGACCTGCTTTCTGAAACCAAATGGATGCACAGAAAGAAATCTCAAAGTACGAGAACAATGAGGTAAAGAGCTATGTCTTTACTACTCCTGGCAATTCATAGAAATTCCTCTGTTCATGGGAATTCATTTGAACATCCTGAAATCAGCCGGAGAAGACTTGGACATGTCTGTAGATTCTATTTCTTAGTTCCCTTTGCATCTGAGACCCTTTCAGTTGCACTTTGACATCATTTTTGATATGTTGGGTACTTCGAAGGAGTTGGTTTGGGAACAATTTATGGTGTGGGAGAGCATCCTAGTTAGAGTGTCCAAAGATCAGGTTTGGGAAATACTATCTACTACACTTAACCTGATGAGACCATTTAACCTCCCTGTGCCCCACCTATCTTCTCAAACTGTAGAATGTAAATAAAACCTGCTCTAACCAATTACTTAGAAATGATGTGACCATAATTAAACAACAGTTATTAGAGTAGTTATTTAAGTAAATAGGTGAAAAAAGTCTTCTACAGTTATGGTGGTATGTTTTTTATCCAATGATTTTATGGATTTGTAAAGCATGGGTAAATATTTTTACTTACAGTGGCTATTTCATTTATGGTAGACTCGTACTTTGTCCTTCTTTTCATGCAACATGGATTTATGTTTTCTTTTCAACTTATTTTGAAAATTTCATGTATATATTTGTAAGATTCCTTTTTTTTTCTTTCAAGGCACCCAAGTGTCTACTTTCAACTAGAGGTCATGCCATCATTTCTTTCCCAAAATTTGAAACGTGACAGTTATGTTCTTTTCATCCAAATTTTGCACCTTTGATCTTCATTGTCTTAACATTCGAAGCACATAGATTGCTTATTTCTATCATCAAAGTCATAAAATGTGTTTTGGTCCAGACACCTAAAGAGATTGAGTTCATTTCTTAGGTCCTCTGTCAGATTCCTCCTTTGTAGCAATTTGTCTGAGTATCCCGAGGCCACATTCCTCAGAGATGTGTCTTCCTCACTCCTCTCCTCCTTATCCCTCTCCCTCATCCCTGTACACACAGTCCTTTCCAGAACACATAGTTCAAGGATTATTTGAGAAAAACCCTACTTAATGGCCAATTGTTTCATTCCCTGACGCTTTATGTCATCTCAAAGACCACACTTAATTCGTGATTCTATATTGACAAACTTCCCCAAATTGAAATGTCCCTGAGAAAAACTAGCAATACATTTAACCTTCTGAGAATGTGTGGCATCTTGCCCCTTAATGCTTGGCAGTCCTGGTGGTTTGAAACTTCTCTCCCAAATCAGTTCCTTGATCATTAATATTAAAAAAAAAAAAAAAAGGTAGTATTCTTGGATTCTTCCCCCAAATCATACCTGGGCTGCTGTCCTTTGAGAGTAAGTTTGTTTTCTCAGTTACTTCCATGGACAAATGACCCAGAACATGTACGTCTGGGAAAACTCCACATCAGTGCTTTGGAGATGGGGGTCCCAAATTGGACAGGAAGCACATGGAGAGCTTCCCTTAACCAACTGCAGAGTTTCCTTTTAAGACTTAGGAAAACCAGGCATCTTTGTGTGACACCCCCACCTGGAACTGTCTCCTCCAAGCTGCTAAGCAAAGTGGCACCCAGTCTCTAAATCCAGCTCAGTGAACATTCAACTACAAATTAGCTTGTGATTAATTAGTGATCGTCCACAGAAAGGGAGCAATCCCACTGACCTCCGAGGAGGTTGTGTTAATTCATTCTTGCTTTGTTGCTTCTTTAAAAGGGACAAATCAATCTGTAAAATGTTAACAAGGCTCAGCATAGAGATTTTACAATTGTTTACCCAGCACCGTTGCTCCCACTGCTAATAGGTCTTGTCACTTGCCCAAGTCCTGCCCTTGTCTCATCCTCCTCTGACCTAGAGTCAATATGAAGATTCTAATAATGGTCCCTTTGTATTTATATCATTGTTTTCACCCAGAGCTCCTGAAATACACAAGCTCACAAAGCCCAGAGTTCAGTGGCATCTGTATTAGCCTGCTGTGCTTCTGAAAGGTGGACACAGGCTTGTTAACTCACATGAGACTGAGGACAGAATATATTTTCCACATGCAGCATTGCAGGAGTTAAATGATTAGTCCGAGTCCAAGGAGGAAGTAATTGTGGCAGAATTCAGGCTGTTTCACAATAGGCTGCCTGTGGAGTTATCTCCAGAATTCATGCCCTGTTAAGCACTAGATAAATAGATTTGATATTCACTATTAATTGATAACTGGCTGGGACTTTCCATGAGCAGGAAATGGCAAAACAATCAGCATTCCTTTGAGCTGTACTTTCTCCTGAATTAATTCATCTTCAGGGCCATCCCTTTGAGACAGTTCAAGTGCCTTCATCTATTCAAAATGTATATATTAAATGTCTGCTTTGTACAGGGGCTTATATGTAGGAAAATAAAAGTACATTTATGTAAGAAATAATTCCAGATTGTACACAACTAAATGCCAAATCTAGTCTCTCACTTAATGGGTGTTGTGGGGTTTATTTCAAGGGAAATGAATGGGAGCTGGAGACAATTAGCAGGATTCTTGAAAGAGTGGACTAAGATCTGGGATTTAAAGAACCATTCAGACTTGTAGAGTGAGCCGAAGCAGATGGGTATTCTAGCCAGAAAGAGCTACTGAGCATAGCGTGTCTTTACAACAGCCTACGTAAAATTTGGATAGCTTCGACTGAGAAAAACAAAGTTGAGATTCAGAAGCAAAATGTTTTGCCTTGATAAGAGAAGTTCAAAGCTAGTAGGGTTTGGCTGGAAGCCCTCAGGTCCTCAGAGGCCAGCAGGCATTTTTCTGAATGTATTTTGGTGCATTCCTCTTTTCTCCCAGGTGAGTAATTTGACCAGACCTAATGAAAAGAATTGATGGTATTTGCTGTCTCTTTGCTAGGTTGAATATGTTTGGAACTTATTATCAAATTTGAAACTTGTAAAATATTTCCAGAGAGAAACCTTATCAAAGTACTAGAAAATCTTTCCTAATGAGGAGGTGACTACTGAGGGCACCTAACTTTATCAGAATCTTTACACTTAGAGATGGGTGAAAATAAGATAGAAGTATAGAAAAGTGTCTCAGGATATTAGATAGAAGATTAATGTAATACTTTACCAGATGAAATAAAAATGAATATGCCAAAAAATATTAAAATTTGCCTCCTTGGGTCCTGTCAAAGATGGAAGAGAGGAGAGATGCTAGATTGCTATAGAGTCATTGGAAGAGATCAGACCTCTAAGCTCAGTACAAACAGGAAGTTGAGACATACCTCCTGCAGATGCCCTGGGCAAAAAAAGCATGTGCCCCCTAGAACAGAGTCTCCCTGCCTTAGTCACTATGCTGGAAGTGACAATGGATATATAGCGAAGCCTGGAATTTTGTATAAGCAGGCTCAATCAGATGAGCTCTCAAGCAGGACTATAGAACTCCCCCTTAAGCTCTCTTTCCCCCAGGTATTGTGGCTACCAAAACTTTCTTTATAAATACTAACACTAAAAAAAATAGCAAAATAAAAGCACAGAATATGTGATGTCTCAGTGTGAATAAGTTCTAAGCAAAATATCCCAACAAAATGTCTTGTGTCAGTCTTGTCCTATGAAAGAAGGTGATGTGGATAAAAGAGTGAGTATCTGGAAGATAAGAGCCCCACATGGAGGGCAAAAGTTTGTAGAAAGAAGAATCTAAAGATGGAAGGGCCTTGTCAGAACTTCACAGTTCTTGCCTAGCACCAGGCAGGGACAAAAGTGTGCCATCACACCAGGCAAAGACATGCAGTTCAGGCCTGTGGCAGGGAAGATCTGGCTTTTGTCTTGAACAGAGATAAACTTTCTGAAAGGAATTTCTCGTCCCTAAGGGGTTTACTCAACTAGGCATCCCCATGAGTGGCCAGGCAAGATTCTTATGTGTAAGTGATGTCTAAATGGTAGCAATAGGAAACAATTAAAGCTAAGAAGCGAACTTGGACAAAGTTTTTATCTAAACTTGTGCTTTGATTTTCTGATCTACAAAATGGAAATGGGAATAATTCTCCCTTCATAAGGTTGTTGAGGTAATTAAAGAAAATAACACTTGGACATCATTCCAACATGGCAGATTGTTACGTTCTCGAGCTCACCTCCTCCTCACAGACACTATACCCATTTAACAACTCTGGCCTTTGAAAATGAATGGGGTCTAGCATCTCCACAAAGGGAAGGGACACATGTCATTGTAAATGGTAGAGGTGATCAGTCTTGGCACAAATAGTGACCAGTAGCAAGAACCTGGGGTCTGTTGGGAGGTGTCAGTGATAGGGATCTTCCTCCCAGCACTGAAGAGTTTGCGGCCCCAGCATGAACCCCCACACTCAGGAACTAACATGAAAACACACACAACCTTGTGTGGAAACTAGAAAGGCTTTTATTTAGAGAGCAATAGTATCCTGGAGAGCAAATAACATAAGACAGAGAGCACAGGGAACCAACAGATTAGTTTGAAAGGCATGGCTACAAGATGTTCATTTGCTGAGCAAAATCTCTCCGGCATGGGGAATTAAAAAGACAGCCAGCCTCTGTGTTAACCAAGATGCTACTGGGCATCCTTTCCTGAGCTCTTTTGTCTTTTTGACACTGGAGGTCACCACATTGCAGACAATCCTGCCTCTCCATCATTAGCACACTTGTGATCCTGAACAATTTGAACTTGCAGTTATGGTTCTCTGGGCAGCCCAGACAATGATCACCCACATAGGGTGAGGAGAGGCAGCCACATATGCAATCCTGGCACAGATAGCTGAGTGGATTTTGAGTGGATTTCCTGCAGAGAGAGTTCTTCAGCTCTCTCAGAGAAGATTTTAGAAAGGCTTCAGCAAAACAGCACCTTCCAACCTATCTGGAGCTACTGCTAAACAGCTTTGCATAACTGCTTGTCACTTTCTAGAGCTCCCATCCCCTACCTTGGGGGTTATTGTATGCAACTCCCAACTGGGGCTGCTGCCTAGCTACAGGACACACTTTTACAGGGGAAGTGTCCTTTGCCATAACCCCGAGAGTCCCAGAAGATACCCACATCCCTCTCACAAGTGGCCTCTGCTATAAATGTGGCCTGTACCTCCTGAGGCTCCATCCTTATACCTTGCTATCCATGCATGTGGTACATACAAGGGAGACCTCAGGAGAAACTTTATAGCCAGAAGTTCCCTGGCATGCTGCAGTCAAAGTGCTGCAAGGTAAGGATTTCCAACCAATAATACTCTACCCGGCTAGGTTAATAATTAGAATTGAAGAAGTGATAAAGAGTATTACAGACAAAGAAGAGTTAAAGTGATTCATCACAAATAAACCAGACTTACAAGAAATACTAAAGGAATTTCTATAAAATGAAAAGAAACCCCACTTAGAAGTAGCAAGATACCTAAAATATAAAATGTGGGAAGGAGGAGAGTGAAACTATAGACTATTAGAACGAGCTCAAGATTAACTTTCTTTCAAGTTAAAAAATAATTATAAGCATGGATACTTACATTTAAAACCCAGGATAATGTCAAAACATAAATCCATAGGAAAAAATAAAGAAGAAAATGAAAAGGGAAACAGAACACAATGCAAATGTTTTAAAAGAATAAGAAAAGAGAATAAGAACAAAGGAAAAGAGAACAAAGATACAGTGATAATCTATAACAAATGGCATATGCCAATAAACATTTACATATTAATAATCACCCAAAATATTAATGGATTGAACTCACTAATCAAAAAGCACAGAGTGACTGGATGGATAAAAAAACCAAAACCCAACTTTTTGCTGCACACAGGAGAGCCATCTGAGGTCTAAAGATGAGCACAGGCTGGAAGACAGTCCTGCAATCAAATGGTAACCTTAAAAAAAAAATGCAGGGACAACCATACTTATATCGGATAAGATAGAATTCCAATAAAAGAAGGAAACAAAAGATAAGGGTAGACATTATATAATGGAGGCAATTCAGTAAGAAACAGAACACTTATTTATGTATATATATACACACACACACACCAGACAAGGGTATATCAAAATATATAAAAGAATTATTAACAGACATAAAGAAAGACATTGATAGCAATACAATAATAGCAGGAGACTTCAACACCCTACTTACAACAATGAGTAAATCAATAGGCAGAAAATTAACAGGAACAATAGTGCTAAATGACAAGTTAGAACAGATGTGCTCAATAGACATTTAGAGAATATTTACACAACAACTTCAGAGTTCACATTCTTCTCTAGGGCTCATGGAACATTCTCAAGGATAGACCATATGTTGGGAAACAAAACAAGTGCTAACACATTTACAAAGATCGAAATGATAGCAAGTATCTATCTACTCTGGTCACAATGATATAACACTAGAAATCACCCACAAAAGAAAGCTGAAATTTCCAAAACATGCGGAGGCTAGCCAACATGCTTCTGAATATGTTTTGGGTAAAAGAGGAAATGAAGGGAGAAATTTTTTAAAAATACTTGGAGAAAAATGAGAATGAAGATATGAGCTATCAGAATTATGGAATGCAGTAAAAGCAGTATTTAGAGGGAACTTTGTAGCAATTCAGGCCTACCTCAAGAGATAAGGAAAATCTAATCATATATCTAAAATAATTAGAAAAAGAAGAACAACTGAAGCCAAATTTCAATAGAAGGAGGGAAATAATAAAAATGTGAATATAAATAAACAAAAAAGAAGTCAAAAATATAACAGGATATCAACGAAACCAAAAGCTGCTCCTCTGAAAAGATAAACAAAATTAACAAAACTTTGGCTAGGCTAACTCATAAAAAATAGTAAAAATAATGACTAGAATCAGAAATGAAAGAGAAGTTACCGTAGATTCCTTAGCAGTAAATAGCATGTAAAACTACTATAAACAGCTGTATTTCAATAAATTGCACAACCTAGAAGATGTAGACACATTCTTAAGTTTCATACAGCCTATCAAGAACTAAATCAGGAAGAAATAAAATAAAAAACCTGAACAAACCTATCATAAGCAAAGAAACTGAAAAAAATAATCAAAAGTCTCCCCAAAATTAAAAGCCTAGGAGCAAATGCCTTCACTAATCGGTTTAACCAGAACTTCAGAGAAGAATTAACACCTATTCTTCTCAAATTCTTCAAAAATTGATTAATGGGGAGCATCCAAATACTTTGTAGTCAGTATTAACCTAATATCAAAAGCAGGCAAGGACATCACAAAATAAGAAAATTATAGGCCAATATCTCTGATGAAAATAGATGCAAAAATCCTCAAAAAATATTTGCAAGTCTAGTTCAACAACGCATCAAAGCTATACATCATGATCACATGGGACTTATTTTGGAAATATAAGAATGGTTCAACATACACCAAGCTATTGATATAATACACACAGCAACAAAAGAGAGGGGAAAAATCATATGATTATATCAATAGATACAGAGAAAGCTTTTGACAAGATTCAACACCCATTTTGATATAAAACTCCCAATAAAATAGGGTTAGAAGAAGCAAATCTCAGTATAATAAAGTCCATATATTACAAAACCACAGTCGACGTTATGCTCAGTGATAAAAATAATCAAACTGAAAATATTTCCTCTAAGATCAAGAGCAAGGCAAGGGTGTCTACACTTAACACTGCTTTTCAGTGTCATATTGGAAATCCCAGTCTTAGCAATTAGGCAAAAATAAAAAATAGAAGAAATCAAAATTAAAAAAGAATTAAAACTATCACTATTTGCAATAAATAATAATATATATAGAAAACCTTGAAGACGCCACTGGATAAACTACTGGAATTAATAAATGAGTAAAGGGGCAGTAAAGGGGCAAGCTTCAAAATTAATATACAAATATTATATGCATTTTATATACAAACAATAAGATAGAAGAAAAATGAACTTAGAAAATAATCCCATGTACATACATACACACACATACATACACACCTTAGAATAAACTTAACAAGGGAAGAAAAAGGCAATCACAATGAAAACTACAAGACATTGCTAAAAGAAATAGGAGATAAAGAAAGATGGGGATATATTCCACGCCCATGGTTTGGAACAATTAACATTGTTAAAATGACCATGTTACCTAAAGTGAAACACAAATTCAATGTAATCTCTGTCATAATTCCATTGGAATTTTTCAATATAACAGAAAAAAAAAGTGTTATATGGGATCAAAAAAGACCCTAAATAGCCAAAGCAATCATGAGAAAAAAAGAATAAAAATTGAAACATCACTGTCTTGGATTTTGAACTATACTACAGAGCAATAATAACCAAAACAGATACACAGATCAGTGGAATATAATTGAGACCCTAGAAATAAACTCACACAAATATGGCTAATAAATTTATGGCAAAGGAGCCAAGAGTATACAGTGGAGAAAGACAAGTCTTTTCAACAAAGGATCCTGGGAATATTGGACACATACAAAAGAATGAAAATAGATCACTCTCTAACAGTCTACACAAAAATTAATTCTAAATGGGTTGAAGATTTGTAATATCAGAAACCATAAAATAGATAGAATAAAAAGGGCGATGTGTTCCATAACATTGGCCTTAGAGATATCTTTGGTGACTCAACTCCAGCAGCAAGGGAAACAAAGACAAAAATGAACAAATGGGACTATCTATAAAATAAAAAACTTCTGGATAGGAAAAGAAATTATCAACAAAACAAAAAGACATCCTACTGAATGGGAGACGATATTTGCACATCATATATCTGACAAAGGGTTAATATCCAAAATATATAAATAATGCATAAGACTCAACAAAGGAAAAACAAATCATCCAATCAAAAAATGGACGGTAGATCTGTATAGAAATTTCGCCAAAGAAGATATATATATGTCCAACAGACACATGAAAATATGTTCCTCATCCTCCTTTTTGGGGAAATACAAATCAAAACAACAATGAGATATCACTTTATACCTGTGAGGACAGCATTTATCAAGATTGGACACAACAAACGTTAGCAAGGATACGAAGAAAAGAAAACACTTACATTGTATATGGGAGTGTAATTTTGTGTAACCATTATGGAAAGCAGTGTAGAGATTCCTCAAAAAATTGGATGGAAATTTCATATAATCCCATGATTCCACATCTAGATGTTTACCTAATAAATACCAAAATGTAAATTCAAAGAGATAAATATGTATCTCCATGTTTTTTTGTGGTATTATTTACAACAGCCAAAAAATGGAAACAACCTAAATGCCTAAATGCCCATCTATAGATAAATGAGTAAAGAAGACACACACACACACACACACAGACATACACACACACACAGACATTTGAGGGAATACTACGCAGCCCTTAAAATGAAATCCTGCCATTCACAAGAACATGGATAAAATTAGATTGGGTTTTTCTAAGTGATTTAAGTCAGAAGTAGAAAGCCAAATACCAGATTACCTCACTCATATGTGGACTATAAAGAAACAAAAAAATGATCAGTCAAAACAAAAACTGACCCTTGACATTGACAAAAAAACTGAGGTCACCAGAGGGCAAGGGGGTATCCAATGGATAGTGGTGAAGGGCTATGAGAAATTTGGTGGTAGAGTGTAGTGTTTTACCATATATTTGATGAAGGAGATAAGCTGCTATAGTCCAGAAAAAGCACAGGTCATGGAGCTCTAGCTGATTTCTGCCATTAGAATCCAATGAGAAGTAGGATATTCTCTGCTGGAATGTCTGACGTAATTGCATATAAATATATACCTAGTCAATTTGTTTTGGACCTTCTGCAGTGTTTTGGATATTTTCTAAAATTCCATTTTAATAAAATTAATGTTTTACCAAGACCGTTCCCAATGAAACTATACTTTTCAGTTCAGTTCTTTCCTGCTACATCCAATACACACAGATGAGTGAGAATCCATGATATAAGAAGCAAATAAAGCAAAATCCATTCACACTGTAGTCAAAAGTACCGAAAGTAAGATCTCACTTCTTTGCTTTCTAACTAATCTGACCTGATACCCTTTTTATTGCATAGCTGAATAAAACATTTAGTTAAGATTTGATCTCTGTCTACCATTTAAACAGTGCCTTTGATTAACATTTGGTTATTCTTAGATACAAAGTCTCAGTCTTTTGGAAGGCTTCCTACTTTCCTTTCTGGTCTCACTTTCCCACTCCTCCCTTTTTTGTCTCTCTAAGGTGGTAAATGAGGAGGAGGTGGAGGAGATAATAGGTATGGCTTACATGACCTTGAAGTGAAAAAGAAGAGACAGAGCCTAGTGGTAGGGGTCTCCTGATTACTCTGGTCTCTAGCACAGTCGTCTTGTCTACCTGGCATCTGTGGCTAGTGAACTGGTGATCTAGTCTCTGTCTCAGATTGGTAAAGGCCTGTTATCCTGTGAGACTGGTCCAAACTCAACTCCATTGCATCTTCCATCCAAATCTAGCTTACCCTCTGCTCTGAGGTCCCCTCACATCACCACAAAGAGTTCTGGAAGCTCATAGGCTTTTCCTTACCAAAGAGAAAACTGAGTATTGATCCTCAGAACCTCTTCTGCATGACCGACCACTCTATCTTGAAGATGGGAAGACAGATAGCTCGTATCTTTCTGGAGTGCTCAGGCAGTGGAAAACAGAGCCCTCTCTACTCTGAATGTTCCCTCCACCTGTTCAAATAATTCCTAAATCACAAAGGTCTTTTTTTTTTACTTCTCTGACCCCATTGCTCATGAAGAGCAGGACTCCTTCATGCACCTCTTGCATGCTATCACCCTTCCACCATAAAGTCTATTGCCTGGAAGAAAGAGTCTTTTGTGGGAAGAACCATTAGGATCTCCAGTCTTAGTTTCTTACAGGGAAGACCTAGGTGTTTTATTTTTTTCTCTCCTCAAAAATTCTCTCTTTCAAGACAATAGCCTTATAAATAGATCCTACTTTGAATACTAGAAGCTGAATATTATCTCAGCATTTATAATTCAAAAAAATCTAATTTTTTATCTAGCCCTTCCCATCTTCTCCTTCCCCTATTCCCAAGCATGTACAAAGATACCACCACCATTTGAGCAAATGCCACCACTTGGTCAAAGGGAGAAAGTAATGAAATCTGAAAGCAAGAAAGCACTTTCATATTTTCCAAAACTTTAAATAGAAAGAAAGTTAACACCCTTCTTAAATTAACTAACCCAATCCCAATGAGATTTCAGAGATTATACGGAAACTTGGTCTCCATAGTCATCCAAAATGTATGTTTGTTTCCTGTACCATAAAAGCAGCATAGGAAATTATGCAAACTTTTGGAAAGAACACATTCCTTCTCTAGAATGGGCCCTTTCCTTTCCAGATCTAACTTTACTTTTAGGTCTTTGTTTACTTTTCTAAATACCTAAGTATTAGGGGCACAAAAGCCACTGAGACTTATTTTTAGAAAGAACACCACCACCCTTTATTCCAAGACTCTCAGGTCTCTACCAAGAGATCTTATCTTTTACGTTTGATCGGTTCATGAGCTACACAAATATGTGATTCACAGCCCTTGGGAAATTATTGGTCTAGAGAGGACCACAATACACAGAAGCTCTAAAATGAATCATGAAGGCATCCCTGAGCTACATGGGTCCCAGGTAAAATTATGTCCAGACTAGCCTACTACTGTGGACTGAATTGCAAACATCCCCACCCCAACAAATTGATTTGTTGAAACCCTAATTGTTAAGCCTCAAGGTGACTATAATTGGAAATAGGACTTTCTGGAAGTAAAAATTAAATGAAGTCGTAAGAGTGGAGTCCTAATCCTATGATTTTATTGACTTTATAAGAAGACAGCACGTTCTCTCTTTTCTACACTAAAGGAAAGCCCTTGTGAGGACAACGAGAAGGTGGTTACAGGGAGAGAGATTTTGCTCCTTGAACCTGATCTTGAACTTTCCAGACTTCGGAACTGTGAAAAGTCAATGTCTCTTGTTTAAACCACCTAGTGTATGGTGTTTTATGTCAGCCAAACAGACTAATACTCCAACCAAGATGAGTGGCAACACTGATAGGTAAGAAAGTTTGCTTAGCATCATCTTAACAGTGGTGTTGAACATCAAATGAGATTGTGTGTGTGTGGGCACATGTGTGTAATATGTGTGTAGAGAGGACATTATATTTTGCTCTGAAGTATGCTCATGGCTTTGTAAACATGTTTAATAACAGGGAACTTCCAGTGGTTTCCACACATTTCTTTTAATTGACGGGAGGAATACACTGGGGAATAGTTTTTAGCCTTGTATCAAATGTTTCTCATCATTCTTTCTCAAGATAATCCTCATGAACTTTAGACAAATAATAAGGAAGACTGTAGATTATTTGTTCATCTGATGTTATTATTAGAAAGATTTTATTCACTCATAAAAAATCAAGAGATAACAGTTGGGGCAATTGAAAACAGAGTTCTTCCTTTTTTATCATTTTTAAAAAAGTAAGTTTAAAAAAGAAAGCATATCTATTACTGTATATTTAGTGGAAACTAATACCTATACCTGCTTTAGGTGAGGAGGTAGGTGTTACCACACACTTTTCTTTTTTCTTTTTTAATCAAGAAAGGAAGCATGAAGAGGAAGAAGGTTTTTTTGTTTGTTTTTGTTTTCAGGGAAGGAAAGAAGAGGAGGGAAGAGTACTTTTGTGTATTTGCTTATTTATTTTTTTGTTTATTTATTTTGGTTGTTTCCCTTGGCCCTGGGTTTTAAACCATACCCTAGTCATCAACTTAGTGCCTAAGCCACCAGGGTGCACCTTTCTCTCTTTCTAATCACATTTCCTTGGGCCAGTTTCTTTCTTTCTTTTTTTTTTATTGTAGTAATTATTCTCCACATTCAAATAACTTCCTGTGTATAGGTTCCCTATTCCTTAGATATATGTCAGCATGGCTACAATTTCTTAACCACTGTGCCTCAAGTCCAACACCTGTAAAATGGGAACAACAGTGCACCTCTATCGAAGATTGATGAGATAATATATGTGAAGTCCACAAAACAGTTTCTAGTACAGAAGAGAAAATCAATGGTGAGCATATTAGCATTATCATGACTATTGTTATCATTATTTTATATATCTGAAAGCCAAATCTAAGAACATTCAAGGAATCCTAAGTTCACTTAGTTAATAAGTGACAAAATCAGGAATCAAATTCAGAGCCACCAGATGTCAAGATTATACTCTTAAATTATTCACCATCTTATTCTGTCTCTAGACATCTAGATAGGAGCAGTATGCCCTTTACAGATACAGAGCTGACCAATACTCCGTTGATAAAACTGTTTAAAGCAAAGTCCTTCCTTATTAGAAAAGAACTGGACCATTTGCCTTGTCTTGTCTCCAGTGAGCTGTTTGGATCGTTGCCCTGATGGGGAGCAGCCAAGTCACCTTAATCTTTGTCTTTCGTGCAGCCTCCTTCTCCACACCCCACCTCCTGGAAGTTGAGACATCAAAGACATGGCAACACAATGAAAAGCCTAAACAAACATTTTCTGTAAGGATCATGTGAGAGGGAATTTTTCTTTTTCATTAAATATTTGATAGTATCTTAGTCTTTTTTATGTTACTTTTCCATATCTTGGAGTGGTTAAAAGTACATGATTCATTGAAATGACCAAGGGAGGAAAAGCAAATGAATCACCGCACTCAGCCCACATGGATCTTCTGGTCACTGTGCCCTGGGAACAGCATCCCAAGAGCCAAGCCCACTAGTCCCACCTGCTACAGCTGCTGGCTACACAGGAGAAAGGAGACATTTGGGACTCACCAAAAAGAAGTGAGTCAGGGAAAGTGAGAAACAGCAGAGCCTCAAGAAGTTTCCTTGTAACTCTTACAAAAAGCATTCTCTGCTATCAATTTAGCAGTTTCTTGCCCACATTTCATCACTTTCAACTCCTGGGTATGCCCTGCTGCAGATCAGTCACCCCTTGCATGCTACACATACTTCAGAGAGTGACAGTCAGTGTCATTTTCCTCCCCATTTATGTAAGCTAGAGGTCCTTAGACTTGTGTATCTCTGCAACAGATAAATCTCTGTTGCTTTTATTGTTTTTATTGCTCTGTTGAAATCTATCTAGCATGTACTTCTGGCAGCAGAGTGCCCTGGTTAAGGCCACACTTCAGGATTGAGTCTTGAGGAGTTAGAGGGAGAATTACTACATCCCTCAACCCACTTTGCCATGGACCTTTTGAAGCTTCTCTCTTCTATCACCTAATCAATGAACCACATTTGAAACGTAAACTCACTGTCCATTTCCTCTCAGCCTGGTTCTCTCTCAGTATACGGTTTCTCTCCATTCACTGCTTGTTTATCTCATCACAGCCTTTGGTGGTTTGGGGTCCTTAAACTTGATCTCCTACATTCCCAATTATTTAGTTTTTGGACTTTAGGTAAGTTGATCAATCCATATTATCCTGAGTTTCCTCATCTGTGACAAGAGAATGATAATCCCCATTTCCTAGTATTAGGTGAGTAGAGTCTTTCTTACCCGACATCATCCAATAACCTCTTTTTCTCCAGGGACTGGCCCCTGAGCCTTCACTCAGGTGTGTTTAAAAAGTGTTTCCACTAATATTTTCTCTCACAGTATATCTATTTCTTTATTTCTTCTGTCTTTATCAGGATTTATAATTCAGCTGCTACTTTATTTCCTGATAGCCAGGGCTGATTCATCTGCACATTGCATTAGCACTTTAGTTCTCTCATCCAAATCAATAATAAAAACTAAAAACAATGTCAGTTCTTCTATTGGTCTTTTTTTTACAAATCCATTTAAAAGTCTCTTCACAGAATTTATGCAACTTTTATATAAATCCAGATGCGTGAACTGAAAAAGTGGTAGAAAGGCTGCCATATTTCACATAAGTAATTTTACCAGATTGAAATGCCCTCAGGTAATTTTTAAAGATAATACTTCAATCTCTGTTCAGTTTGGAAAAAACCAAGCAAAAAGATAAAGGTTTCAATGTAGTATTGGGTTTATATGCTGTGTTAATTGGTTGTAGGTATATTTATATTCATTCTTTTTCACCTGCCTAGGGTATAAGAGGTATTTTCTTTGCAAACAGTTTGTTCAATTTTAAGTTTGATAATACATTTCCTTCTTTTTATAATGGCTTCTAAAACTCAGCTCTTAAATATTTATAGGCAGAGTTCTCCAAAGGAACGAAGCAGTTAAGTCTGTCATTTAAAATTCACCTACCCAGCCCATTTCAATCTAACTGATTTTCCAAATTTCAGTTGTGGAACAATTTCAACTGAAAAAACCATAAGGGAGCTTCCTTGACATCTATCACTTATTTAAGGTTTTTTGTTTCCTTGTTTGTTTTTAAGTAGCTGTACCAAATCTACTCCCTCCAAATAGCTAATTACCAACAAATGAAGTGATTATAGTTCTGTAAACTCTTCTGCTGTCATCCTAAGGGCCATTCTGTTTGCTTGAGACCTGATTTTCTACAAAAGACTCAGTCCACTCATTAGAAGTATTGTGAAATTACCAGCACACAAGCACTGATACTAGGAAGAAATAGAAAAGCAAGATTTTCATAATCAGCAGTGTTTCAATAGATTATTGTCCCTATTTAGAGTATGAATTATGACTAAATAAATGATTATGATGAAAATAAAATATCTCAATTTAATCATAATTGGACATTGTCATTACTTCTATAGGAAAAGGGAATTTCAGATAGAGTTGGTTAGTAGTTTTCACCAGCATCTAAAGCATAATCTAACAAAAGCAGACCCAAATCAATCTATTGCAGTCAGCTGTTGTAATTAAAATATTAATTATAAGAGAGAAAAGATTAGATTAGCATACAGACTGGAAGGTGCCAGTGTAAACCCATTGGGAGGTCAGGCAGATAGGTGACCCTCAGACTGGAGGGTGACCTGGATTGTTGACGCCTGGCTGAGAAACGTGTTGCTTCATTTTGGCCACTTATGACAAGTGGAATGCAGGCCCAAAGGCAGGAAGGCCTGTTATTTCTTCTGATTTTTTGATAGAATCCAAATAGATTTCTTCCTAATGTGAATTCTTTCCCTGTTCAAATTTTTTAACTAATTTAAATTAGTAAAGTATTCAATGTAAGCCAAAAGGAAACATGTCAGTAGGTAACATCCAGCTTGCTTGCTGCTATGTGGTCTTCAAATTATGTGATGCGCTGGCTAGATGGTCACCAAATCTCTGTCCTTTCTGAGTCCACAACTAAATTATACTTCCCAGTCTCCCTTGCACTTAGGTCAAAAGAATGTGGGTAGATGCAATGGGCATCACTGCCAGGTTCCACCTCCCTTCTCCTCTCTTTTCTGCCAGTCAGATGCAGAGGATCCAGGGGGACTCCAGGGTACTGGAAGATGGCAGAACCTCCCAATGTAAGGATCTCAAATGGCCACATAGAGGAGAGTCTCCCTTCCTACCCTCCACCCCCACTTTGACAAGACTTGTACTGAACTGTAATGAGAGTGAGAAATAAACCTTTTTAAAGCCACTGAGATATTGGGGTTATTTGTTACAATGTTTAGCTGAGATTGATTAATATAGATTAAGATTTTTTTTAATATGTCAGTAATGGTCTTAGCCCATTTTGATCTCGAAGCAATGAAACTGCGAATATAAGAGAACAATATTTTTCATGCTAAAATAGTAGGCATGGAATAATCCTAATATTTTATATTCACTTCAATTTTTCAGGTGACAAATGGGTGAATACTTTTATATTTAAACATTAAGAAATGTTGCTACAAGAGAAAATAAGCCCTTGCTCTATATAAAACACTCTAACAACAAAGTCAGGGTGAATTAAAGAGATCACTCCTCATCATATTTTCAGGCCCTTTTCTCCATCTGTTACCTTTCATTTTTATGGTTGATCTACAATCCTATCACTTCTTGAAAAACCTGAGTGACCCTGTGTTGAGTAGAAATTATAGTGTTTCTTCCCTTTCTCTCCCGCCCATGACTTAATTTTTCTGTCTCTACCTTCATAAATTTTAGATGCTTAAAATTCCTGTTGCTAGCATTCACCCTCTTGTGGAAATACTAGTGCATTTTAGAATGTTTAACTATTGCTATTTTAAAATCATTTCATCTTTGGGAAACTTGAATAAGTTCTAAATCAGTGAGGCATATATGCATAGCAAATAGAAGAAATACTACGGAATGCGTTTTATGACTCCTCTGGTTCATTCTCAGAATGGAGAATTCCATTCCCAGCAGTGGATAAATCCATAGGAACATAGCAAAATAAAAGAATGTAATAAAACATCCATAGTAATAATGATAGATTTTTTTTCAAATGAATTGGTATACTAGCCATGTACATACGTAACTTAAAAAACACACTTACGGGAGCAGAAAATAAAGTTTGAAAATTAGTAGTGATGTTATCTTGTGGTTAGATTGGGCACCAGAGGACAGCACAAAGCAGTAATAGTCTTCTTATAATCACTATAAGTCAGACCTTTGGTAGATATCATATCTAGCAGTGAGCCATAGTGCAGACAATAATGTAGCACTTGGAGGTTAGAAGAGAATCACAAATTTTATTAAAGGGAATGATAATAAGATCACCTAGAGAAAGGAAAACTGTAAAATAACTAAGCCACAGTTTTCCAGTATATAAAGGGTTTCACTTCCTTTCTTTGAGGAGGGAGGGAAAAATTAAGAAAAAAATGTACTCAATCTCCACTCTTTGGAGATTTTAATTAGGCAATGAATGGGTCAGAGAATACTGAGGGACCATTCCTATAGTGTTTCTCCCATCTCTGGAAAAGCTATCTCTAATAATGTGACCATACTGGTCTCCGCTCATCATGCTGCATAGCTCCTAATTCAGATTATTCTCTGTTTCCTCTAGAGACATGCCTCTCTACCTAGATAATTGGGTATTATTAGAAGTGAGTTGCCTCTTTATCTATTTAGTGTTAAGTCAAAGGTGGGGGAACTGATAACCTAGGCTGGAAAAAAAAATAGTGATAATCAAAGCATTAACAAATATTTCATGATTCCTAATTATATTTTTTATCATCCCAATAAATAGATTACCCAGCATGACAAGGAAGAACCTTCTAGTAAGCACTACTATTATTGCTTTACTGATGAGGAAATTAAAATATAGAAAGGTTATAAAACTTGCCTAAAGTTTACAGAGCTAGCAAGGTTGGAGATAGGAGTTAAAATCAGACAGGAAATTTTTAACTAATTTCATAGTCACTACTATACCATATTGAGATACTAGTTAATTTGTGGGGATAGAAAGTGGCAGCTACCACTGAACTAGTCATGTGTGAGCTAGGCTTGGTTATCCAAACAGACCTTGAAAGAAGACTCCTAAGGAATATATGAGGCTGAATCATAAAAAAGGATTGGTTTTAAAAGCATTGGTTGCTATCCATGAACTGAGTAAAATAACAGACAATGTCCAGGGAGATCTAGATCAGTTTCTAAGAAGCGGAAAATTATCTGGGGTTAACATAGAGCAGAGATAAAAAGAAAAAAAATGAGGCCAAACAGAAAAAAGAGTATCTTGCAAATAATTTTGTTACTATATCAAACCAAAAAGCCAAGATATCTAGGTTAAAAATTGTGGGTTACATAATTTTCTTGAATATTCTGACTTTGGCTTTCATAACTTTTAGAAGAAACCCTTGGAAACAGACAATAGGGAAGGTTATCAATTAAATGACTTGTTTTAGGACCAGGTGACCTAGCTGGGTGAAGGATCCTGGATTATGCAGAAGGTAAAAGGAACAAGGAAAAGAAGGGGCTTTGGGTCTTGTCCACACTTGAGCCCTAGAGGGAAAGAAGCAGTCTCATAAGTTTAAAGAAAAGGTTAACAGAAAAGGTTAAAGTATAAGAACTCCAAAGGTGTCTTCTGACACTCAGGTTGAAGACTGATTGACCCAAAAAATCATCCCATGAAAGACTTTCCCTCTGGGGCACTCATCTGTCCAAATCTTAGAGGGGATTGAGCCTTAACAGTGAAGTTCCCTTTCGCTTTCACCTACACTCAACCTTTCATCATATCTGAATTATGTCAGAGGAGCAATGGAATGAAGATTCATCTCTTCTTTCTGTACAAACAAGGAAATAGCTTCTAGCAATGACTTCCCCAAAGATCCAAATCATAAAGGAAGAGACTCACAGTCTACATTAGAAAGAGACACCAACAGGACACCAAAGTTAACATTAAAATCAATTGCTATTAGGTCTCTAATGTCATCATTTTTCAAGGTTGTCAACTAGTCCAGGGCTTTTGCATTTCCATCTAGGTTTCAGAGTCAGTGGTTCAATAGTTACACACACACTAAAAAAAAAAAAAAAATCTGATGATTTCAATTAAGATTATTCTAAGCCTACATATGAGGCACTTGCAATTTTTTTTCCAGAAGGTCAGATAGTAAATATGTTAGGTTTTGAGGGCAAATATAGATCTCAAAATATAGATAAATGAATAAGTATGATTGTGTTCCAATAAAACTTTATTTGTAAAAGCAGAGAGCAGGTTAATGTGGCCCATAAGCCATAGTGTGTGTTTGTGTTATAATAGGGGAGGTAAACATTTTTTCCTACTATCTTCCTGGGTTTTGCATCTGGGGCCCTGAGAATTAGACTTATACAAGAGATAGAGTAACAGAAGAAAAATAAATAGAAGTTTATTGACATGTGCAGCACATTACAAGAGGGAGAAATTCAGATATGAATAATTGAAAGAACTGGTTAGAATTTGGGAGTTATTGATCACTTTAACAAAAAACAATCAGTTTCTAGAGAAGTGACGAGTCAAAGGAGAGGGGTTTCACTTTTTAGGGGAGACAAAATCTACTTGGGAAAACTAATGATTTATAAGGGTTAGGAGGGAAGATTTGTTTGTGTAGACTTTTTCTTGATATCATCTTGTCCCTAGGGTTAAGTTTGTTACCCTTTCTTGATAAGGAAAGTATGGAGGAAGACACCTCTTCAAGAGGAATCAGTGTTTTGCTTGCAGGAAGATAGGAGGAGTGCAGAGAACTTGTCCTGTGTCTGTTTTTTCTTAATTGCCTTCAACTCCAAACAATCCTCATACCACAATGGCATATTTGGAGGTGACATACTCTCAGCCTCTTCAACCTGTTATAGATAACTAGCATTAAACAGTGTTGAATTTTCCAAGCTTTGAACATAATGTATCTCTCCTGTTGATTTAGGTCTTCTTTAAACATTGACTTTGCAATGTTTTGTTGTTTTTGATATTAGTAGTGTACATTATGGTTAAATTTACGGTGTACATGGATTTTTTTTTTTATAATTTAAGTGGATTAAAATTGAGTTTGTGTCAAGGAAGTTTCTTTCTGTAGAGTCTATTTCAAGGAGTATGGGAATTCACAATTTATTCCTTGTCATTAAAAAGAACACTTCTAGTATAGTGGTTACTAAGTGATATTCAAAAATAGAGCTATAATGAAATTAAAAATCAATCTGGACTAATCTACCCTTAAAATCACATTGATTTTTCTGTCTTCAATTTAGTGTTTCCAAGTAAAGATTTTCAAAAAAGGCAGCAGAGGGACAGAAAATATGGAATTAAAATTACAGAGTCAGCTCTCTACAAGTTATAGTTAAGGGAGAGCAAGAACTGCTCCATATTTTATTTCAAATAACTTGCATTTTTTAAAAATGCAGATTTGCCATTATTGTTATATCTTGCTTACCTTAAGATGGTTAGGACATGCTTCTGAGAGGCCATGAAATTAATTCTGGAATTATGAATTTGCCACCAAAAAAGTCCCAAAGTAAAAAGACATAAACAATGAAGAGTGCTTCATACTGTCCATAGGTATCATACAGGGGTGTAGAACATGGTTTGGAGACAAAGAGTCCAGATTTTGGTCCTGGCTCTGATACTTCTACTTTCTGAGGTCGTGAGATAAGTGTTCCATTTAGACCTCTGAAGTCCCAACTTTCCCAGGTATAAGATGAATATAATAATACCTACTCCATAAAGTTTTGGTAGTGAATGAGATTATATGCAAAACAGTTTTCAGATAGTGTGTAATAAATGATCAATAGGAGATAGAGACTATTCTTATTTATGAATATAATAATATTGATGATAATGTTTATTACAAACCTTACATATTTGGCAAATTTATCCTGACTTTCCCCACCAAAGGCCTTAATACAAGCAAGAAAAATACCAGATAAATGTCTTTAGATTGCAGTAATCAACTGGAGAGGGGTGAAACATATAGAAATGGATGAGATTGATGGTATAGAAACAAATAATAGTTCTTCCTCACTGTACTTCACCTGAGAAAGGAATACCCAGAAAAGAACAATTAAGCCCTGTTCTGAGATTTTAGCATTACAAGAAGAAACAGAATCTCTTTTAGGAGACTCTACTTTTGGTCTTTTGGATCCTAAATCTACTATTTTCTGTTTTGTGTCAAGTCCTAAAATGAAGGCTAAGACTTTTCCTTAAAAATATAGCTCAGTGGGTTTCTCAAGAATTAGTATTCCACCTAAGTGAAGTGGTTCATTTCAGGTAAGACCAACAATGAGGTGATTGTTAACATATAGTGTACAACATACTAAGACTAGAGGTTAAGTCTAAAAGAAGTTAAGGAAAGCAATGATATTTTCAGAAAAGTCTTTACTCCATGAAAAAAAGCAGTGAATAAAATCATATTTTATGTAGATAAATTTAGTTCCTTTTAGTAGAAAAAAATGACCTGACATGCAACATAAATAATCTTTTATACAACTACTTTTTAAAATGCATCCATCTATCTTTCATTGTATTTTATTACTGCAGCATTATTATAAACAATTTGAGCAGGATCATTTACAGGGAAAAGAATCGAGAAAGTAGTACTTACTCATAAGAGGAGTGATGAAATACTGATACAAACATTTGTGTGTATGTGTGCAGATTTTCACATTTTTCTTTGTCTGTCTTTGTATGTTTTAGGTTAATGGATTTCCTTGGGTAGTATTTCTTCTGGAAATGCTTCTCATTTCTTCTGGGCTCTGAGTTCCTTCCTGAGTCCAGTTATGTGTCAGGCACAGCATCTAACACATTAATTTAATTGTTCTTTTAATTATGTTGACTTGAGCATCTCTCTTGAAAGCTGGGGGAAATATCCTTTTGGCATCCAGTCATTTTATTTCATATACTCAAGTTCGTCAACAGAAATCTTGACAAATGACTACAAAATGCTAGCTCTTCCTATCCCCCAAATCAAACTTTCAATCTTAAAAAAACAATTTTTTTTTAATTTTAAAAAGATGAAGTTTCCAAGGCCCACATGGCAGAAAAAACCTGTAAATGTAAGACAGCACTTCTGAATGTGCCACGCCCACAGGGTCTGTCAGTAGCCCCTCCTTCTGCTGCTCTCTGCTATCTCGTCCTATTTCTCCTGACCCATGAGCTGTTCCAAACTTAACTTTCCAGAGGGGTTTTGTTGTCGTTGTTTTGTTTTTTTACTTTCCTCCAAACTTAGGGCTTTCCCAGAAGGCTACTGGGAATTGGTTCCTAGCCTATTCCCTACTCCACCACCCACCACTGGCAGTGATGGGACTAAAACAAACAACCCACATTTCTCAGCTAGGTCTCCTGTTCATGTCCTACTCCAATATGAAGAGTCAAGGACAGAGGAGGGCAGCCCCACAGGCAAAGGAGAAACTCCAGTTCTTCTAGACCTTTAGCCCTTCGCTTAATCAAAGAAACCATCTAGTGCCCACTGGCCTAACACTCTTTTCCTGATCGAGAAATGGTCTTCTGTCCCTGTTCTCTAGAAGAACATAGAAAGGGAAGCTATTTATCTTTACTTTTAGAGTAAGAGTGAGGATGAGTCATTCCTCCTTGCCATATGGTGACCACTCCCCACTCTTTTCTACAACCCTAGATCCCCTTTCCATGCCTCAGCTCAAAATATAAATGTGGATCTGCCCCAGCAACCTAGAATGTATCACAAATTCTCCATACATATGCTACTAAATTTGGGATTTTCTCTTACCATCAGTGCCTAATGTTAATGTATTCATTTGTTCAATCTGTTAAAGAACCTCAAAGAAATGGGGGAACTTCTTCTTTGACCACCCCCACACACTCACAGAATTTATTTACTAAACGTCTACTATGTTGGACGATTATGCTAAACACCAAGATATATCCAGCCCTACATGGAATCAGCAATTATAATATGTGGTGAGATTTACTGTGTAGAATTGTTATCGGGTTTGTTGGTTCTTTAGTTGTCTCCCCAAAAGAAAGAATTCAGTCGAGAAGCACAGACAAGCATAAGCCAAATTTATTGCGATTAAAGCAACAGTAGACTCTAAAAGAGAGGGGTTGGAATGGGTGACTGTAAAGGTCAATGCCCAGTCCTCCTTTTGTTTCATTGATTTATAGGGCAACTCATTTTCATATTCTCTTCCAACTGCCCCCCTATTCAGGGCAAGGGACCACCCTGGGATGTACCAGCACATGCCCAGTGGGTGCCAGGTTAGGGTAAGTTAGACACCTGCGGTATGTGGCTTTTGAGGTCAGGCACATGCCTGGTGGACCAGAATTGTCCACCCTGCAAGTGGAAGTTCATATTCTGGTTAAAATACCCCTCCTGAGGTGCCCACTGTGCCTGTGTCTTTGCGCTTGCTCAGGCGCAGGCTGTGCTTAACAGAGGGTTCAAATATTTTGCATTCTAGAGAAGCAATGGTTTTGTAAATTTTGCTGTCAACAGGATGTATTTGATTGCAAGTTCTATTATTTGGGGGCACAAGGTATTTGTCACAATAGCCACAAGGTGTTTGTCTTCTTTTTACAATAACCATAAGATCACAAGCTGTAACAAGTTTCAAGTTTCACCAGCTCCTGGGCCAGGAATTCTTTCATTGTTTTTAAGTTCTCAGTTGACTCCTTAACATCAAAACACCAGATCCTTAGGCTGATGGACAGGATATCACAAGCTCCTTCACCACGTGTTCTCCCTGCCCCAGAGTTCTTATCTGACTACCTACTCTAAGAGGAGAATGCATCTAAACATGGCTGGGATGGCAGAGGTTGAAGAAATGCATCTCAGAGATAGTGATATTTGAGAGACGATGTTCTATAAAAGAATTAGGAATTAACTAGAGGGAAAAGGAACATTACAGGCTGGGAGATCAGCATATGCAAAAACCTAGAGGTATCGACCAGTGAGGTTGATTTCAGGAAATGAGAGTGACCCAGTGACCCTGTCTGACTAAATATCGATTTAAGGAGTAGAAGTATGCTGATATGCTTATTGCGTGACTTATGGGAGGTGAGAGAATACAACTTTATTTTCCCCACCAATTATCCTTCCAAATTTAATGGGGTAATTATTTCCTGCTTGTGAAGAACATCAGATTTGAAATTATTTTATTACCTGCTCATTCCTAGGTTATCGGGAAGTTAGAATGTCTAGTTCAAGCCTCAGTTCAAAGCCTTTATACTTCACGGAAAAGTGGGCCTTCTCTCCACTCAGTGTGCTAAGGTCCAGTAAATGGCTACCTGCCTCTGTCAGTGTGGGTATGACTTACCACAGCTCCCCACTTTCTCCCCCATTTACTAGCTACTGTTTTTGGTCCACCCAGAAAGCAGTGTAGGGGAGAGAAGTAAAAGAAGAGGGCAATTCTTGTATAGCAGTTGCATCTTGGGGTTCAGCAGATGCTTAAAGCTGACTCTCCCCCAGGGACATTTTCAGGTTCTTGGAAATTTACATGTCTAAGGACTCCACTCTTTGTTTTCTTGACTCAGGCAAATGTTCCTCTATTCTGATGGTAATTTGATAATTCTTTTTAGAGAATTTAGGAATCCAACATTCATTTTTAACTTCTTGCTGCCCTGTTTCCTCCAGCCATATTGGACAGAAACTTAACCAGGATGCACTGGCTGTTTTAGAGGACCCACTCGTAAACTTTGCTCCCACATTCTCTAGGAGCAAAAAGTGCAAGTCTGACCTATTGTAGCTGTCTGTCCTGGACCACTATTTTCTTCAGCTGTTCCTGGGCATGAGGCAGGCAAAAGTCTTTGTGCCCTTGAGTACAGGCTCTTTGAGAGGCCTCATGAAAAGCACCCTGTTAAGTAACCCCCACACCCGAAAATAGAGATATGCTAATCTCTAATACCTCAGAATGTAATCTTATTTGGAAGTAAGATTGTTGCAGATGCAGTTAACTAATTGATGAAGTCACACTGGAATAAGGTGGGTCCTTATTCCACTATGACTGGTATTGTTAGGTAGCGAAGTTAGCCTTGAGCAGAGTGCAGGGAAGAAAGGAGAGGGTAGGAGAAACAAAGCCAGAAAACCATTCATCAGTGTGAATCCGAAGTCCTCCAATCAGTTTAAAGTGCAACTAAGCACCAATCAAGAGTCTAAGAATGGAAGAGCTGATGCTTAGCTTTGGACTGTTAGAACAAAGGTGTTAAATCATAAAACAGTGCCAATCCGAAGTCCTCCAGTCAGTTTAAAAGAAACCACTAACAGACCAATCAAAACCCTTATGTCCCTCAGAATGCCCATGGACAGGGATGAAGGTGGAGGGCAGGCTGCCAGACTCCTCAAAAACTCAGGCCCCTAACCCCGCAGGGTTGCTTCCCTCCTGCCACCCTTATTCTATCTCTTAAAGGGTATGCATCGCTCCCACTTCAATAAATTTCACTTGCTTTCTGCTGGCCGTGCTACTTTCTTTGGCCCCAGAGCAGGTGGACTGGACAAAATCTTCTTATAAGGACCCCAAAGCAAGACCCCAAGACCCTCAGTAACAATATCCATATTAGAAGAAAGACTGCCAAGAAGAATGCCCTGTGAAAATACAAAGACATACAAGCAAGAAGTCCATGTAAAGACAGAGGAAGAAATTAGAGTGATCAATCTGGAAGGCAAAAAATGCCAATCAGAAGCTCTGAGAGAGAATAGATTCTGCCTCATGCTCAGAAGGAATCAACTCTGCTGACAGCTTGACTTCAGATTTCTAGCCTGCAGAACTGTGAGAGAATAAATTTCTGTCATCCAAGCCACCCAACTGATGGTAGTTTGTTACAGCAACCCTGGGAAATTAACAAATGCCCTCAAACACTTGAAGTGAAGAAAGCTATACATAGGTCCCCACACACACCCCTCTCCTTTTTGGGAAGATGGGGCTGAGAGCACAGCTAAAAGGGACATAATAGAGGAGCTGAAGCTAAAAGTCAGGTAAAGGCAAAATTAATTAACAAAAGAGATGAGCCTGAAAAGAAAAAACAGATCACTGAAATAGATTCCAAAGACCTGGCCTATGTAAAGTTGGGGTCATTCCCCAACAAGCCCTCCTTTATTCCAAAGAAGACAGTTTATTCTCACTCTTGAGGGCACCTTTTCTTTTTCCTTTTTTCTCAATCAACTTTTTACTTATTAATGCTTTGAGTGGTCCTCAAATTCCTTTTCGAGACTGAACTCAAGACCCTAACATGCAGGGCTAGAAAGGACTGGAAGATGAGATAACAAAACGGGATGGGACTAGGAGGCAGCCAGTCCCTCTTGGGACTGGGTTTCTGTGATGCATGGCTAAAACCAGTCCAGGCTGGGTGACCCGTCAAACCTGAGACTCACACTCGGAGTCCCTCCTCATTCCTCTGCCAGCTTCCGCTGCTTCTGGCGCTGGGTCCCATCTATGCCCCATGGCGTAGCAACATCTGTCTCCAAATTAATCACTTTACAAGTCCTCTTTCTACTTCCTAGGCTTTTGTATACCTTTGACCTAGTTGAAGTGATCCAAGAATTATAAATCGAGCAGCCTAGAGCAGAACTAGGTCACACCTTGAGAAAGAATTCAAGTACAGGTTTATTTGGGAGACGCAGGAAGCTAACAATAGGGACAGGGGAAGTAAGAAGAAAGATAAATCAACCAACAAAGGGAGTGTTATCTGTTAACCTCCACTTGGGATGACTGGAGATTAATCACTCAGGGAAGTTCTAGGAAATAGTGCAAAACATACATCAGTTGCCCCACCTGAGGACTCTGACTTAAAAAGAAAGAACAAATTTGACAAATGTTTAAAATCTGATACATCTTTAAAATTTAAATCTGCTTTCTCTCAAAATATATTATTAAGAGATGCAAAGACTTTAGACAGTATTTGAACCGTTGGTAACAGAGGATTAGTATTCAGAAATGTAAAGAACTACTAAAATGACAAGGAACATGTAAAAACAAAAAAACAATAAACATGGGTGGAGACTATGATCAGGAACCTTATTGAGGTGCAAATCCCAAATGTCCAAGAATCATACAAGGATATTCTCAACCTCACTAGTAATCAGGAAAAATGTCAATAAAATAACAATGAAATACTATTTCATACACTTTGGATTGGCCAAGATGTTAAAAATCCAACAATATTAATAATTGGCAAGGAAGTGGGAAATGGGGAACATCTCACACTGCTACAGATTGTAAATTAGAATGCTCTGTAAATATCTGTATACGTAAATAGTTCATGCTTTCTTAACAGTTTTTCGAATGTTAAGTCTTATTAACTGTCAATCACCCAGGTCTGTCCTTTCCTTCTGAACCTTTCCCTGAAGCATCACCATGCAAGATTTATTCTCCTTCACCCGCTGACTGCCTGTGAACATCAAAACTGCAGCTGTTTTCCTTCCCCCAATTCCTCTACCACTATTCGATGGGCAGTGATAACAGTAGAGAGATTTCCGGATGGACTGCAAAATGTTCCATTAGCAACATATTCAATGAGCAGTACTTTCGAGAGTTTGGCTAGGGAAACTAAGTCCCATTCTCAAAGGTGTTCTGATTTGCTGCATTTCTGCTTAGTCCACAGTTCCATCAGTTCTAATATGAATTTGCTGAAGATGCAAAGACAGCCAGTACTTGTGAGTTTAGTCTACCTAAATGAATTCATTGATTACAAGCTTGAAGTTGCCCCCAAAATATCTCTTTTAGTTGGCCTATGAAGATGATTAAAAACAAATATCAATGACTTAAGTTTCACATAATTAGAATTTTGCCTTTCCAGAGCTACCATATTTATCTAATTTAATCGATATCCTGAGGATTCCAATGTTGCCTTATAAAAATAGTCTGGCTTACCTACATCTGGAAAGTCAGCTGAAGCCAGATCCAAGACAGACACTTTGACAGAGATCTAAGCAAGATGCCCAAGGGCAGGAGAAACCCTAAAAGAGAGTTATTTTAAGAAACTGCTTAATGACTGAGCACCATGGAATCTTTCACTTGGCAGGTGAAATTACCTTACCTGGAGATGTCATTTGAAGTTGACAGGCAACAATGACTGCTGTTTTAAAAGGGGGGTGAATTTCAGTACTCTAGCAATTGTTAGACCTTCTGAGACACATCTCCATTCTGTATTTATACCTGTACTTAGGAAGAAAAGAAAAAGAACTAAGTCAAGCAGGGGAGGGAAGGAAGGATAAAAAGAAGAGAGAAGCAGAAAAATCGTTTCTGCCTTGATTACCTATTCCCAACACCTGTATCATTTCAAAGGCTAACAGCAATTGATCTCTTAAGATGCATCAGGCTTTGTGCCAAGTGCTTTACATTTGTTAGCTTATTCAACTTTTATAACAACTGAAGCATATAGCATTATTTCCCCTTTCTTGAAGTGCTAAAACTAGGATAGTCCCAGGCGTAACAAGTGTAGGTTAGTCATCCTACTGGGATGCAACATTTGAAAGAAACCTTTATTCATTTACACAGTTTCTCCAAGTTAAATGAAAGACATTAGAGTGTTTAAAAGACATTATAGACTCCAAAAGAGCTTTCTAGTCAAAGGGAATATTTTTCACTTTGTTAGATATATATGAAACTTGGTGGTATGTTTCCATATATGTATATGTGTATGTGTGTGTATATGTATGTGTATTTTCACATACATATACACATATTATTCCTTTATGCATATGCATGAATGACTTGTTTGAAGACCCTGCACCAGAACGTGGAGGTGGAAAAGAGAGGACAGAGCAGGACTCGGGGACAGCAGCAGCAGGTTGGCATGGGGAGATGGAACACTGAGAGATCATGTTGATGATTTCAGGTTGTATCTTAGATACAATAAGTGGAACAAGCCAGCGAAAGTTTAAGCAGAGGAGTTACATATCCAGATTGCTCTACTAAAGGATGACTTGTTTTTAAGCATGTTTGATAGGGCTAAGGAAAAAGAATAGTTATGAAGTTACTAACCAAGTGCAGATTTTGTTTCTTGATGATGCTGAATTTTAGCAGAATTCTGGACACCTATGAAGTCTAAATAAAGAACAGAGGAAAGGATACAAGAAGTTTGACAGAATTCAGGTGACATAGCTCATCTCAAATCAGGAAATTGCTTTGTGCTGAATTTAGATGAGTGTCTTGACTTAATGCATATTTCTTTCTTCTGCCTGGGTTTATTCTGTCCCCTAAAACCACACTGAGTTACCCTGCCCCATTCTCATCCTCTCTCCTCTTCTGTCTGTTCTTCCTTGTCATTGTTTATGTCTCTATTCCAAGCTTAGGGTGGTGCTCAACTTTGGGGCTCCCATCTTTCCCATCTTTGCAACGGTTCCTACTGTGCCCTACAGCACAGCTGGAGGAAGACACATAATTATACGGGGTTTAGCCAGGCATTGTAATTTTCAGCTTTTTGGCCACCGGTTAAGTGATTGGTTCACTGAGTTCATTTCCTTTGGTGGAGAGGTGTTAGTTTCACAAAACCATCACCTTGGTTGACTCTGATTATTGCCTCTCAGAGCCATCCTCACCCAAAGAGTATTGAATTCCTAAAGGCTCAGGACTGAAAGGTCAGCAGGAAAATTGACTTCCACTTCCACTTTCTGGGCTGGTCCCTGGCTTCTAATCATGAACGGACCAAAGGTTAATGAGAGACAGAGATTTTTGCTTCTCTGTTAATAGAAGATGTTTCTTGAGAAGTCACTCTTAAAATACCAATCTCAGCTCCTGAGATAGACTCATAGCAGAGCTCAGTCTGCCAAGACAAATATGCTTCCCTGTGCTAGTTTCCCAATGATCTCCCCCTCTTCACTACTATTTCCCTTTCCCAACCTCAAGAAGGTTCCAGCTGCAGATGGCCCTAGTGAAGGAGGTGGCAGTAGCGTGCACATGTCCCTCCCATGTGTGTCATGGTACCCACATCTTCATCCAGGTTGTCATCTGGCTGTCACTCAGAGATAGCAAGTAAAAATAGCTTAGGGTCAAGGACAACTTTTCAGTATAGAAAATACATTTGCACATATTTTTTTCTCTCTTTAATCCTCAAAACACCTTGGCTAGGGACACAGGGCAGACATTGTTTCTAACCTGATTTTACTGAAGAAGGGATAGAAGCTATAGAGGTTGATGACTTGTACAATGTTCCACAACTTTTTCATGGTAGAGTTATGTAGCCAAACTGAACTATTATGGGATACAGGAGCACAAATCAAATGAGATCACGTGTGTCAAAGCATTTTGAAAAGTGAAAAGTACTATACAATGTACCATATTTCAATTTATTTCCTGAGGTTGCAGTAATAAAGTACCACAAAATGAGTAAATGAGTGACCGAAAACAACAAGCTAAATCTCTAACAGTTCCAGAGGTCATTATCCCCTTTGGGGCCTCTTGCAGGGATCTGTTCTTTGACGCCTCCAGTTTCTGATGGCCATCACCATTTCTTTACCTTGGCTGGATAGATATATAGATATATAGATATATAGATATATAGATAGATATCTATATAGATATATATGAAACTTCCCTTCTGTTTCTATGGTCATTTTGCCTCTTCTTCTCTGTGTGTTTCCTCTTCTGTTCCTCTGAAATCTCCCTTAGTCTTTCTCTTGGAAGAATATTTGTCACTGGCGTTACAGTTAACACATCTACTCCAACTCACCCAAGGTCATGCAATGAGCTAATGGTTGGTGTGAGACAACACAGAGGTTTGATAATTCTCAATTCCATCTCAATATCCTAAATCTTATAAACTCATGATACCTCATGGTATTTTAAACCATCAATGAGTCCTCAATCTAATTATCAAATACATACTGCCACAGAGCACCAGACTCAACAAGCAACAAATCACATTTAGAGCAAGTTTACAAAGAGCAAGGAAACTAACCCCCAAAAATATAGTCATGGGTTATTTGACAAAGTCAGGATAGAAGAGCAAAAAGTATTGTAAGTAAATGCTCTAAAAATGAAACAAATAAACAAAAACCCAACCCATGTCTAATCCAGGATGATCTCCTCTTCTCAAGATCCCTAATTATATCTGCAAGTACCTTTTATCCAATAAAGTAGCATTCAAAGTTCAAGATTAGGACATGGACATACCTCTAGTATTTAAGACTATTCCTGGTGGCTCTGCCATTTGATGACTGTGAGACACTGAACAACTTCCTTAACCTCCCACGTCTTCATTTCTTTCCCTGTAAAATGGAAATACCAAAGCCCTCTCTCCTAAGGTTGTTGCAAAGATTAAATGATTTAATTATATATAAAGTGCTTACAACAGTGTCTACACTTCAGAAATGTTAGCTATAATTATTCCTGGCACCATAACTAAGATTAACTTCTCTCATCATGCCTGTTTATCATTAATAATGACTTGGATAAATGGAGAATTGACTTTCTCCTCTAGAAGAGCACTCTTGCATCATTTAATAACTATATGAATTTCCAGGAATGGTTTCTAAAAGGTAACATACTAAATTATGTATTTGAGGGAAAAACACTAACTACAGAGTGAAGAGACCATTGTTTTTAAATCTTCCATTAACTTTTCATTTGATCCTCAAGTTCTGGAGTCTTTTTAGCTCATATTTCAATCTGAAACTTCGGTTTGCCTTATAAGTATTTGGAAGAGTCTTGAAGCCTTTTAAGTACTTAAAATATTAATTATATTTTAATAGAATGCAGTGATTTTTAAAACAGACTTGGATGTTTAAGTAAGATGTTACCAAATTAGGATGATGTCAGCTTAATTCACTGGAACTTTTTAACCCAAACTGGTTAGGCTAAGACTGAGCATTATTGTGTTTTGTTTTGTTTTGTTTTTGAGTTGTATTTACATTAACTTTGGTTTTCAAGAATTTGTCTGATTTTTCATATTTCAGTCTGAGCTAGAGGCACAATGTCAGAAGAGAAATGAAGTGTGATGATCTTTGTTCCTGGGATTGAGGTTATTAAACAAACATTAAGCTTGGCGATCTCATCAGTGTATCCAAAAGAAAATAATGAGAAGCATCAGAACTGGCATCAAATGTTGACAAAGCATAGGCAAACTAAAAGTAACCTTGGATGTCAATTGATGCAGTTGCTATAACCTTATTTTTCATAACTTTTATTATAAAACTAAATTATATCAAAGATTTTGGAAATTGTGGGAAAGTGATCAAAAAAACTAAGTAAAAATTGTTTATAGTAGTTGTACTATCCAGAGACAACCATTGCTTATATTGTTATCTAATTTATTCCAATATAAATTTTATTTT
The DNA here is from genome assembly GCA_004363575.1 of Solenodon paradoxus. Classification (NCBI taxonomy): domain Eukaryota; kingdom Metazoa; phylum Chordata; class Mammalia; order Eulipotyphla; family Solenodontidae; genus Solenodon; species Solenodon paradoxus. Next base: position 764,890 of record RJWH01000306.1, read on the forward strand.
TCTTTCTACGATTAGATCCATACCACTCCCTTATCCAGAATGTCAGAATTTGTATTCTTTTTTATTATAATGTCATGACACTTATTATAAAAGACGAAATAAATCCAAAGGTTCTCCTTCTCTAAATATTACTCACTAAAATACTAAGCAATATCCACCAACTATCCACATGAATCTGGTCCTTTGCAGAAAGATGAGACTGTTCAACTCTCAGATCTGGCAGAGCTCCCTCAAGTGACACGTCAATGGTACATGACCTGTCTTCTACCTGCTGCTGAGCAGCAGTATCAGAAAACAGTCATGGATAAGTTAATTTTTCTAGGACAGTTGAAAATATTATTAATAATTGTAGTTAAAATTCATTGAGGGCTAAATACTTGAAAATGAATAGCTCTTAATCCTTACAGAAATCCAGTAAGTAATCCCTCAGAAAGTGGGAGAGTGAGACTTGAAACCTATTATTCTGTGCCCTTAACGACTGTAGACTCCTACAGCAATGCTGACGTGTGACGGTGACAGTGAAGCCCCTGAACATTATAGGGCAGTGGACAAATGAAAGGAGGTTCCAAACCCAAAATCTGAGAGTGAGTTAAAAAGTCCTGTTTCACGCATATGTAAGATAATCCCATACTTAGAGAAGATGAATAAATTAATTATGTTGAGAATGCTGTTTTGTTTTAAAATTATTATCATCCATTGAAATGACATTTTAGTATTACATGATACTTAGATGTATCCTTTGTTCATATTTTTTGAATAATAAAGAGTACTCAAGTAGAAAAGCATGTACTTCTGCCTCAGTAAATTCCCCCTCGGGAAAGCCATTGCCCAGATTATAGGCCACAGTGTACTACGGAAAGGCTTGTGGAGACAAGACCATGGACCTCAGACTCAAATCTCTGCTCCATCATTGCTAGGTTAACTATGTAGGTATACGTTTTCATCCTAATTTCCAGGGAAATGGAATTAAATAGCTTTTTTTTTTTTTTTTTTTTTTTTTTGGTGTTTTATGAGGATTAAATAAGACCATGTATTAGTACCTGGCAACAAAAGTCACTCAAGTAATAGATAATTTCATTATCTCTGCCTCCACATGCCAGTTTGCTGAGTTGCAAACATACTTCCAAAGGGGAAAAAAAATCCCCATATATTCTAGCCTTGAAGGTGCAAGACCTATCATGCAGATATGGTAAGAACAAGATGAATGCAGGTGGTAGAGAGAAATAGCACACATCCCTCCCCTCTAGCCCCTACTAGCTCAGGCCAGGTGAAGTGACTGGACTGAGAGGCTGAGAACTGGCTGGCCTTCTCAGACTAATTGGGATCAGATAAAAGGAGAGCAGAGAAGGGAGGACCAGTCTCCCAAATGCCATGCTAGTAGCTCCTTTTAAAGCCTCTGAACCTTCCTACATTCACCCTACACTCCAGTCTACACTCCCTGTGTCCTCTGGGGACACAAGTAAAGATAGAACAGTTAGAAATATGAATCATTTATACTGCAGCATTACAGATCAGATGTCTGATACAGAAGGTCTGAAGTGTGGTTGAGAATAGAATAATTATTACCCTCATAGGATCCTGCCTTTGGTATCTCTCTTTTGCAGAGTCCAAACAACCTTACCAATAATAGACTCCTCCTTGCTCCCAACATTGCTAAGAAAAGGAAAAGGAGGCAGAGAGATAGTTCCAGGGATCTAGTCTGATAACACTCATTACTGCACTCTGAGGAATACTAACACTATGAGGGGCTCATAAATTTCAAGCCTTCAAGTTGCTTTGGGGGCCAAAATTAATCTAAGAGCTAAGTGACAGAAGCAAAGGATGGTGAAGTAGTTAAGCTTTCCCTGAGAATGGAGTTATGATCATAGCAAGGTGAGGCAACTTGAATTTTTTGTTTTTGAAAAACTATTAAAAGACTGTTTAAACTTTCTAAGAGTGGTGGGGCAGACTTGCCCTGAGAACCCTGAGAATCTTATATGAAGGAAAGGATTAAAGTCTTGATACCTCTTCTCTGAGATTCAAAGTTATTAAATTCTATTGAGGTGGACTGAGGCTCTGTGGTGACCACAGTCATGACCCAGGGACAAGCAAGGCAAGAAAGCCCCTGAAACAAAACTAATGTGAGTCAGACACTAGTGGGGACTGGCCCCTGCTCTGATCCAGCTGGTTGAGGAGACAAACAGAGGAACCCGAATTGTAGGGATGGTCTGGAGCCTTGGGATGGGGATGGTGAGTGACTAAAATGGTATCACCTGAGAAGTCATGGTTGATGAGGAATCCTCCTGACTGAAAGTAGCACCAAAGGAGGGTCAGAGATCATCCTCATTGCCTCCTTGAAAACTGTTGCAGTCTAGAGAAGGGTCTGCATTGAATCACAGCCGGCAGGAAGCAGAGGCCAGTAACACCACTGCTGAGAGCCACTCTTGGCAACGCAAAGAGGTTACCTTGCAAACCCTCTGACATCAGCTGCCTTCAGTTCCAGAGAAGCCTCAACAGCTGGGGAGGTGTTAGTGTCTGCCAGCCAGGGCTCCACTAAGAGAGACTGGTTTTCCTGCTGATCTGGACAAGATGGGCTTGAGAGTTGTATTCTTCAGTGCCCTCTGAATGACAGTCACTTCTATCCCCAAACAGCAAATAGTTTAAACTCAAACATTATGTTCATTCAACAAAAGAGGAGATAATGAGAGCATAGTGGTCCTGTTTAAGCAGGGCTCTGTGGTCAGAAATGACTGCATCCGAATTCTGTGTCTGTTACATAGGAACAGCTATGTATCCTTGAAGAAATGGCTTAAATTTTCTCAGCTCCTTTCCTCAACCACTGTTATCCTCAAATGGGAATAATAATGATACCTATCTCACTCTTAATAAGAATTAAATGTGATCATCCATTAAAAGTGCTTGAAGCTGAGAACTGAGAATAGGAAGAGGTGAGAGTTTAGTAAAAAGTGCAAGGAAACCTTTAAGTGATGGATATGTTCATTTTATTGATTGTGGTCATGGCTTCTTGCATGTATACATACTGAAACTTTACCAAGTTGTACACTTTAAATATGTTCAGTTTATTACATGTCAATCACAACTCAATAAAATAACTGAATTAAAAAAAAAAGTGCTTGATACCTAGTGAGCCTCGGTAAGTATTAAACAAGCAAGCAAAAGCCCAAACACGCACCAGGATCATGGCACGGGAGGAGAACTGCTTTTCTTAGGTCCCTCAGGTGGATGCAGCCAGTCCTGTGGGAACAAAGGCAGGCAGTATATTTCATTAAGACTGAGGGATCCTGCTGAGAAATAATGAGGAGTGATTTCAAAGAAAAAAGCAAGTGAGTTTGGGACAGATCCAGATTATTCAGAAGGATTTGGATGCTAAGTGGATTTAGGCGAGAATCAAGGTATCCTGAATCCAAAGCAACTATGCCATTTTTGGTGTAATTATTGACTCTCCATAAAGATTTTTATTTTTGTTCAAGGACATTGTCTATTTTAGTTTTTTCCTCCATTCATATCTCCTTCCCCCAGTCTCCCCTGAAGATTCTTATTTCTACTACTTTATAGTATCTTTTGATCTAATGTCTCATTTGAAAATAATTATGCGTGCTCTTTATTCACAGTGTTTTGGTCAAAGATGCTCTACTTCAGACACCAGAACACACTGCAATCTATCACAGAGATGAAGAAGAAGCACGGCCTCTCAGGGTGGTGGTGGGAGAGTCATAAAACTTCGTACGTCAGGAATCTTCTTGACAGGCCTTTACTAGGCCTGAGTCCAAGATGAAGCTGAGAAAAATGAAAAGGGATTTGGCTGACAAAGCAGATGACAGGCAGAGGGAGCCCGTGAAAGGGAATTGGCCAATGGCAAAAGGGGAATTGGCAAGGCTTTATGAAACCCCTTGCTGGAAAACCAAAAACCGAGATTGTCCATCTGCAGCGTCAGTCCTCAGAAGCAAATCATTTTTGCCTGTGGAAGGTGCCTGCCAGGAAGCTACACCTCAGGGGGCGCCTTTGGAAAAGTGGACCATGTCTGGATTGGTGCCCAATACTAAGTGGATGGAGATGAGAAGAAAATGCTCACAATAAGATCTCTAAGGGTTGGGAGATGGGGAGCCGCTCCACTGGCTGACACTTGTGAGTCAGAACGATGGGAAAAGAAGTTGAGAAACAGAGGAAGAAGACAGGACTAGGGAGGGAGGGGGCGGAGACAGCTTTCTTTGTGCCTTCAGAGACTGTCAGGGCCTGTCTCCTTCTTTGACAGATCCCCACTTGGAGTTACTCATCAACCCTTTCGAAATTCAAGCCAGCCTTCTTCCAGGTGAATAATCCATTTATTTGGGTCTCCCAAGGGGGCACCCACTGTGACAAATCTCTCAGAAATAAAATCTGTGTTTACGTGCACACTCTCAACCAGGACCTGGGAGGCAGGGCTGATACTCATCAGACAGGAGGGCAGGGTCTTCACTTCAATGCAATCCTCACTCTTTTTCTCTTAGTGTGGTGCCTTTTGACTCCAGAACATCCAGAATCCCACTTCCGACCTCCACCCACAGCTTCCCATTCAATTCTTTCCTATCTGAGAAAGCTGGCTTATGACCCTTGGCATCTCCCCTACCAAGATTTTCATGGTATATATTTCCTTTCCATAGAGAAATGGCAGGAAAAAGTTGGTCAGAAAAATTCATTCGCAGATATTAACAGCTAGTAATAATTTAGTGCTATAGCCTTTATCAGAGACCTTAACCTAGTGTTCTCCAACTTTTTTCATGTCTGGCACATGAAGAAAATGATCATTTTACCATACACTGTGATAAGAGAAGGTGAGAGACAATGGACCTCAGAGGACTTGGCCACAACCCCACACCCCCATCCCACCTCCCGGCAACACCCACCCCTAAAGGCTGAAGAGACCCATATTGCCCAACTTCTGTAACCCTTTTGTGCACATCAGTTGGGAGATGCTCTTAACCCAGCAGTTTTTCAAATGTGCCTCAATGAGCCCTAGGCAGTTTGCAGAGGGAGAGGGACTGATCCAGTGGGTCACCTACTTTAGCTACAGCATTTTTGCTTTTATCTGTTTTATTTATTACACCTCTGACTAAAACTTGAAAGAAAGCATATTGACAGCTTAAAAAAGTTAGAAAATCACTATCTTAAATTCAACAAATGAAATCTTTAGCTGTAGAAGTTAGGACAACCATGACAGGGGAGGAAGGAAGATATTCTAAGGACAGAAGGGTTCCCTGGTGCCCTTCCACCATATAATTCAGACAATATAATCTACTCCATACAGACCTCCATTTAGGGGCTATACCTAATCGATGCACATCCTGCCCCTCTATCTACAGGGCTTTGTTCCTTTAAAAAGCCTGATGCTTGAAAAATTATCCAAATACCAAGTAGATTAATGCAACAACCTGCTCACATCTTAGCTAGGTGAAACCAAAGGCACGATCACTGTTCTTAATGTTTACCTCTTGTGTTGCTCCTTGATTATTTCTGTCATTTTTCAGAAGTCATACAACATCTAGGAAAGTCACTGAAAGAATGCCTAGCAAAAGGAAGTGCTTGTCAGTTAACTAAGCTATTTCATAAGATGGAGGTCTTGGTTTATTTACCATAATTATATTATTTTGCTGCGATTTTTGTAAGGATTTCCACCTGCTTAGTTCCCAAGAGGACTCAGAATGGGAAAGACTCATTGAATTGTGTTACACAGAAGAGATTTAAAGTTTAGGTAGCTTGGTATTTGATGAGTGATATCATTTTCAATTGTTTCCTAAGCGAATCTCCATAGGACACTGTCTCTGTGCCTGACCTGAGGTCTGCCTCTCAGGACAAAGCTCTTAGATAAGCTCACAGGTTTTTTTTTTCTCAGAAGGATTTGGGTTGTGTCTTAGTCTGCTGTCTGTGCAGTGCCCTGGGGATGGTATCTGCCAACTGTTCAAGTCCCATGGGTCCCAAGAACAGAAGTCCTCCTGGCCCCCAGAGCCAGGCAATAAGGGCTGTCCCTGGGGGGCAACTACAGAAACCCAAGATCTGGAGGGAGGCGTTGGGAAAGCAATGTCATAGAAAGGTGCTGGGAGGAGCCTAGAGTTAAAATTAAAAAAAAAAAAAAAAAAAATAGGCGCTTAACCACGGGAGCACATCAGAGACCAAGCCTGAAGATGCTCTCCAGAGTCTCCATCCATGTATCCCTAGTGACTATAAAACTGAAAATGTGTTAACTTAGATGCCTGCTCCTAAGGCCAGCATTTCACGTGAAGTCTGAGCATGAGCAGCTGTGTCTGCGTTGGGACCTAGCATCGGTGAGTCCAAATATTAAGTCTTTTAAACACAATTTCTCAGTTCACTATTGTCTCGTGGACAAGAGCGCCTCTGATTTCCAAAGCTAGATGTTTGGGGGACTCAACTCTCAGGCATAAGTCTTAAAGACTGAGGTGCTCAGCATGCTACTCAGCGCCTTCACTCCTGGGTCTCAAGTTCCCTCTGTGGGCTGCTGCTGTGGGGAGACAGGAGACGCCATGGGTTCAGCCTCTCCTACCCGTTTGGCTGTGGTTTATTCCTCACATGGCCTATGTGAAGTTGTTCTGCTAGCTTGTAGGTTTGTTTCTTTCCTGAGGAAAATTTTATAACTGCAGATTTGGTGTGTCCATGGGGAAAGTGAGTTCAGGCACCATCTTGAACAGAACTCAAAACTATGGAGGCTTAAGGTGAATGTCCTTAAAGGTTTCAATTGCCTGGTATTCATTTTAAATCTTGCATTAAAATATAATATCTGTGTGAGTTGCAGTTGTGTGTGAGTGTTTTAATTTGTATTCCACATTGTTCTATGTAGAATTTGAGGCAGCAAGGAGTACCGTTTTATCCTTTGAGGAGAATGTCTAAAATATTGGTAAAGTTTACCTTGCAGCTGGAATTCATCTCCTATTATCTACAGTCTTTCAGTAGAATTTTGATAGCACACTTGAAATATGCATATTAAACTGTAGGTATGTCTCACCTAAAGTATGAGGGGTTTGAAGGACTTTTGTTTGGTGGATTTGTTTGTTTTGGGTTTTCAAAGTCAGCTAATCAAGACTTCTCTTACCTCCAACTCTAACTTACTCTCTGTTGCCTTTTTTGTGTGTGTGTGCCCATGTGTTACACTGTCTGTGTGGCATTTTATTTGATAAGACTTCACTATGAGCATTATAATGCAGTTGTATGTGAGGTTCACTCGAATCTCTCCTCTAGTTAACGAGCATATAAACTACCCTATTTGGGGATATACCCTCCAGAGGCAGTAACTAACAGATGAAATACTCTACCCAGAATCAGCATCTTCTAAGATGGTCACTTAGCATTTTAAATAAAATTAAGCAAATCTAGACCAGAAAGCTCATTGGATTAGCATAAGTGATTTTCTTTTAAAAAGTTTTTAATTGATGAAATGAGAAGTATTCAAAACAGGTGACTGGTTAGTAAGTCATACAAGAAGAGCTGCCCTTACCTGAAAAAAGTGTAAGCACCTGGCAAGCCCAGGTTGCTGAAAACCAATGTTTCAGGCTTGCCATCTAGAATTCTGAATTGACTTTACATTCCTCCACTTCACAGGGCACCTTCTGCCTGACTCAGCAAAAGCTGGTCACAGCTGCCATCAGAATAAACTAGTTTACCTCACATTCAGTTAAGCCTTTCATGGGAAATATTGACCAGATGACCCGCGGATGAAGACTGGGACTTCCTAGCCGCAGAGCAGACTTAAAACTGTTTTGGAACCTTAGTGTCTAGGTGTTGTCAGAACATTGTGTAAATTTTGTTTCCATTATATTATTGTTCCTGGTAGCAAGGTTGTTCCCCCAGTCTCCCCTACTTCTAAGTGTTGGCGGTTATTGACAGTTACCAGAAAAACTTTATACTTACCAAAAGGCCAAATTATCTTAGGTGAATTGCTATCGGTGCAAATTTCAAAAGCTTCAAAGTCCAGACTCTTACAAATTTAGAAGCATCATTTAGATAAACATATTTAACTTAAGGTTGTGTTTTTTCCTAGGAATTTTGGGAGTCTGATTGCATTCTACAAATATCTCTTCCTCAAGCAATAGACTGGTGAACTTTATACTTGCCCCTGAACACCCTGTTACTGTGATTTCTAGGTTGTTTTCTGAACTCTTTAAAATTCTGGGACCCCTGAGAGTTGCTTGCTTGAGCAGCAGGTATGCGCCTTCTTCGTGGCATTTCTTATAAAAACAATAGATTCCAAATGTGTTGCAGTAGAAATCCAGAATCACTGAAGAAAGAACAAAAGCCGAGTAGTGTTCCCTCCTGTGTTGACTGTGACAGGCAAGCCCAGTCCAGCAATCAGGGAGGGGCCCACTGAGGACCATAGGCTTTGTGCCTGCAGGATTTCTTTTGAGATTTCATGCCTATCAAGTTCATCTTCAAAGAACACAATGCCCTTCTGACTTTTTATTATTATTTGAATGCTAGTCAACCACTGACTAATTGTGTCTGGGACATGTCAAGCCAAAGCCTACCTAGGGGCCAAAGCTTGGGCCATGAGGGAGAATTGGGAGTCATCCTAGGGAAGCATCAGGTTAGAAGAAGGTAATCCAAAATTCAGCTTTGTTAATAGCTTTTCTTTTACTCTCCTGTATGAGCTGCTGGAAACACTGGGAGCTTTCTCTTCCCTGAGCTTCAGGGTAGTGAATGCATCAGAAAACCCCTGGGGGGAAGCACTCAGATACAGGTTTCAGTAGGACTCAGGTCCCAGTTTGGGCAGGCACCCAGGAGACACCACCTCTTGCTTCTTGCATAAAGATTACTGCACCCACAAAGATAAACATTTTCCAAGCAGTTAAGAGGTCTTGAATAAAAGAAGGCAGCAAACCTGAGCAGGCCAGCAAGGACAAACTGATATGTTCAACGGAGTACAAGTCAGGTTTCATCAAGCTGATACAAAGAACAAACTGGACATTTACATGAGATGTCTCGTATATAATAATCTTAGCTAGATAATAATTGTACCTAGTGTTTGGTCCTCATTCCATATGTGGATTTAGCCATTCTCTTTCATTTTTTCTTTTTCATGAAATCTAGATATGCATAATCATTCTGTGATTATTACAGAGAATGATCTGGAATAATAGTTGACTTCTCTCTGCTTGTGGAAGTGACAGTTCTGGGGTCACTAACTGAATATGACTGCAAGTCATTTTTTTTTTTTTTTCTGGGATTTCATCATGTACGTTCTCATACTCATCAATTTTAACTCTATTCAGTAAATTCTTCTTAATGTCCTAACCAGACTGAGAAATAAATGACCGGTCACTTCAAATACTGTATACATTTTTCTTACATAAAAGAAAAACAAATCTTTAGCATAGTTTTGGGGAATTTTCAAGTTGCTGGGTTGTCTCTGACACAAATTGGTTCTCCTCCCTACGATACGTGGAAAATATTCTAGAACCCAGCAATGTGTCAGTCCTTATGTGGACTGCCTATGATTCAGTTGTGAACTAATATTCCCATAGTCTCAGATGACTGGGTAAATTCACTGGTTTCCACATCTATGAAAATCTGAGACCTTGCCCTTGATTTCGGTTGATTCTCAAGGGGACTTAAACTCTCAGGGCTCCTTCTGCTTCTGACTTCAGGCATACTGTCTCTGCATAGCTTCTCTCAACATAGGTGTAACACTTTGCCACTTTATATGCCCTCTCCACCCACTACCAATCACTCTCTAAGCATTTCATGAGAAAATTATCCTGAAGTCTGACAGTCAAGGGTGACAATGTATAAGGGGCTCATGTCATATAACTCAAGACCTCACAAGATCCTATTGGCTCTCTCCTATCCCCTTCCTCCCTTATTGGGGGTCCCTTGAGCTTCTCCTTCTGTTAAATAAACCAACCCAGTTCCCCTTACCTCCTACCTCTAAGTTTTTATCAAGGATCTCGGGAGAGCAAAGTGTCTTCTGTTGAACAAGATATAGACTCCTTAGATGATGACTAGAAATATAAGTAACAGCAACAAGTTATTTGTTACATGTATTTATTAGCTGATTGAAATCAAATTTTAGACTCTGCTTTTATTAAAAGGCAGCAAATATTTTAGAATCCAAAGTCAGCTTATTGGGGTTTGACTGTGAGGAACATCCCTCACTGGTTGTTTAAAAAAGAAAGCAGCTACCCATTTCAAGCCTTAGTTCATCATCTGGAGAGTGAGGTGTTTCTAATATTTTGAATTACTATGCTGGTTAAAGGAAATAATGTATGTAAAAACATTAGAACTGAAATATTGTATGTAAAAATACTATCTGAAAATATTAGAACAGTGGTTCTTGGGATAATTTTTTTTCTTTGGAAAGGCTGAGGGATACTGCTGGCATTTAGAAGAGGTGCCAGTGATGCTGGATGTCCTGTAATGTGAGGAAGTTAAGTATATCCAGAACAGCCAAATTATCAATAGCATTCCTGTGGAAAAACACCACATTTGATTGTAGTATAAGTTAAGGGTATGTAACCTCTAACATTCTTCCTTCTGCACTAAATGCAGATGGTGTAGATAATTCTTTAAAAAGATTTTCCTCATTCTAGATTATTATAGCCCTATCTTTGTTTTTCTGGCATCTAATAACACTGCCAACATTTTAATTATAATCTTGAGCTTTCTCCTATAAGGAGTGCTTCCATTTAAAGTGTCTTTGTTTAATCTTTCAGCTAAAACTATATTTTACACTCCAGAAGCCAGGAAGAAAGAGAACAAATTATGGAATAAAGACTAGGGGAATTTTCTAAATGGTGAAGGTATGAGGCAGTAGGTGATGGATGCATTGAGCTACTGTTCGGGTTACTACATGGTAGTTGTCTTCCCAAGGCCACCATTACCTAGTATAAGTAAGTACTGAGCTAAGGGCATGTGAAGTTTTTAAGTACCATCCCTGCCCCTCGTGTTACAATAAGCAACAAAGCTGTAAATAGGGCCCAGGCTCCCAGACCCTAGACTCTAGTTCTGTTTCTCTGGTTTTCCATCTTCCCATGAAGCTGCTGAGAGGCCTAATAGCCATCTACCTAATCTATAGACCAGATTCCTGATTTCTTTTTCTGACCATTGTGAAGCATGTGGTAGCCCATCAACTTTCTTCCTTTACCCTCAAGTAGAGAATTGGCCTGCAACTCGTGCCACGGAGATGGACTTCATGCATCAGGGTAGGAGAATAGCCAATATTTCCTTGGGCTAGGCGTTAGATGAACTTTTGCGTTTTTCTCACTGATTCTGCATTCTGGGAGTTTAATGAGCTGTTTTGGAAGCTGCTGATGACATGATATTTTCTCATAGATACTTTATCATTTACTCTGCCTCTATGGGATTAAAGAAGAACATGCTTCAGATGTGTATGGGAAGGCCTCACTGACTAGGAAGATATGGAACCTGTCACCCAGTTGTTACTCTAGCTCCAGTCAACAGATGGAACCACAAGCTATTGTTCTAGATTGCCTCTCTGACTAGCAATGTCACTTTTCCCTCTGAAACCTGGATGCCAGACTCTGTGTGCCAATAAAAACATTCTGGTTTTTTAAGCCTTTCATCTAATCTATCTATAATTTTAAGTCCAACAATTTTTTTTCATCTTCTCTTTTATAACTCCCTTCATAAATCTTACAGCCAAGCTCCCATCAAAAAAAAAAACAAACAAAAAAACAACCTAATCCTTCCCTGAAAACAGGTTCTCCAACTGATTCAAGTGCTAATTAATAAGCAGTATGCCCCTCATTAATAATTGATATCTCCAAGTCTCAGTAGCCTAGCTTGTAAAATACTGTGGTGAGGCTTTAGCTGATGAATTTTTCACAAATTATCCTGATAGATCTAACAGACATCAAAGTTGGTGAGTGTTTGGACCTGAAACTGCCCCCAGTTCTGATTTGCCTATACATTATCCATGTATTGCAAGTCTCTGTCTACATGTGTTACTTAATAAAATAACCTTTTCTGAAATATTTCATTTTCTTTCTAGATAGCCCCTGTACAACTATAAATATGTGTACACATCTGTACAACATACACGCACACAAGTCCAGGTCCTTCAAGATCAGCTCTAACACCTCCAAAATGTCTTACGTAAGCACTGAGCTCACTTCTTCATGATCTTTCATCAAATACCTCTACTACATCACTGATCACAAAACGTCTTTTGTTTAACTTAACACTGGTAGACTCCAAACAATCCTGAATGCAAATATTCCTTATTTGTCTTTCATTTTTCCCATTATTCATGGGAGTAACTGTGAAAGGTGGTTGAATTGAGTTGACTTGACATGAATTAATTGAGAGACATCTTTGTGAAGCTGACAAGTTGTAGGATCTTGGGACAATTGATTAGGATAGAGGGTTTATGTCTCTCTTGACTATTGTGGAATTGTTACCAGTTACATTCCCTATCTATTTCTATCCATATGTAATTGTGGACTCAAAATAATAAGAAAGGCTACAGCTGTTTTTTGTCAAAATCAGATGATTTTATGTTTGCTATCTTGCAGCCAGAGTGGTTGAGTCAATATGTTTAATGACTCACTCTAGACAGACGAAAATCTGTTCCTAAGAAATGAGGAGGGGAAACTATTAATCTTTCCTAAAATAAACAATGTTGCAATGACTGTCCGAAGAGTAGAGATCCTGAGCTAGAACTCAGCACCCAAGTTCCCGCAAAATTCCATAACAAGTGAAGAGTGGCTAGATAATAATTGATTGTGGGATCACTTTCCCTATGGTCTCTGAGGGGTGTTCACAGAGTCACTAGCGTTTTAAGCAACCTTATCAAAGTAGATGCTCAGCTCATGAGGGTGGGGAAAAAAGAAGCTTGTCCTCATCTGAGGCCATTGGGAAATTGCTTTTCTAAGCTTGCTTCAAAACTCTGGTGGTGAGGAAATATTCAAGATGGTAGGAGCAAGCCTCTCCTCCTCACCACAGGGCAACTAGGAATCCATCTATTTTTCAGACACAAACACTGAGGAAAAGAGGACCCAGAGGCTACAGATTCAGAAGCATCAATCGCTACCACAGATGGTACATGAAAACATCAGGGTTCAAAGCTACAACACAGATTCAGGATTGAGGTCTTGATGGAGGTGTGAGATCTTGGGAAGAACTGGGCCTCCAATAGTTTCTCCAAAAGCAACAGAGTCTACCTAGCAGGACCAGGACACAGAACCTGGGCAGAGAGCCTTGGTACAGGGTGATACAGGGTAGAAGGAGGAACAGCAACCTGGTGGAACTGAGTGGGAGCCACTGAAGGAAAATTACACAGTGTGCTACCATAACTAGAAGGCAGCTAGGGGAAATCCCCTCCCTCAACCCTCCCACCATATTGCACTGGAATCACAGGACCCACCCACAGTGGTCCTGCCTCCAGACTTAAAGGAAGAGAGTCTCCTAGAAGGTAGGAACCTTCAATGCTATCTAGTAGTGCCAGCCTGTGGGTAAAGGTAGACTTGCAGCCCAAGAGCTGATTGTGAGCCAAGGCAAGGTGTTCAGACCATTCAGACCTCAGACATTGGGGAAAAGCTCTGCATTCCACACACAAACTCAAAACTGGCTGGACTCTCTGGCCTCACGCAGGAGTCACCTAAGAACTTCAACAAATCCAACCAGTGGTGACACCACAAAACTCAAAATTTCCCTGTGTTCAAGATATAGTCTTTTTCAGTGAAAGTCAATACCCTACACAATGCTATCACTGCAGGGAAACCTGTCTGTAAAACAGAACTGTAAGCAGAATGCCAAATAGAGTGAAGACACAGAGAAATATATGCAAAATGATGGATACAATTAAAACCCCAGGGGAAAATTTGAATACAACAGATATATGCAAACTACCTCAGTATAAATTTAGGTCAATGGTGATAAACATACTCATGGAAATCAAGAAAACAATAGAGGGAAAAAAAGAGAACAGCAAAAACAGGAGAGAAGCAAAGCGATGTCAAAGAAATGAAGAATGTGATTGCTGAACTAAAATCCATGAAGGTTCTCAGGAATAGAACAGACGAACGATGCAACAGAATCAGTGAACTAGAAGATAGGGCAGAAGAATGCACTCAGGCAAACCAGCAAAGAGCAAAAGAATGAAAAGAAATAAAGGCAGCATTCAGGACATATGGCATAATGTCAAAAGGAACAACATTTGCTTCATAGGGGTCCCAGAAGAAGGAGAGAAAAGGGGGAAGGAACTGTATTTGAAGAAATAATAGTTGAGAATTTCCCAAAACTGAGGAATGAAGCAAGCCTCCAGACATAGGAAGCTCAGAGTACCTAGTAAAATAAACCCAAACAGACATATACCTAGACGCATTGTCATCAAAATTTCAAACATACAACGTAAAGAATCTAAAAGAAACTAGAGAAAAATTAGTCACATATAAAGGAGTCTCCATAAGACTGTCAGCAGATTTCTCAACTGAAACTCTTCAGGCCAGAAGGGAATGGCATGATGTACTCAAGTGCTGAAAGAAAAGAATTGTCAACATAGGATACTATACCCTGTTAGATTATCATTTAGAACTGAAGGAATGATAAAAAGCTTTTTGGATAAGCAAAAGTTAAAGGAATTCATCCCCACAAAACCACTTCTACAAAAAAGTACTAAAGGATGCTCTATAAAGTATGAAGAAACCCCACTTAAAAACAGCAAGATAGAAAAATTGGGGAGGAGGAGAGAATAAAAATATGGATAGTTAGAATGAGTGTAAGACTAATCTGCTCTCAAATGAAAATAGGAAAAAAAAAAACAGTATTCTTAATGCTAACCTTAGAGTAACCTCAAAATATATCTCCAAGGAAAAAGCAAAGAAGAAAGCAAAAAGGGAAACCAATCAAAAGATAACTACACCCAACCCACCTAAGAAGAGAAAGAGATGAACAAAGGTACTATTTGGAACAACACATAGAAGACAAATTACAAAATGGCACTGAACAGCTACCTATCAATAATCACCTGAATGTTCATTGAACTCACCAATCAGATGACACAGAGTGACCAAATGAATTAAAAAGCATAAGCCAATCTTCTGCTGCGTTCAGGAAACTCACCTTCTTTCAAAAGAAAAACATAGGCTCAAAGTCAATTGTAAGAAGACAATCCTGCAGTCAAATGCTAACTGCCACCACCCCCCACCCCGCCCCCAAAAAAGCAGGAACAGCCATTCTTATATCAGATAAAACAGACTTCCAGCTAAAAAGCATAACGAAAGACAAGACAGAGGTGGACATTACATAATGATTAAAGGGTCAATTCAGCAAGAAGACACAATGATTGTTAACATATATGCACCAAGTGAAGGAGCATCAGCATATATTAAGCAAGTATTATTAGAACTGATGAGAGACATCAACAGCAACACAGTAATAGTAGGAGACTTCAACACCCTAATTAAAACAATGGACAGATCAACCAGGCAAAAAATTAACAAGGAAACAACTTTAAGTGATCATTTGAAACCATTATAGCTATGCTGAACACTTCATCCAGCATCTACAGAGTTCACTTTCTTCTCAAGTGTGCATGGACCAGTCTCAAAGATAGATCATATGTTGGGACACAAAATATGTCTCAACTACTTTACAAAGTTTGAAATAATACCAGGCATCTTCTGTCAACACAATGGCTTAAAACTAGAAATCAACCACAAAAGAAAGCTGGCAGATGCCAAATTAATTGGATACTAACCAATATGCTTCTGAATGACTCTTGGGTAAAAGAGGAACTTAAATACTTAGAGACAGATAAGAATGAAGACACGAGTTATCAGAATCTATGGGATGCAGCAAAAGTAGTACTTAGTGGAAAGTTTATTGCAATCCAGGCTTACCTCAAGAAACAAGAAAAATTACAAGCAAGCAATCTAACCCTATACTTAAAACAACTCAAGAAAGAAGAACAATTAAAGCCAAACATCAACAGAATAAAGGAAGTAATAAAAATTTGAACAGAAATAAAATAGGAGCAAAAAGACAATCCAGAAGATCAATGAAACAAAAAGTTGGTTCTTTGAAAAAATAAACAAAATAGACAAACCATTGGCTAGACTCACAAAGGAAAAATAGAAAGCCCTCATAATTAGAATCAGAAATGAAAGAGAAGTTACAACAGACACCACAGTAATACAAAACATCATAAGAGAGTACTGTAAGCTGGTCTATGCCAACAAAGTAGATAACCATGAAGATATGGACGGATTTTTATAAAAATACAGTCCACCAAGATTGAACTTGAAAGAACTGGAAAACCTGAACAGAAAAATCACAAGCAAAGAAGTTGAAGAGGAGGTAATCAAAAGTCTCCCCAAATATAAAACCGAGGACCAGATGACTTTTTCTAATGAGTTTTACCAAACCTTCAGAGAAGAATTAATTCTTGTTCTTCTCAAACTCTTCCAAAATGTTGAAGAACAGAGAAGGGAATTTCTCTTCAATAAATGGTGTTGGGGCATGTCCTGGTCGAGCAGATTAGATCAATTGCCTCTGAAGGGCACAGACCAAGAACTTTTCTGTCCATATGATAGGTATATATTTAATTTACTTAAATTTTTTACATCCTTGAACTGTATGCAAACTTATTTATTTTTATTGGTGTAGATAATTCTTACAGCCTGATCACCAGGCACATCCAATAACAAGGTTCTGAGGCTTTGAGGAAGCAGGTGGACGCTCATATGAAATCTCTTATTTAAGGGCCTGTTATATGCCAGTGTGTCCAACTCCAGTAGGCACTACCTTAGACCACACCACCACTATCTCCACTATCTCCATTTCTGTTCTCTCTCTCAGTCTCTGCCTAACTCGAGCCTCTTTCAGAAGTAAGATATAATCCTGATTTGTGTTAAGTGATTCTGGTCTCCATGTTCAGATGACTCTGAATTATATTCATTCAACAAATCTTGCTTAACTCCAGACCTCTACAGCTAGACAAAAAGAAAATTGAGTTTTACCTGGGAACACTATCTTGCCAACTCAAACTTTTATGTGCCGTTGAGTCCCTTTGAGATCTTAAATCTTAAAATGCATGTTCTGATTCAGTAGGTCTGGACTATGGCATGAGATTTTTCCATTTTAAGTGCTCCAGTGATGCTACGTTTTGGGCACCATAGCTCCGAGAGCTCATATAGGCAGACTCAGTGGTCACTTAGACACTAGGCTTGAAAGGGTAGAAATCAAGTCTCCTGTCCTATGCCAAAGCATCAGTCTCCCAACCTATCATTGCACCATCATGGTTTTATGCCTTTGTCTCTAAGGAGATATGTCTGGTCCCAAGAATTCTGTGTGAAAATGCAAATACTCTTTGATGTAACCATAGCAGGGATTCCCAGATGAAAACAAAGATGGCAGTTGAGCTGTGAAGAAAGTTGCAAATAACACTTTAAAAAGGGATGGAAGTAATATTAGCTAGTGGTGCTTTTTAGTGACTTATTTTACCTAGTAAGAAATTTAGCAGGTCGGGTCTCTATCCTGTCATCTAGAATCCAGTCTCCTTCTGTCCTTTATACTCCAGATTCTCCACTTTAGATTATTGGCTTTTTCTCCTTTCGTTTATTGCCTTAGGGCCCCCAAATGGCTACTGCAATTTGAGGCTTCACTTCTTCTTGGACAATGGAAGGAAAGGAAGTTCTGCAAGCGACACCCACATCTTTTTAAAAAGATTGAGATTCTTAGCTGAAGCAGACTTTCTTGCATCTGGTTGTCAGGACTAGATAGCTTACCTTCTCTTTAAACTAGTCACTGGCAAAGGGGAGTGGCATTGCCCTGGGTATAGGATAATCATTAATCATCTCTCGAGGTTAGGGGAGGAGCCTGCCCTTCCCAAAATAAGACAAATCCACGGATTACAAAATCAGGGAGTGAAATGTGGGGCAAATGGCATTGAAGAGATCATGAACAGTGCCTGCACCAGAAAGAAACCAGTTCATACTTGTAAGGGAAGCAGCAGAAAGTCAAGCCCAGTTTCACTTATGTTCAGTTTGAGCCAGATCCCGCCCTACCACCCACCTCCTGGTATCTCCCTATGACTTCTTCCCTTTAGAACAGGAATACTGATCAGAAGTTTGCTTTGCATTCAGGGAGCATCAGGGGTGGAAGGCAGATTGCAGGGTGAGTGCCCCATATTTGCTGGTCGATCAAAAGGGGATGCTACTCGTGATTTGATGTGTTGAGAGAGACATAGAGAGAGATGTTCAGAGTGATGGATCTTGTTCTTTGAATAAAACAAAGCTTCTAATAAAAACATTATTTTTCTTAGACCTCACGGTGTTCCAACAAGGCAAGGATTTTACAGATGGGAACTCGAGAGACTAAGTCGCATAACTGATAACTGGAAAATTCGGGATTCCAGTGGGCTTACTGACTTCAGAGCTCTTGCCTTCACACCAATACTTGTACATTCAGGTGCTGGTCTTACTCAGAGTGGCCACTTTGTTAATTTTATACTCCTGTTTAAAAGCTTTTGTTTGCTGAAAGAGTCTTTACACCTACCTTCTTCTCTGGAGTAACATTTAAGCCCAGTTACTGTCCCCACCTCCATACATGTGCACACAGAGCTGTGTTACTTTAAGGTAGTTGTATCTAAAAACCACAGTCCATCTCTACATCACCAAACACACAGTTCTAACTCAGACACATCTTACATCTCCTCCTCCTTCCCCCGACCTCTGTGCCACCAGTCACTGTTTTCATCTCCTCATAAAATTATTGCAAGTTTATTGAGGGAAGCACTGAACTCTGGAGCAGAAACAAAAATTCACTCCAGGTCTACATTAAAGTTTTCAGCATTACGTTTGCCTTCCTCAGTTTTCTGGTAATTTGGCTAGACTGGATCCCTATTCACTCCAAAGATAAAAAGCTTCCCAGTATCTCTTTGAGTATCTTGTCTAATGGAAATCTAACTCAGACAATTCTAGAATTCCAGTGAGGGCCTCTCCTGTAGGCCAGTCCATCTACTGATTTGGTTCTCATTCCATTAATTAAACTTCTTTTGAGCTGCCTCCAGCAATGAGGCTTTCAGATCCTCTAGTGAAAGGTCAGAGCACAAACCCCAAGAGAAACAGATGTCTGGGAAACAAATGCTATTCTTTTAACTTTGCTTTGCTTGAGTCTGACTAGTGGGGAAATTACTTCACTTCTGCTTATTCCGGTGGCCATCTTGTTCTCCACATACCTGGGATGGGCTATTTGCCACCTTTTCTGAGAAGCAGCGAATGCTTGCATAGAATGAGAATGTCCTGTTCCTCAGCACAGTTCTCATAAACATCATTATCAATAATCTTGATAATTATCTTGATTCTAGAGATGGTGGGTTTGCATAACCTTTTCGGAAGGCAACAAAAGCAAATAATGTCATTTCTAAAATGTTAGTGTGAGCTGCAACAAAAAGAAGAATGAATATGAAGGGAGTACAGTGTGACAGGAAACTAATCCTCACTCTGTGCTAGGAGCAGGCATAAGCATCTTGGCACCCATTTTGTCATCCCATCCCTCACAAGCCTGGGAGTAGGCATTATTTTACAGATGAAGATATTGAGCCCCATAAAGGCTGATAAGTTAAACCAAGACCACATAGTTTGTACATGGAAAATCTGAAATTTGATTGTCTCTCTGAGTCCAGAGACCCTTTCCATATAACTTGATATTTAGCATGGAAAGTAGGGAGACTCCAGTCTGCTACTTCTGTTGCAAATTTCAAATTGTCTCCGTATCTCTGCAATAGCATAGATAATAACCATTGGGTCTACTGCCCCAGTGTTCTGTGGAAAGCCAAGATATGACATTTTTAATCCTTTAGCTATAAAGATTAGCACATAAGAATATAATATCCAGAAGGCACAGACCTAAGGTGAATGAAGATAGCCCTGGAGATTCCTTTACTATAATGAAGGCCATCTAAAGGAACCTTTCTGCCTTCAAACTTGAAAAACCCTTTCCTTTAGCATTTAAGGGGTTTATCTCTGATCTGGTCAGAACACTGTTCCATCTTCAAAATCCCTGCTCCCATTTATAAGCCATGAGCCAGAGCTCTGCTGGACTGAGAGTCACAGAGCAAAGCCAGAAACAGAAGCAGCCTTGGTCATTCTGTCAGTCTCTTGCATAGAAATCATTTGGGAGAAGCACTAATACTAAAAACAATTATTATTGTGTTTCAGTTCCTTTGCCTCCATTCTAACATTTAGAGAATCTCTAGCGCTAGTTATGTACTTGTATCACGTACCAATATGTTTACCTTACATGCATGCGGATACTGTTTATAAACCCACACCATGTGTTAAGCACTTTGCTGAATTCACACCCACACTCACTGCAATTCTACATGGAGACATGTATTGCCTTATATTTATATTGATATCAACAATCCTAGGTCAAGTGAGTGCCCTGCCATCTGTAGAAGCCCTTTAGCTATGATGTCTCATTTGATATGAGATTGAAGAAATGAGGAACAGAAATTAAAGAAAATTCATTGCGTCATTACGACGCTTGTCAAGTCAGCAGAGCAAAGCCCCTCCAGGAAGCAATGGGGAATACTGGTAGAGCAGTCACTTTGAGGTTGAAGAAAACAGGCTCCGAGTCCTTGCCCACCACTAAGCATCTGAAAGGCAGTGGACAAGCCCCTCAACGTCCTGAATGTTATCACCTTCACTCTTTAAAATGGGAACTGCCATCTTCTTGGTGGTGGTGATGATAATGATGATGATGATGATGATGATGATGATGATGATGATGATGATGATGAAGACATGATGACAATGGCAGAGGGAGGGAAAGCCAGAGAGAAAGACAGAGAACAGGAGAATTAAGCAAATATGTAAAGCTGGCTGCTTGTTGCATTTGTGTTGGAACTTTTCTTTAAATATTTCCAATGCTTCCAAATAAAGTAAGGAGGGAAGCAAGGGAATTGTTATAAAGACACTTGAGAGACATAAACAAATCTAATGCCTGGGTACATTTGATTCCTAATTAGAACTAACCAACCCTTAAAAGGATATTTTTGAGACAATCTGAGAAAAGTAGCTATTAAACATAGATATCAGAGGAGATTAAGGAATTGTTCTATTGGATGCGATATGGTGTATTATGGTTATGGGAGAAAGCTATCTCTGTTTGAAAAGTAAACGTGTTGTATTTTACAAGTAAGATGACATATGGTCCAGGATTTATTCTAACATGATCCAGAAAAGAAAAAAAAAATGAATGAGACGAAGCAACAATGGTAGGATGTGGGTAAAGTTGAAGTTGGATAAGGGATATATGGGCATTCTTTATACTATGACCATCTCAACTTTGTGTCCAAAATCCTTCATAAAAAGTTGTTTAAAAAGTTAAAATATGCACAGAGGCATACTAGAGAATAAATTTTTTTTTCTAAAAGACAGACAAATCATTTTTATATATTTGTAAATTTTAGCATATATTTGCATATGTGATTTTAGGGTTTGACACCTATACCCACACATATATTTTCTAAAATACCCCAAGACATTATTGCCCACGTCTCATCCAGCTCAGAGGTGATACTGTGATTAGTAGTTACTCTCCATCTGTCGACAACAGCCTTCCCAGTTTAATATTGTCTTAAATTTATTTTAGAATCTTTCCCTCCCTCATTTTTATTCCTTCCCTCTCAACCACTCCCAACAACAAAATATATGAGTATCACTCCCCTAAGGGCTCCAGTAAAGATTTCTCACTCCTCTTCAGCTGAGGCAGAAATGCAGCACAGAGTAAGTTATGGACACGCTCACCATGAGTCTGTGGTTGGGCACCGCCTAGGACCTTGGACCTTAGACCTCTGCTCTAACCATTAGTCAACATGTCCTCTCTCATCCATCCATAATGAAGGTGACTCTAGTCTCTATAGTAACCAATCTGCCTAAAATAGGAATTATGTGGGGAACAAAACATGTAAAGCCAATTGGATCCATTCATACGCAAACAATGTCGATTTAAGGGCTGTTACCCAAGTTGTTGGCTTTTTGAATGGTCTCCCACCACGGGCTCAAGGAAAGGAAGTGGGGGTGAGGGGGCTCTGGATAGTCCATTCCATACAGAATCTTGCATGTCTTTATCTCCTTTCCCTTCTTTAAACATGTCTTTATGTCCCAGAGTCATAAGCCCTTAAAGCAAACTTCGTCAAGGCAGTTTTATGACCACGAGTTTGAGACAAAAGTGGAAGAGTCTGAGAATCCCTTACAGGCAAAGAAAGCTTCCCCAAGAAAAACATGGGACCGAGTCCAATGCCTCACAGGAACCTGGCAACTTCTTGCTTTGTTTTCCATTTACAAGGTGGGACTTCTCACAGCTCTCCTGTCCCCCAGGAGCCTCTGAGGAGGACGTGGAGCAGTGTTTTGGAAGGAGAGCTAGTATGGCATGAACCAGCGAGTGAAGGAGCCCTGCGCCTCGCGCAGAGCACCTGCCTCAGATGGTTTTGTGAGGCTTTCGTGGGGTGCCTTGAAAGGGTATTGATATGGGTTCACAGTCATACATTATTTCATTGTCATTATTGTTATTCTATACATTAAACATAACTTTTGGCTTCCACACTAGAAACTATCCATCCACTCTGCCCTTATTCTTGCTTCTCCTGTCTTAGAACAGGTTTCAGCTTCTAAACTACTACTCAGTATGGGGAGCTCTAGCACTTAACCCCGTGGAGTAGCCCAGAGTTTTATTTTTTAATTTTCCCCAGTGGAAAAAGACAAGCAAAGACATTCATTTTTCTTTTCATCTTGATTTCTTCTTTTCTGTATTCAAGAAACATTTCTTGAATAAGAGCTTGGTGCCAGGCTTGAAGTCAGGTTGCTGACTTGGATACAGGGGCCTTTAGGTTGCTCACAGTAAGAAAGAAACATGTGAAGTACAGCCCAGCAGACTTAGCAACTGAAAATCAGGATGCTCAGTTAAATCTGAAATTCAGACAATTATTTAGCATAAATATGTTTCAAAAATTGTGTGGGACCTATATATTACAAAATTCATTACCTGAAATTCAAATGTAACAAGGCATCCTGTATTGCAACTGATAATCCTAATTTCCATAACACACTAGCTACTAACAGTGAATATAACAGAAAAATAACAGAAAGGGAGCGCAAACACCTGAACGATGACTTATCCCCCATCGTGGAGGAAATAACAAAGGAGAATTTAAGACAAGGAACAGTGTTTGCAAGTTAATCCAGGAAGGACCTGCATCTAGCAGTAACCTGAAGGACAAACCAGTTCTGAATGTTCGGGAAATTTTGGAAGTTTATGAATGCTAGAGCACAAGGCCAAATGGCGTGAAGTCAGCCAGGGAGGTTGGCCATTACACAATAGGCCATGGGGCTCACCCCTGTGGTGCTGGCCGCGAAGACATAGGCCACGTGTGTAAAGGCCAAGAACCTGGGTTCAAGACCCGAGACTGAGGGGTAAAAATGAGTCATGGGGTCCTCAGGTGTGACAGGGTGAGACTTGTGTTTAGGATGAGAACTCAGGAATAGAGAAGGAACCGTGGAAGATCAGGTTAGGATGAACAGTTAGCAGGCTTTTACAGTCATTTGAGAGTACCCTATAAGCCAGTGAGCCTACTGATAAGAGGAGAAAGTCAAATTCATGAGATAATTTCTCAGTTAGCCTGCCATGTTCCGTTAGAGAGATGAGAGAGAATGGGGACTTTATATTTGACTACAAACCATCTGAGGTATTACACACATTAACTCTAATCCAGCAATTTAGCAGCAATTAGTTAACATCCAAGGTATGTGAATTAGGAAATCTACCTTTTGGGTAATTAGTTATCAGTCGAGAATCCCAATCAACAATCAATACCTTTCACATGTGATTACTTCACCCTTCACGTAGTGTGTCTAAATCTGCCCCAGTGGGTTTGTTGCTTAGCAAAGGTGAAGGTGATCAGAGAGGAGTGAGAACCTGACATGTCCACATTTAGATCTCAAGTCCCAATTATTTCATGAACAATGGGATCCTCATACAACACTGCCTATTCTGCCCTCAAAATATCTTTGCATTTGTTTATCATGCTTTTGGATAAATACAACTGCATCACCAAAGCTTGCTTTTGCTTTCACATTCCACACTCTCCGGTAGTGGGTTGCAAATAAGGTGTATAAGTCCTTCCCACACCTACCCCTCACCTCTGGATGCTATTATATTATTAATGTGTGTCAAAAGTTCACATGATATTTGCTGGATGACCAAACTGACTTAAATTCATTCAAGACAGGTCTAGATGGAAGTGAGGAGTGTCTTTTAAAAATCATGGAACTCAACTTGGACCTCCATCCAGCAGGTTTTAGACCCATCAGAATATACTTTGTTTCATTGCCTCCCTTAGACAGCCCTTGTGAGACAGATTTAATCAATGAAGTTTAGCTAAAGAAACATGATCACACATGATGACTTTCTCAAAAGTCTGGAAAGACTTACAAAATAAAATATACCGAGCTTCACATCGCAAATGTGGGCCCCAAATAGAAAATTTTATTGTAAACCTTCCAGACTTTCAGACTCCACTGTTATTTTTGAAAAGGCATTCCAATAGCAGATGCCCCTTCACTTGGGGCATGGTTTGATAGAAAGCAGCAGGCACTGCTTAAAAGAAAAAAAAATAGCTCTCTTGAGACATGTCAAAACAAATTAGCTGTGATGCTGAAATTATTTCCTGTTGGGTTTAATAAAGTTAGTGAGAGAAGTAAATATAAAAACCAGCATTAGGAAGCAGGGAATAACTTCCTCCCAAGTATAGAGCTCTTTTAGACATTGATAACAATAGGGAATCTCATTTGTCTGGTTTTATTTACCACAAGGCCCTCATTCCATTTCTATTTTTCAAAATTTCCTTCAGGCTTTCTTTTAAGATGAAATTCTTTATGATATTATGACTATTTTTAAACCTAGTTAAAAACCTCTGGTTCAAATATTTGACCGTTTTTTTGTTCTGTTTCCACATTGAATGTAGTTCCTTCAAGAAACTGATAGACAATAATTGAGGAAATGATTTGAAGCTGTTATTTAAGTGCCATTTGGAGACTTTGTATATGTGTCATTTAGCCTGGTTTTCTTAGTTTCAATTAGCATATATAGTTAACACTTAACAACTAGGTAAAGAGACTTGATCCCTCTCCAGTAACTTGGTATCTGAAAATCAGCTTTTCCAAAATTTTCTATTTTCAGTCATAGTCCGTTATGGATGCAGGACCTTAAAGTGTTAGGAGTCCAGCAAATCTTGAAGTCATCAGACTGGTTTCCAGTCCCAACTTTTTCATTATTTCTTAATCAGTATTATCTAATTCTTAGTTTCACCATCTGAACAATCAAGGAGTGGAACCCTTAATAACACCTATCATTCATTGTGCATTTGATAAGTGCCAGATGCTCTATAAACTTTATGCACATTATCTAATTGATTCTGACAATAACCATTTAAGATGTTGTCTTTGTTTTACAGATGTGGAACTGAGGCACAGAGAAGTTAAATAACAATGATCACTCAGCAAGCAAGAAACTAAAACAGCATTCAAATCCAGATTGATTCAAATCCAAAGCCTGGCTCTGTGAGATACCAAGCCCTTCCAGATCAAACCTGCTAAGATCCAACGATTCTTTTACTGTAACTGTTACTTACAAAGGAAGAGAAGACACCTGAATGAGACAGAGAATGCTGGTTGAACGGACAGAAATATGAACCACAAAGGGAGAGAAAGAAAAACCTGCATTCTGGTTTGATAAGAATTTGCTGTACTGGCACAGACATCTTGAAAGTTTGACTAGAGTAAGGGACCAATGTCAGAACTGAAGACAAAGAACTAAATACCCTGCAAGGAAGAAATCGCTGGAGTGATGCTGCAGAAAGAGTATGCTAAGAAAGAGTGGGAAGAAAAAGGGGAGCGAGCTGTGAGTACATCCTTGGTATCACCCGCATGTGGGTGCAAGAGAAAAGGAGGAGTCAGAGAAGAATAGTTAGAGGACAAGTCAATGTGGTGCTTCTAAAGGCAAAGCTGAGAAGAGGTCTGAGGAGGGAATTATTCACAAAGCCAAGTGCCATTCTTCCCAAAGTCCAGAGGACAAGAAGCCACTGGATTGGATCATGGTGAGCCACTTGGGGACTGAGAAATGCTTGAATGCATGAACTCTGAGCCCAGTTTTTCCTTCATACAACACTATTCCCATATATGTAAAACTTCCTTCAATTTTCCTTCAAATAATTCAGTAGTATTTGTGACATTTACGTAGGAGGGGATGACTGACTTAAATATGTCTGTCTTTGAAATTAAAATTTCCATACAAATGTTACTGAACAAACCTCATCATTGTTTGCATCACTGTCACCTCCCTCAGGCCTGAAGACATGAGTAAGAAGGTTATTCAAGATACGACAAGACGAGCTGGGTCATTGATCTCGCAATCCCTAGATCTCTTTAAGACCAGGAACCCTGCTAATCTTCTGCCACCCACACTCCTACATGGCAACACTCTGGGCTTGGTCATCACTTGGAGCTTCTCTCATGAACTTCTGACCTTCCCCATTTATAGTCTCATCCTGCCACACTTCTTCTTTCGCCTCAAAAAGAGCACGAATCCCTCATCCTCTGACCCCTGTTGATTCGTAACCATCAGCCTGCTCCAGTATGAACTCTCACAAATTCTCAGTCCTTCCACTTCATCTGCCCAGCAAAAGCCCAAAGCTGACCAGTGATACAACCTGCCTGGACTGCTCTCTCTATCCTAACTTCCCAGGCCATCACAGCGTCACTGTCTCCAGTGTCGGTCTGCCCATCTAGCCTTTGATTTGTCCAGTGTGAATTCTCTCATCGTTTCCAGCTCCAGCCTAGTCTTCAGGTGCCCTCCCGTATATCACCTTGCATTATGTCATACCTGTCCTCCTACTGCACCAAGGAAAGGTTAATTTATCAGGTAGGATCTCCTTTACTTTCCTGCTCCATTCAGTAAAAATATATTCACAGACACACCCATCCCTTTTCCTGTATCCTCATTTGCAAAGCTGAAGTCTCTCTTTTTGTTCAGATATTGACCTTTACACTGGAACATATTCTGTTCTTTCCACCTTTCTGACATGTCTTCAACCTCTCTCAATTCTACAATACCCACCCCTTGACTAGCTACTCCTCTGGCTTCTGTCAAATTTTTCTTCCCCTTCTTGCCTAAATATCTTTATGTATGTAACCTATGTTTATTATCCCCTCTTCCTCATCACCCATTCATCACCCTGCCTTCTGCCCTCCTTTGTCAGTTAAAATGGGTCCCCCAGACCAGGACCAAACTCCCATCTGCCAGCCCAGTGAACACTTTCCCTTCTTGCCCCTCTGGCTGCTCTACTTTGGCTATACTGTGATTACTCCTCTAAACTTCTTTGAGTTTCGTGATTCTATATTTTCATGACTCTCTTCCTAATTTTCATTCATTTTTTCAATCATTTTAAAAATTGTGTATTCAGTACCTACTATGTGCCAGTGATTGCAGGACCTAGAAATGAGCAAAACAGACTGGATGCTGGTCCTCCCAAACAGTCTTGTGGGTGAGACATCAGTAAACAGTCTATTCTGGTGATTCATGGTCATTACGCATGCTCCATAGTCACTACAAACCCGAAATGAGCAAATATTGAGATGTTGTTCCTGCAGGAAGTCGAAGGTTGGGTCCCTGCAAACCTCTGATCACAAAATTGTAATCAACCAGCCAATATACAGCCTTGTTGTATGAGTGCTTTGTTTAAAGGTGCCTTATTTGTTACAAATAATGAATTGTATGTAGTGTTTCCTTAGAACACTATTAGCTGAGAGATGTTTAATATTTTTCTGATCCTGGGAAACAGATTCCCCCCAGGCCAGTATTCATTAAAAAAATTTCCTGAGATGCTCTCTTATCATACCTCACATTCAGCACCAGTATCCACTAGGATAACTTTCATTAATTTGCTGGAGACATCCCTGGGTTTTTTTTTTTTCTTTCTCTCTCTTCCTCCCTCTCTTCTTCCTTCCCTTCATCTCTCCCTCCCTTCCTTAGCCCTCCTCTCCCTTAAACACACACACACACACACACACACACACACACACACACACACATATACAGAAACTTACTCTTTCAACTCAAGTCAAATTATCAGAACTTGTGCCTCATTATCATCCTACAAATCATCTTGATGCATTTATTTCTGCTTCTCTAAATAAAATTTTTAAGAGTGCTGTGATTAAATTTGAACCCAACAAATCAGGTTTTCCTGAGAATCAAGATGGAATTACATCAGCCAAAGGTAGGTGTAAAGATCACTATGGAATCTGTGAGGGGCCAAAGTATGCAAATGAGAATGAGCTTGGAGTCAGGCAGGCCTCCGAATGACTGAGACTTCAGTTTAAGTTCTTAACTTCTTTTAACCACAACTTGCTCATCTGTAAAATGGGGGTAAAACATATCTTAGAAGACTGTCATGAGGACTAAACACATACTGCGTGTAAATTCACTGCTTTGTAGTTAGGGTTCAGTTAGTGCTATTCTTCCCATCCCCCTTTGATAAAACATTTTTACTGATGTAGCATTGATTTATAACATGATATAGGTTTTAGGTGAAGGCATCATAAACCACAGCTGTATGTTCTATATTATGTTTGTCATCAAAAGTCTAGCTTCCATCCTTTATCTTACAATTGCCCCCCTTACTCCACTTACCCACCCCTCCTCTCTTGCCTCTCCTTCTGGTTTTCAAAACTGTCTCGGTGTCCACTAGTCTGCAGTAATTCGCTGGGCCCACTGGAATGCAATCTGGTATTAAGAGCATCTTACACTCTAGAGGAAGAAATCCTCATGACTTAAGTACAGAGTGAAAGACTTAGAAGCGGAGATAGGATCTTGAAGAAGAAAGAGAGTCGGAGAGAGGCAAATATGTTTAGCATTGTGCAGAGGGGAAGAGGAAAAAATAAAGCGCAGTGGAGAGGAAGAAAGGGGGGCTGGAAGGAGCAGGCATAACAGAGCATTTAGCCGAAACAGAGAAAGCAAGTGGGCTGTGCCACGAAAGTCCCCCATCCCTCTGAGAGCAGGAGGAGCCAAGTGCCTCAGTGAGACACAGTTGAGAAGAAGGTTAGCAGTGCAGTGGAATACAAACAGTCCTTACCGTGGACCCTGAGCCCAGAAGGGGAGGTTGCTACAAGGCTTGTTCCCACACTGGGCTGCTAAACCCTGAGATTGCAAAGAGATGGAGCAAAAGGGAGCATCTGGAGAAGTGGGATTCCTGCCGTCAGGCCTGGCTATCATGTAGACCTGAATGCCAACTGATTTGACTATAAGGATCCAGATATAAGTCAAAATGACATGCCTCCTCTGTGCAAGCACTTGTGCTTAGAGTTGCATGGCACACACATACTGGTTAGTGTAATGTCGATTTTGAGGGCCTCTGTTTCTGAAATCAACAATCTGCAGGAATCCCAGCCCATGCATTTGGAACCCTTGGTTCAGCAACTAAGAGAGAAGGAAGACCCCACACATCTATCCAGGTCTTCTCTTTCTCAGTTTTACAAAAGGAGGATTGAGGTCATCATGTCAGCTCTTCTGAGGGAAAGAGCCCTCTCCTCTGCTGTTCCTCTGTACCCCAGAATGGCAGAATCTGACCCTTATAATTACATTCTTGCCTCACCCAATTTCATCCCATTCATTCTTCTCCTCCCCCATTCCTTTTTTATTTTATTTATTTATTTTGTTAAATTCCTTTTCCTGATGAGTCAGGGATTAAAAATGCTTGGCATCCTGGCTGAGTAAATAGTATTTGTCCACAGTGATAGTGGCCAGTGTTAAACCGTCTTTACTCTGTGACAAGGCGGTGTCGGCATACAATTTGCAAGTTGATTATTCAGAATAAGTAGCCGGACTGTAATCCTACATGGGCATCACTGATGCCTTTGGCCTTGTTCTCTGCTCCACCTAGCTGGGCTGACTTGCACAGAAGGAAGAGAGGGAGGAAGGAAGGAAGGGAAACAAAAAGGTGCTGTTTGCTGTTTCATAAACTTTGCTGCCATTTTATTTTGTCTGTGATGTTAGTGTGATCATTCCCATTGTACAGATCCAGGAATCACGTCACCTGCCAAGTGTGCAACTGTTAGAAAAACTGGCACCTGAAAGCTCAAGTTCTCAGTGAAAGCTGGTTGTCCTTTCTACCACATCAGGTTACTGACAGAAGCAAGCACGCAGTTGACTGAGATGGATTCTGCCTGCCTCAGGTCTGTCCCAGATACAATGGAAATTGCAATGGTCATCAGATAGCCTTTGCTTCTTCCCCTTTGACTTGGCATCAGTTGCCCCAGAGAGGCATCTGTTGTGTTGCAGGGGGTTCTGCTGTGTTCTGAGCAGCTGTGCAAGAGGCATTTCCCCTGGAGCAGTGGCTATAGCTACTATACCCTGCAAATCCACCAGGGTCGCGGGCGGGGTTGGGGGAGGGTGGAAGGGGTAGCCACAGAGAATGCCTCGTTTCCCTTGCATGTTCGAAGCGTCTCAGGTGCTCATGTTAGCTCAGGAAGCTGGAGTGTTCACTCTGCCAAGGCAGGTTTTTTATGTTTCTCTCCTTTTCACAGCTTCAGGCATCTCTTCAAGTTCTTTTTAGATTCAGGGCTCATGGGTCATTCATTCCCAAAGATTCCATTTGTGTTTGGGCCCAACATTTTTTACACAGGCGACCAGTGTTCAGAGAAGTAAAGGGACTTTTCTCAAGGTCACATGGCCGGTGAGTGACAGAACCAAGAACGTGACTAATATTTAGTTAGTCATTCAGCAGATATCCCTGGAGTACTGCTACCCACAATGCACCTTGCTGGGTGCTGGCTGCCCAGTGTTTTATTAGAAACCTGCCATGCTCCTCTCACTGGCCCTTCCCTTCTCCCCTCTTCTAGATGCTTCCTGTTCCCAGCCCTAGAGTCTAACACAGGACCACCAGGGCCACTTGCCACAGCATTCCTAAAGGCTCAGAAGAGGGGCCTTTGTGTGCAGCCTTTCCTCCAGGCCCCTGGAATGCCTGTTACGGGACTTGCTGATTTATAGCCATACTGCCTTTCAAAGAATTCCCTGGCCTGCGTTAAGTCAACAGATATGAGAAAAGGCTTGTTCAAAGTTCTGTCACAGGAGACAGTTGTTCCTTGTGTTAGCAGGATGCTTACTTTAACCCAGGCCCCCTCAGGCCGTATCAGCACACCCGGTCCTGAAACTAACGCTCCACATTGGCTTAGGAGACGTGAAGACTCAATGTGATACTGGTCGATGCACTGCCTAGCGAGCCTTGCCTCCCGCTCCGACATTCCTGTGCCTCTTCTTCAGTTTGCTTTGTGTTGAAGATGCTGAATTCTCTCAAAGGCCTTTGAGATCACACTGGCCTATTTTCTGTTTTTATACTCTTGTTGTTCTGTTTGTCCATTGATAATGTTTGCCCCATCCGTGTCTATGCATGCTGGCCTTTTTGGAGATTCAGTCAGTCATTCATTCATTCACCCAGCCGGCTCACAATGCTGGCCCTCTTCTAGAAGCTGGGGATTCAGCAAGACAAAGACGGCGTTCTAGTGGTTGCTGCTGCAGGGAAAGGGACACCACCCTGATCCCCCATCAGGAAAACACTTCTCATTCCCCAGTAGACTGAGTTATCCTGGGACCTGCCCTGGTCCAAAGGAGTTGTATCATCCAAAGCAATGTTCTTTCTCGGGGCAGCCTGCATTCAGTGACTGGTTGTTAGAGGGGTACAAAAGTCCAGCTGCCTGTGCTTCAATTCTGGACATCCCTGCAGCACTATCCCAGCTTCTGAACTCCCCATGGGATCAGCTGGGACCTCTGTAGACTGAGCTGTACTCTGCCCCTGCTCGAGTACTCGGTATGTTGGGGTGGCCGTTCCTGGGAGCAAACCCCCCACCACACACACACAGTAAGATTTCTGCGTACGAATCTTCATCTCAGAGCTTTTTCCCAGGGATTTCACCCTACACCACCTGTCATGAGGTTTATATGCTGGAGAAGGGAGCGAGAAAATGAATGTAGTAAATAGTGACATAGTATGTGAAAAAGTAACATTGCTCTGGGAAAAAATAGAGTGGGGTCAGGGGATCAGGGATATGGAATGGAGTTTAATTAATTTTCATTTTTGATAGAATGATCAGAAAAAGCCTCTCTGAGAATGTGACATTTGAGCAAAAGCTTAAATTTGCAAGTGGAATGATCAAAAGCATTTGAATTCAAAATTGCTATTCAGTCAAGAGTCTCCAGGAAACAGAACTAATAGGGTATATGAGAGAGAGAGAGAGAGAGTGTGTGTGAGATACACACATGTACTAAGAGTTCTCTCTCAAAGAACTAGGAAATGGCTCAATTTGCATTTATTTGCTGCTTCCTTCTTTTTAGATTCAGATGAGATTATGCCTTTTTGACAGGAATATCACAGATGTGATCCTGTACTTTTTATTACATCCCATAATATGAAACATGATTTTCATTTTTCCTATCAGTTTTGACCTCTTGAGTAATATGGTGTCTACTAGTGTTCTTTATTATAGAGCTATTCTTTTTTCTTTTGTAATTAATAAATATTTTGTCGGAAGATATTTTGAGACTTTCTAAATCCCATCTTCATGTAATTTTTGCGTGCTACTTTTAGTGTCTATTGGTACTTTTTGCTTAAAGTATTCATCACTATGTGTCTTCACTTCTGGTTTTCTAATCCATGATTTCTTCAACATTTATGAATGGGCATTATGTAGGAAAGACTATTCTCTTCCATTTATTGTTCACTACTTATTTATATCAGCAGCAGCTAATGAATGCCAGTTTTAGACAATGGGCTATAATTTGATCCTATGATAACTTTGATACAAAAATCATCCCAAATTGGGTCAGTTGGCACCACTTTGAATGGTCGTCTATGTCCTTTGGACATGTCTCCATTACTCTTTGATTGCTCACGTTTTTCTGTAATAATGAGATATTCTAAACTTATCTTATTTTTTTTTCCTATTCCAGACCTGGATTCAACTATTTCTGCAAAGAACCTTATTGTCTTTCAATGGAGAATGGTATTTAGAAATCAAGATCTGTGTTCCAGGTAGGTTCACTGTTTTTGAAGTTTCTCTTGCAGTGAGAAACCTGGCTTCCATCACCTCATTCCATTGATTTAATTTCTAAATCCTCCTTGTCCCCTGTTTTTAATCTATCTCCCAAGTCCAATGAACTGCCACTCCATGTGGTCATCTTTGACTTACTGGAACCCCACGAAGCTAATACTCTATTTAAAATATTTGATTACAATGATAAAGATACAGGTTTTGAACTAATTGCTTGTATGCATTTCCTTTGTAGAAAATGCTGTAAACAGTAGAGTGCCAGAGACACTTTGTGTTTCTGTGAGGCATTATGATGGATTGGTTAGGGTGAGTCTAGCTGTGAAACAGTGGTTCTCTAAGAAAAACTAATGACTTTATGCGTTTAAATCCATGAGTTGCACAACAAATATATAAATGAGCTTTTGTTCAATGGCTCCTTCAATGACTCCAAAAGAGCAAGGTAGCCACTGTTTTCTTCTAGATTTTCACTTTGTAGAACAAAAAATAAAATGGATGTATGGACTTTCTAAGGAGGTTAACTTTTTTTCCTAAGGCTAAAAATTAGAAAGGGAAAACAGGTTACATGAGTGCGTGGACCTTTTAGCATTGTATTTAAGCAGTTGAAAATTATGTAGGAAAATGTTTAATTTCTTGCTAACCCTTGACAAGAAAGACATCTTTATGGGGTTGCTGACTATAGTTTCTGGAATTATTCATCCTGGAGCTTAGTTAAGCCAGATATTTTCTTTTTTTCTCTTTACTAGATGTTCTGGTTTAAGTGGTTTATTTTAAACCTACCCTGGAATAATTGGTATGTTCATATATTTAATAAAGTCATTTTTCTAGGATGAAGGACCCTAATTTGCAATGTTTGCCCATTTCAGTGGTATAGATATTTCCATCATAGCCAAAGCCAGGCTACCAACATGACATTACTTAAGTGGTCAAAGCAATGTACACAGCTGTCTCATGAGCTTGTATGGGCACCTCCAACCTGGATATCTAGGTACACCGATGAACCCATCAGCTCACTTAAGCATTGTGTTCTGCCATTGACTTCAAAAGAAAACTCTGTACACTGAGGAGATAAGGCTTGAGGAAATAGAATCTTTGCTTCAGTGTGTTTACTTAGAGAGAACTGCCATGTATCCATGACCAACAGAGAAGTTCTTGCTGGAAGCAAGTAGCATGGGAAGAGAAGTGCAAGAAAATATGAAGTAAGCAAAATGTTTTGAAATCAACCTCTGTGGCAAATTATCTGAGATTTGCCACTTCTTACTCTTTTCTGGTTCCACTCTTCCTGGAGAGAAGTGAGAACTTCAGGGAGTTCCAGCTGAGTTGCAGTGAGCAGGATTTACTGGTCTTGGGACTAAAGGCTCCAAGCAGTAGATATAGCCTGGACTCAGTCGTGGAGCACCTCTAGCCCCTACTGGCTGCCTGGGTGTACTGCATCTCAGAGATGGTCAGGGTCCCCTCGGAGCACTGTCCTTTCCCTAACTGAGCCTGAGTCCTGCTCAGGGGTTGCCTGACCTGTTTCTCTTTTGCTGTATTTTCAGAATTTTCTACCTAGCACCACATATTTCTTGCTTATTTTCTTTACATTTAAAACTATTCCTCCTCTGGAGTGGTAGATGTTTCTTCTGTCATTATATTCTGTATGGATTTCATTTGGGTTTTTATTTGATCAGAAAGTCAACGGAGACGGTTTGATTGGATTAGTATAGTTTGGATTTCTCTTGCTCTGATCCTTTGGGTGACAAACACTAGACCTTGCTTCTTTGGTTATAAGAAACTCTTTAGCTACCTATTCTGGGTCAGCACCCTAAACCCACGTTCTCTTGTGGTCCCAGTGGTAGAGCAAAATCACCATCCACAGCAAAGAAAAAGGTACAGGTTAGGTCCTAAAGTTCTGCAGAGAGCCAGGACAGTTGATGAGACCTTTGGTCAGTGGGCCAGTCTGCAATCAGGATGCTTCATCTAGAGCATGCTTTAGTCTCCGATTCCTTCCATGCATTTTGGTATTGATGTGGGATCTCTCACCATCATATCTTGGTGGTCAGATTGATACTCTAGACTAGACTAGAGTAAGGTAATGGAAAAGCAGAGTGCTGGTGAGTAAGGAGCAGATGTGGGTTTGTTCTAACAGATTTAGCAATCTTTTTTTGATTTCCAACCTTGTACTGAAACAAAATCAACAGTTGTATTTCCCGTCGGAGTAGGCATTTCCCAAAGGAGATTGCATTAAACTAACTTTGATTTTGGATTGAGACCTGAATCTAATTGTGAATCCACTTTATAGAGGCAGACATTTATTACTAGCTTAGACTTCTTTCATCATTTTACATCGTAACCAGAGTATGACTGCCCTGTACTGACCAGGAGTATTCTTGCCTCTCTATGGATTACTTTCAAAGATGAAATTCAGAGTTTCTGAATCTTGAAGAACTGCTTTCTGCCCTTGTGTCTCATGACCAGCAGAGGGACCGCAGCATAAGGCTCAGGCCAAGTGTGAGATTAGGCTACTTTGTTGTGGTAAAAAGTCCCTCAGCTTTAGAAAGCTGGCAGGTCACCCTAGGGTTGCCCAGTACACACAAAAAGATGGAGAAATAGAGCTGAGTCTCTTGGGACCACAGATACACTCATCTTTATTAGGGACTCAAAAGAACTTTGCAACCACGTACATCCCTGACAGAGAAAGAAAAAGCAATTTAGTGCTTCTTTTGAGAATCATGAAAACTAAAGGAGAAAAGCAGCAGAGTCCTGGACCTGGTCCACTAGTTGTCACTGACATCACACAACCCTGAAGCTGAGGTGTGGGAGAGCAGAGATATTCCAGCGATCAGGAGCTGATTCAACCTCTCTTGACCAAAAAAACTTTATAGATGTCCCGGTCTTCACTGATATTATCTTGTCACTTACATATTTTCTTCCATGTTTCTTCCTTATGCTATAGCTAGTTCCCACATTATTGTTTTTTTGGAAAAGAACCTCTTTGTCTTAATGAGCTACATAGCACGGTCACACAGACAGCTGTGAATTTTGAATGGGCAGTGTGTAGTGAGCAGAAAACTCTGCAGAAGTCTCGCACATGTGGCAATGGCAGTCTCAACCAGTGTCTATAGCGGTCTTACCAGCAATTAACCTGAGCATCGGGTTTGCGTCTTAATACTGACTAAGCAATAAAGCATCGTGGTATACCTGCGTTCAGGGAGTGCACAGGGTCATGCAAGGCCCACAAATAAGTATAAAATATGGTCCCTGAGCATAAGAAGCTGCTTGTCTACCTTAAAAGATGAGGTATAATCCAAAACAAGAAGGAAAGAAATATCAAGTAACTTATCCAGTGATAATAATAATATGGAGAATAATATGGAGATAATAATAAGGAGAATAATAGCTACTGTGTATTGAGTGCTTACTTTGCTCCAGGCACTGTGGTATAATATATATGTGTGTATATATACATATATACACACAAACATATAGAGAGAGAATATATATATATATATATATATATATATATATATAGAATGTATATCCTTAAGCCCACAAGACAGTTTCATGAGATATGTGCTGTTATCATTCCAATTTTAAGTAAAAGTCCACAAAGCTTAAACAACTTGTCAGATTTGACTCTAGTCTATATGACAGTAAAGACCATGCCCTTAAACATCCAGTGATCAATACTGTGTGATCTACAAGAACAAAAAGAGTCCTAAGCTGGAAAATAAACATGTGCTAAAGGAGGTTTTCTTAGAAAAGGGGACACTGAAGAGCAAGTGTGTTTCCACTAATAAAGAGAAGTGAGCACACAGAGAAGTGGAAATGCTCAAGGTATTTGGGATTCCAAAACTCACTGCCTTTTGCAGGTGCTTTGGACATAGTGAATAGAAAATGGTGGTCAAATGGGGAAAGCAGATTGAAGCCAAGTTATAGAAGAACTTCCTTGAATAACACATTTAGAAATTATGGTTGAAGAATGTAGAATTTGAGCTAGAACAGTAAGGAGATCACTTCAGTGATTCTCCATGTGAGGTGACAAGGTAAATAGTTGGGCTATGGGCAGGAAATGCCATCCAGAGAGATGTTTCCAGTGGAGTCTAACTAAATTCTAGTCCAAGGCACTATTCCTCTTCTAATTCCTATCAGAAAGTATCAATTGCTAACATAGTTTACACTTTGGCCCAGTTACCCCAAAATAGTAACTTACTGGTAAAGACTTTGCCAAGTGTTTTTCCTATACCAATTATTTTCACAAATGAATTTAGGCTCTCACCACCTCCACCATGTCCCCGATGAGGAAGCTCAGGCTCACAGAACAAATAGCTTACCAAATGACTCCCAGTTGGAAAATGACCAAGTCAGAGCTCAAACTCAGATCTTCTTGCTCAAAGCTTTCACTTACTCTCTCTACACACACTGAATAAGCAATCATAATTCACTAAGCACTATGCTAGAAATGTTGACTTCCCAGAGATAAATAGCTCATACCCACTGCTTTAGGGAGTTCATGGTGATTGTATGAATAAAACAATGCAAGTGATAAGAAATGTGATAATACCTATCCTAAGCCTCTTAATGTTTTTCATTGGGCTGAATATATAAAATACATAAGCACAGTTTTCAAAAGTGAAAAACCTAATTTGATTGTAGTTTATTTCATCTTTTACTTCATGCGCGAGAGTAGCTGAAAAGGGTCAGCAGTGCATTCTGAACAGTGAAACCAAAAAGTGATGAGTCTGATTTCCAGTTTGTCAAGAAAGTTGTTCTCACCACTTCAGTAGCATCTTTACAAGTGAAGGAGGCAAAGCTGAGTGATACCAACCTGCCACCTGCTGGAGATGAGGAGAACTGACCCACAATCCAGGGGTGATGACCAGTGCCGGCCTTCCAGCAACCGGCTGTGTTCTTTCCTTCAGTCCTCAGGGAGTTGACACCCAGAAACTGCTCCTGATACCCCCTTTCTTAATAGGTTAAGTTTGGTGATATTTAACACTAGTGAATATTTCAAAAAAGTAAATCATAAAGAATTTTCAAGCAGTGAAGTCGAACAGATCTAAGTACAAATCTTGTTTGGCTACAAACTGGCTATCACTTTGACCATGTTTTCAGCTCTCTCAACCTCAGTGTCATTGTCTATAGAATGAGAATACTGGAATCAAATATATGTTGACTGCGTGAAGAGAATGGTTTGTTTTTTGTTTTGTTTTGGTAGGATTAGAAAAAATATATGTAAAGTATATATCATAGTTTATAGCACTGAATCAAAAACAAATGGTAGCAGGAGGTATTATTAATAGAGCAGAAGTTGTATAGAGAAAGACTACTTTACTCATTTGGCTCTATGCACTTTGATAGGACTTGCTATTTGCTAGTATGCAGATAACTCAATGATTGAAAACAAGTCTTGCAAGAAGTTTTGGAGGGAAAATGTATGGATTATTGCATTTCATCTTTATAATAACCCTATATGC
The DNA here is from genome assembly GCA_004363575.1 of Solenodon paradoxus. NCBI lineage: Eukaryota > Metazoa > Chordata > Mammalia > Eulipotyphla > Solenodontidae > Solenodon > Solenodon paradoxus. The sequence continues at coordinate 803,450 of RJWH01000306.1, forward strand.
CGATACCGTTTTCCTCCGTGTTGCAGTTAAAGGAAATGAAGCTCAGCAAATGTAAGTGTAGCAGGCATCATTGTCTACCCAATGCCTCCTTGCTTATTGGCAGGATTCAACTTTATTCACATGTCCTTTCCTCCCCGGGTGACCCTGGTTTGTATACAGATTACAGAGACCGATCATAGGAACCCCCCTCTTCTTGCTAGAGACTGACTTAGGTCGGAACAAGTGACCTAGTTATTTTCAATAATTGATGAAATGAGGTCTGCTTGTGGGTCTCCGGGAAAGACAAGTAGCTAAGACCAGACTAATCATCACTGGGATGCCTCTTACAGTCATCTTTATTCCCTGTATCTGTGCCCTTCCAGATCTGAGAAGCCCACTTTCTCAAGAACTTCTTAACTTCTTTCTGACTTTTCCTTTCTACCTCATGCTCCATGCATTGACTTTCTTACCATACCTCTGAGTTCTTCAGAATTAATTGTTTGAAATTACTTTTATCTCTGAATTCTTGGACAATTATGATTACATGTGCTTTTCCACTTGACCAGTTTTGAGTACTGTGGATCTGCTCAACTAAAATCATTGACAACTTATTTCTTTGAATAATTTTTATCAAAAAGTTCTGGAGCCACATGTGGTTTTACCTTTTTTTCCTTTGGAAAAAAAATTACAAGCAGCATGAGTTTGATTCATTAAACTGGCAGAGTTAATACTTTAATTTTCAAAATATTTTTAGAGTTTAGAATGTCACTTATGCATTGCCTAAGCTCCATCTTGCAGCACAGTTCATCCTGAACGAATTATATTTGACCTTTTCTTATTTCTCCTTACATCCCACCCCAGCTTGAGATTTTGGATGAGTTGATATCATCTGAGAAGGGAACTTAGGGCAAGTGTTGTTTTATTTTCCCACAGAAACAGTCTGCCATGATGGAAGAGAGCATCTCTAACTCTGTCTTCAAAAACAACTATAAACATTAGACAAAATGTATAAAGGGCTTGTCTGGAAGCATTAAAAACAACAAACACAGATGAGACTTGAAAGAAAACCCATGACATAAATTTCAGATGTGTCCCAGACATTTTCCTGCAGACATTTACAAGTTGCAGAATGAGGATATATAAAAATGTTTTATTGAGGCAGAAGTCAGAGCTTGGAGTAGTTTGGAACATGCTGTTTGAGGAGCAAAGTCCTGGTGAAAGGAGACCCTCAGAGAAGGAATCTAAAATTCTACACACACATTTCCCCAGAGTTGGTAAATTCTTAAGCTAAGCTGCATAGAGTGAAACTAATTTTTTAAAAAGTGGGGAGTGGGAGAAAGAAAAAGCAAAAAGTACCTGGTTAGATAAAGAGCTGATAGTTTAGTAGCACCAAGGAAGCAGAGGTCTTAATAAAGCTTTGCTAAGATGGAGATATTTTGATAAAAATTCTAAATACCTTTGAGTCATTTCCTAGGAGAAAGAACTAATTAATAGGAATAGGAGAAAACTGATATTGCCAGCTCCCTCACCCCCCGAAGGATAAAAGCAAGTTTTTGCAAGACCTTAACTATTAACTAGTTGCCTGGTAGAAGAAAACGTAACACTAGAAGATTTCACAATCTAAAATCTCTATAGTTTTAATTTATACTATCTGACATTTAACTGAAAACAAGTGGATGCAAAAATGTAATAAAAAATAAAAGTACCAAACTACTGAAATACAAGCAAAAATATTTAATAGAAAAAGATTTATTGGTGATTCAGATAGTGACATTAACTGACAGTGAGTTTAAATAACCATGATTTCTTTTAGTTTGATAGATGAATTCATAATTCTAAATATTTTTAATGCTAAAAAATTCAAAGAATAGTTATTTCCATTGTACATATTTATTCAAGAATCTAGAGAAAAATCTGTCTTAAGATAATTAGCAAGCCAGTTTTAGAAAGATTTACTTTATTTTTATAAATATCAGTAATATTTTGAGTAACTAAGTAACACATTTCATTTCAAATCCAATTAGAGGAAATAGAATCAGTGGAGAATTCACTTCAAGCTGCTTTTACTTTCACCTGGACACAGACATTACCTTTGATATTTATTGTAGACATTAATGAGATTTCTAGGACTAAGGATCAGAGTTGCAGTCAGTGATATCCAAATAAAATTAAGTTATCTAGTCCATGTAGCTATTTAAACTTAACCTTAGTATCATCTAATAAGATGAGCTATCTAATTAAAAAAGAAGCATATTATCAGCATTTAAGATTATAGAGGAAATAAAATTAAGTCTCTACCTTATGAATAGAAAGTGAACACAGAGGCCAAAGTGCTTTGAACATAGATGTAAAAAAATTTGTATTTATACATCATTATTCTTCTCTTTCAGACTTCCTCTATGCTAATGTGTTTAAGTTTTCATTTCTTTTTTTAAATTACTGTATGTTTTTTAGGATATTGAATTTTCAATCCACACCCACCACCAGAGGTCTAGTGCCTCTGCTGCCACCTGTTCCCTTTTTCTTTTTCTCTTTCTCTGTACCTCTCTCCCCAGCAAGTCTTGCCTCCTGTGAATTTTGTTGAGATTTGTCTCTCATTTGCTTTGTTTCCTTAAGTTCCATATATGAGTGAAACCATCCTGAACTTCCCTTTTTCTTTCTAGCTTATTTTCCTTAGCATAGTCACTTCCACTTCTATTTAGGTCATTGCAAAAGGTTTATCATTTTTTAATAGCTGCACAGAATTCCATTGAGTATATGTACCACAGTTTCTTCAGTCATTGGTTGATGAGCATTTAGGTTGTTTCCGTGCCTTGGCGTAAAATAACCATGATTACTGTGTTCAAGAAAATGTAGAAAATGGAAGAAAAGTTGGAGAATTTAAACAGATAAATTAATCTATTTGTAAAAAGAAGAAAACAATTGGCAAAATTTAAAGTACCAAACATCAATTGTGTATAATAAATCTAATGAAAGATGTACAAGACCTCTCAACTGAAAACTACAGTAAAAAAAGACCTAAATAAGGGAGGACAAATACCATGAACATGGAATTAAAAGATGTAATGTTGTTAAAATATCAATTCTTTCCATATGCGTCTATAGAGTAAATGAAATCCCAATAAAAATCTCAGGTGTATTTTTTTTCACTGTTGTAAATTGGCAAGCTATTTGTAAAATTTTTCAGAAATACAATTAGAATAGCAAAGGCAATGTTGAATAAGAAAACAAAATCATATACCAAGGCTAGAGTAGTTGAAACAGTATGGTATTAGTACAGGTGCAGATAATAAGCCATGGGATATAATAGAGTTTAGAAACAGATCTACACTATATGAGCTGCCACTTGATTTATGACAAATACACCACAGCAATTCAGTAGAGGAAGAATTGTCTTTGCAATACATGGTGGTGGCCCAAATGGGTATCTGTATGGAAAAAAAAAAAAAAGACCTTTAACCCTTCTCTTACACCATCTGCAAACTTTAATTCATGGTATAGCATATCTTTAAAGGTGAAAAATAAAGCAATAAAATTTCCAGAAGAGAACATGGGACCTTAGAGTAGGCCACAGTTCCTTAAACGGGACAAAAGACATGTTGATAATGGAATTAAATTAAGAAATTGTGTTAACACTATTGAGAGAATGGGAAAATTAATACTGAGACAAAAGCACAAACACACACATACAGATATGGGAAAAGGTTTATATCAAGAATATGTTATTTTTATTCTATAAATTGATAAGAAAAGGATAGACAGCATAATTTTTTAATTGGACAAGATTCCCAAATAGGCAGTTCACAAAAGTGACTATCAAAATGGTCAACAAGCAAATGAAAATATGCTCAGCATCATTAGTCATGAGGAAAAAGCAACTTAAAACCACATCTTGATACTGTATATCCTTGGAGGCCACAAACTGCAATGTTTCTCTTTTAAAAAGCAATTGCAAAACCACAGCTCTGAATAACAAAAGTAAATTAGGTTTCAATAATTACAGTCTAGTTTAATTCAAAGAATGAGTCTTGTTTTTTTCTTCAGTGCAATGAATATTTACTTTTATTTGTCTGTATACCTTGTCACTAACCAGAACAAGATATAGAAAATTTCCAGCACCTCAGTAGACACCCTCTAACTACATTCTTCTATTTCTTTTTTTGAATTGAAGTAATACAGTATATAACAGTATATAGATTTAATGTATGCATCATAGTCCAAATCTATCCTTTACCATAAATTTGACCCCTTTTATCCAACAAGCCCACCTCTCTCCCTTTCCCCTCCTGGAACCATTAACTTAGTAAACTAAAAGGCTGTTTTGGTTTGATTTGGTCCACTTGTTTGCTTTCTCTTTATACCATGTATGACTGAAATCAAAATCATACATTATTTGTCTTTCTCCTTCTGACTAATATCACTAAGCATAATTCCCTCTAAGTCCATCCATGTGATTGCAAATGGCAGGATTTCATCTTTTTTAATTGTTGGGTAGTATTACTTTGTGTTTATATCACAACATCTTTACCTATTAAGGTTGTTTCCAGCTCCTTACTATTGTAAATAATGTTGCAATAAACATGGAGGTGCATATATTTTTGCAAATTATTATTTTGTTGTTTTGGGGTAAATACCCAGAAATAGAATAACAGAATCATATGGAATTCCTATTTTCAATTTTTTGAGGAATAGCCATATTGCTTTCCATAATGGCTATAGCAATTTGCACGTCCATCATGCATGTATATGGGTCTCTTTTCTCTGAGTCCTTGCCAACACTTGTTTCTAGTCTTTTGTATGCTAATCATTCTCATAGGTTTGAATATCTCACTGTTGTTTTGATTTACATATCTTTAATAAAAAGAGATGTGGAACAATCTTTTCATGTGCCTGCTGGCAATCTGTATGTCTTTGGAGCAGCTGTCTTTTCAGATCTTCTGCCCATTTCTTAACTGGATTGTTTGTTTTTGTTTTTTTGTTGTTGAGTCTTATGTGCTTTTTATATAGTTTCAATGTTAACCTCTATTCAGATTATGACATGCAAATATCTTCTCCCAATAAATATGATGCCTTTTTATTTTGATGATAGTTGTAGTTATGCAGAATTCTTTTAGTTTGATGTAATTCCATTTGCTTAGTTTGGCTTTTTTTTCCCTTGACATTGGAGTTGAGTTCCCAAAGACATTACTTAGGTCATTGTCAAGGAATTTATTATCTGTGTTTTCTTCTATATATTTTATAGTTTCAAGTCTTTTATCTGTTATGGTAGAGCCTCCAGACAGTGAGAAGACTGACAGCTGGGCACTCCAAGATAGAGAGAAGAGTGTTTTATTGCAAGCATGGGTACTGGCCCAGAGGTATTGTTACCCAAAGCTGAGCAACCAGGGTAGTAGGGGAGTTCCTTTTACACTCTGAGGTAATGAGTCATCTCCTTGGCTATGTGTGGTTTCTACTGGCAACTCTTTTATCAGTTATGTACAGCTTCAGAGTAGGGAGGCTATGCTTGTTTGTCCTTGGTTACTATAATAGGACGTAGCTGCAGTCTTCATTGTACTGTGGAAAATTCCTGGCAGAATAACTTTTGCATTGAGGTCAGGGGAAATGTCTTTTCCACATATCCAAATCTTTAATTCTTTTTGAATGGATTTTTACATACAGTGTTAGGTTTAATACTTTTGCATACAGTTGTTTTCTCAACACCATTTGTTGAAGAAACTGTTCTGGTACCATTTCATATTCTTGGCTTCCTTGTAAATTAGTTGTGCATATATGTGTTTATTTCTGGGTTCCCAATTCTGTTCCATTTATCTCTGTGACTTTTTATTCCAGTGTCATGCTAATTTGATTACTGTTGCTTTGTACTATAGTTTGAAATCAGAGAGTGTGACACCTCCATTTTTGTTCTTTTTTCTCAGGATGGTTTTTGCTATTCAGGGTATTTTGTATTTAAAAATTAATTTCATGATTTTGTTGTTCTATTTCTGTAAATAATGTCAATGAGATTTAGTCAGTAGGATGGAGATTGGATTAAATCTGTATATTTCCTTTGATAATATGGCCATTTTTATAGTAATATTTATTATTTCTTTAGCTCAGAATCCTAAATTCCATTTAGAATATTGAAATTGCATCTCAGTCAATATTTCACACCACACCCGCCAGTGTTCCAGTTTCCTTTAAAACCACCTTTTAGCCTCATTCGCCTGCCCCCTGATAACCAGTCCCTAGTTCTGTTATTTTCGTTGGAATTTGTATGTTCATTTGTCTCATTTCATTATACTCCACATATGAGTGAAATTATCCTGTATTTCTCTTTTTCTTTATGATGTTTCACTAAATATGATCCACCTCCCAACCCCAGGCCCAATTCCCTTGTAGCATAGGACACAATTTCATTTTTTTTAAATAGCAGCATGGAATTCATTGAGTGTATGCACCATAGCTTCTTAATCCAGTCATCTGTTGATGGGGATTTAGATTATTTCCATGTTTTAGCGATGGTGAATTGTGCTGCTATAGATTTAGAGGTATAGATGTTTTTTCTAATTAGAGATTTTCGTATCCTCGGGATATATGCCTAGGAGTGGGATTGCTGGAACAAAAGATAAATCTATCTTTATGTGTTTGAGGAATCTCCATACTGTTTTTCAAAGAGGTTACACCAATTTACATTTTTAATTCAAATACACACCTCCTCCAACATCTGCTATTTCCAGTTTTTCCTCTATATGGCCTTTTTTTGTTTAAAGAAAAGATGTAGGTAGGGATGAAATCACGTAAGCAAGCAATCAGGAAGATAGAGAAGGAAGAAGCATTTATTTTATTTTTATTTAATTGTCCATATTAATTGTTCCCCCTGGACTGGGGACACAAACCCTGGCCCCTAAGATGTATGTGAACTCTGCTGCTTTAGAGACGACTGACCTAACCCCTTCTCCAACAGGGAGCACTGAGGTAGCCACTTAACAGTATTAATTCTTCCAAACCGTAAACATGGAATATCTTTCCATTTAATTGTATCTTATATTTCCCTTAATAATATCTCATGGTTTTGTTTTTATTTTAAGGAATGGTGCATTCCAGAATGAAGGTCAATAGGCAGGCAGGAAGGCAGAGAGAGGAGGAAATATTTTATTTATTTTAATTTAGTTGTTCATCTTGATTGTTCGCCCTGATCCCGGGATCTGAATCTGGGTCCTCGGAATGTATGCAGACTAGGGCATGCAACAATGTCTTACAGTTTTTAGATTATACTTCTTTTGTTAAATTTATCCCAAAGCATTTTATCCTTTTTGATGCAATTGTAAGTGGGATAATTTTTCTGAGTTCTCTTTCTGCAAGTTCATTATTTGATATAGAAATGCAACATATTTTCATATATTAATTTTTAGACTGTCACTTTACTGTATTCCTTTATTATCTCTAGTAGCTTTTTGCTGGAGTCAAAGAGTGAGGTTTCTGTTAGTGTTTCATCTTTCATTAAAATGAATTTTAATTCCCTGCTGTAGTCATGTAAGTTACTCTGGCCAGCCTAGCCCCAAAACTAAAAGCTGTAACAGAAACCTCACTCTTGGAATTTAACATAACTGTTCAAAAGTATTGAAATCTATGCATTCACTTCCTGACATTCAAGCCGGTGGTTTTATAATTGCTTTTTCAAGAAGAAGCATTAGAAAAACAGGGTTGCATAATCTTCAGTGTAACTTCTGTGTGTCTACTTAGCGAGCCATGAGAAAATATTATCAAGCAATGAAGAAACTAGTTCACAAACATGCATAGAACAATGAAAATTCATATAACTTAAAGTCACTGGCAATGAGACACTTGATTGAGTGAGCTACAGACAATTAGAAGCTGTTTGGGACAACATCCTCTTGGTTTCCTATAACTCTAGCCTCTCAGTACCTACTGATTTTCTCTTCCATGTCACAAGCATTGATCTTTAAAACCTGGTTATTTCAGAAAGAGGTAACTTCCATCATCATGTAACTGAAGGCTACTTTTTAAGTCCATTAGTCTTGTTTAACGGAGCATGCATGTTACTGAGAAACCAAAAACAAGTTGAAACATGGGTTAATTGTGGATTATTTAGCAAATGCTTACTCTCTTTTCCAAATGTAAAATGACTTAATAACAAATGCACCATCCTATCCTATGTGACAACACAAATGAACTTTGAGAACATTATGTGAAGTGAAATAAGTCAGTCACAAAAAGACAATGTTGCATGTTGCCAGTTATTTGAGGTATCCGAAGAAGTCAAATTCTAGAATCAGAGAGTAGAATGGTGGTTTCCAGTGGCTGAGGAAAAGGGGAAATCAGAGTTAATGTCTAATAGAGATAGTTTCAGCTTTGTAATATGAAAACATTCTGGAGATCTGTTGCAGCATGATTTACTTAACATTACTGAATTATACACTCAGAAATGGATAAGAAGGTAAATTACATCTTGTGGTCACAATTAAAAATAGAAGAAAAATATGTAAACCATAATAATACCTGTCCCTGCAGTCTCCAGAACACAAGTGATCATTTTTTTCTTTAAACCGCTTAAGGTTCTTAACTTTGAGATTCACAGACCCCCTAAGATGTTTAAGGATAGAACCGTGCCATCTATAAACCTTGAATGGGAAAAAGTTACATCTTTACTTTCACGGTCCTCTAACTAGATGTAGCATTTCCTTTGATCACAAATTACAGAGGCATTAGATATAGTATGACTTTGTCACCAACATAAATCACATATATTTTCATATTATTTACTTCTTAAAGGTATCTCAAAATATTTTTATGTTCAGTCCTAAATTTAAAATTACTGTAGCAATCAAACTATCTCTAGATCTTTCTATGAAATGTTTTAATGCAGAGGCTTATAGAATACTATACTGCAATATTTTAAAACTTTGTTCAACTGTATTGCTATGTAATTGGTTTTCTTTGCAATCCTATGCTATTTATTTTACACATTCATCCTGATAAGGGGTCCATAGTTTTCCCTTTGGCAGGGTTGGCGGGGGACTCCTACCCTACACTATCACTGGCATACTATTCGGTCATGCTCATCATATAGTATGTTTCTAAGCATGTGTTATATAAATGTCCAGCTATTTCATCTAGACTAGGAAGCCCATACTTCATAGAGCCTGGAGAATGTCTTGTATATAGTAGATACTGGTGTTTTTGTTGGTATATAAATAGCATGATTCAGTGCTTACCTAAAGCTAGACCATCTCTGCTCAATATATAGTTTTGCTCAAGTGAGATAATCTCTCCAAAGCCTACTTTCCTTATCTGCCACTTGGTAAACTCTTAATATAAATGATCTCTTAATTATGACTATACTATTATCCATGGGGGTTTTGAATGAAATATCGTGGACCTTCAAAGCAGATGGGGCTCATGGAATTAAAGGGAGATGGATGGAGGGGTGTAAAAGCAAAGGGTTCGATTGGTTCAGCAGAGAATATTCTTAGGGGGCAAAATAGAGCAATCAAGACATATTATAGGGCTGACTCACACCTAGTGGAAGATGTATCTGTGAGTTGAAAAACTTGATAAATGATTCATGTCTCCTCATATTGTCCAACTCTAAACGTTACAGGTTCTTGGCTGAGTTATCACTTCCCAAAAGGCACCTGTGAAAATGAACACCAGGGTTGATTTCCACTCCCACAGCAAAGAGGAATAGTGGAGAAAGCTCTGGACCAAGCACTGGACTGGGTCAACACATCTCTTTGGACCGTGCTTTCCCCTTTGCTACATCAGGGTGTGGACAGGTTGCCCTCTAAGTTCCCTTCTTTAAACCTCAGTGATGCTCTGAAGGAATCTGTTCATATTTGAGAAGATAATTATGTTGTATCTGCAGAGCTGGGTCTTATAATAGCTTGTCCCTGCTACCTGACTCACAGGCACTGGCCTTGAAGGTAAATATAATTGATCAAGGAACAAGAAAGATCTTGAGCACATAGGACCTGTTTTAGAAAATGCACTAAGGAGGTTATAATGTAAGACTCAGGAGCTAGCAGAAAAGGTAAATGAAAAGAAAAGTGAGTCTTCAGAAGACAAAAAAATGAGCAGGAGGCCACCAGAGACAGAGTGTATGCTTAGTTCATACCTACTCATATATAGAAACTTGGATTTTTAGAATGCTAAATGCTCTCTTCTCATGAATGGAGGCTAGGTCTGAGAAGAGGCAGCTCACTTATAAAGCATGTTGGGCCACCGAACATCAGACCAGGTACAATGGACGTCTAGCACATATTTCTTGATCAGCAGTCAGTGGATGGTCTCCTGTAATACACTGACCTAACTCAACTATTTGGCTCTTCTCTAAGAGAAAAACTTAAGGATTCTAATTTAAATCTATATTTGTACATGAAAAGCATAGACATTAATGCTCAGGAATCCATCCCAAACAATTACGTGAAAAGCATATTAGGCTGGTGTCCTCTTGTGGCATCCTCATTGTTTAAAGGAGATCCAGAGATCAAGATAGCCACCACTTATTCCCATCAAGTATTATTAGTCACTTGATATTGGAAATCAGTTCTTATCTCAGTTGATCAAATAGCTAAAATCTTTCTTAGCATGTTCTTTGTATCTTGAATTATAAGGAAGAGAATATTATAGTAAAATGACAACTCTGTTCCTACACCCACAGAATTTCAGTTTTTTTATTTGTTTAACTAGATTAAGGAAAGTTTAATACTGCTGTCTGACTAGACTCATTTGGAGTTAGCGCTTGAAAATTATGGTTTTATTTCCCTAAACCTAGTCATACCAGAAATTTCATGCTGCAGATTGAGATCTCTTCCCCAGCCCCTATTTCTCCATTTGTGTTTCAATAGAACTTCTTTCCCTGAGAAAAAGAGGGGAATATGTCAGAATATAAACTCTGGAAGCTTACATCCTGCAGATAGGTGAACTATTCCATCAAACTAACTTGCCTATAAGGCTGATCTATTGCTGCAAGTATAACACCTACTGCAGATCTCTCACTGATAAACAGAACACATTAGACCAAAGAAACATTCAGCACTGTGTCACCAAGAAACATACAGACCCCGTCGCAGAGATGGTCATTTTCCATACCTAAAGTCAATCTTGTCCTTTGTTTAGCATAATACAGAACAAGTAAAATAATGTTTTGACTAAAATTTTAATTACCTGTTCTGTAAGCTTAATATAAATGTTTGCTCCAATACCATTTTCCAGGTAGAAGGAAAAAAAATTTTAAGTGGTATCTTACAAAAACATTGAGTTATCACTTAAGTGATAAGTTAAGTGGCTGGTTATCACTCAACCTTGTAAAGCTGTTATCTAGCGCAATCACACGTGCAGTCATTCTTTTGGACAGTGTCACCATTGGTGAATGAATAAACCTCGGCTCTTGTCTCAACTGTGAGACTCAACTCAAAAAATGCCAGATAGAAAAGTAAAGTTAAACAAAGAGTTTAATAGACAGCAGAAAATCACATTTGGAAGAAATCCCACTAGGCGGCCTCAGTTTCTCCAAGAGGTGAAGAAACTGCACAACAGCCTCACCCTGGGGCAGGTTTGTCTCTGGTCTTATCTCATGGGGTTATCTGTCTGGCTGGCTCAAGAGCCCCCTCTGGATGTTTTGCAACATTCTCTGTCATTTCAAAGTTCTCTCAAAAGTTTCCCGTCTACATTCCTGGACCCCTGCAGCTTCTTTTCCTCTTCTTGCTGCCTAGTTTTCCGCGCCCACATGTCTGCCTCAACTCATGTCTACCTACCTGCCTGTCATAACAGCAGCCTGTAAAGGAATCCCCAGTCACTGGATAGTATTAAATTGCTACTTCATAGGGAGAGTGTTGCCCCAACCATCCAGTCCAAACTTTCTTACGTTTCTTCTAAAATAGAAGTATTTTCTCTGATGATTACTGGTTTAGTTATCTACTCTCTGGGTCTGTTTGTAAAATGAAGATGGTTATAATAGCTTTTTGCTCAAATGTGGTTTATGATTCTCTCAATGTCAAGAATTTTTTTCAAGGCATATGACAGAGGAACTTTAGATGTTATAGTGCTCGTGTGAGGAAAAAGACAGTACAGGTAGAGATAGAGAAGACATGGATACTAGAAAAATATCAGACTAGTTTCAATCTGAAGAAAATAATGTCTGAGCTCCATTTCTCAGTGGTGGGTTATTGATTCTTGGATTAGACAACAATGATGGCAGTAATAAAATTTGTGATAAGAGTAATGATAACCTTCTGACTTCCCTGGACTCTTTCATTTTCCTTCTGAAGAATAAAGTTCCTCCTTCCCCCCTTGCTTTATTATGTTTGATAAGAAATATATATTTGATCATTCAGATGACTAAATATATTTCTCACATATATTTGGTCTCCATCCATAGTTCCTAACTCAACGGCTCCCCAAACCCTCGGGATCAACTAAATGTTAAGAGAGGTAAAAGTATCTTTTGCTATGTGAGGTGACTTTGGAAACAACTAAGGATGGGGGCTTGTTGCCAGAGAACCAACCACGTGATTAGAAGGCTGGAACTTCAGCTCTCCTCCCTCTACCTCAGGAGAAGAGAGACAGATTGGATCAATTACCAGTGACAAATGATTTAATCAATCATGCCAGTGCAATGAAACATTCATTAAAAACGCTCAAGAGGAATAGGTTCTCAGAGTCTGAGCTGGTGAATGTGTGAAGTTTTGGAAAGAATGGCTTGACTGGAGAGGGTGATGGAAGTTCTGCACCCTCTCCCCATACCTTGGCCTATTCATCTTTTTCATCTGGTTGTCCCTGAATTATATCCTTTTTATTATAAACCAGTAATCTACTGAGTAACTAAGTTTCCTGAGTTCTATGAGTCACTCTAGTAAGTCAGTTGAAACTGAAGAGGGTCATGGGCATCTCGAGTCTGTAGCTGATCAGTCAGATGCACAAGTGACAGCCTGGGTTTGGATGATACTTGAAGTAGAGGGCACTCATGAGCCCTTACCTGGAGAATCTATGCTGTCTCTCAGTAGGTGGGGCATCCTGATGCTTTCAAAGATTTGCTTGTTGTTTGTGTGAGGAAGCCTACACACACACTCAAGTTGGAACTGGTGATCAGAGTACCAGTTTACTCCTCTTCTGCCCTCTTTCAAGTTGTGCCCCATTGCTGGAAATAAGGAGCAAGGCTGAGCCAGTCAACTAAATAATCTTAAGATCATTCCAAGATCCTATAAAATAGCACTGTCCCATAGAAATAAAATGCAAACCAAAATTTTTCTAGTAATAATATTAAAAAAAAAGTATAAAGAAACAGATGAAATTAATTTTAACTATATACTGTATTTTCCCAATGTCTCTAGAATATTATCATTATAATATAGAATTCTATAAAAACATTAAGAGAGTATTTTTATATTATCTTTGTTATAGCAGGTCTTCAAAATCCAGTATGTATTTAACACATCTTAATTTGGACAAACCATATTTCAAATATTCAATAGACCCACATATTGGTAGCTACCATATTATTCAGTATAACTCTAGAAGTTCTGAAATGACAATTTATAAATATCCAACTAAAGTCTCACAAAATAACACTTTATAACAGCACCAATCCTATTTATGAAGGCTCCACCCTCATGACCTCATGACCTCCCACAGGTCTCACTTCAGATTCTATCACATTGGGAAACAGCATCATATGTTGGTGACCGCAAACATTTAGTATGTAGTAAACACTGTGAAAATAATTGTGAAAAAATGAAATTATTTGTTAGTACTGATTAAAATTATAATTGATTTATACATACATAGTGAATCTTAGACGTTTCAAATAAAGTTGTTGACTAGAATACTTTGAAATGTAAAGTACTATTTAGTGTTTAGCCTTTAAGGAGCATGTCAAATAAGATGGTTTAGGTAAAAATTATGTACCAGTTACCACACATTTAAATTTAATCTACACTTATGTGTCATCTTGGCATTACTGCTTAGTAAAGGTGGAAAGAGATATAATGAAAGTTTTGTTTTAGTGGATGCAAGGACGTTTGACTTTGCAGCCTTTTACTTATTATATTTATTTAAGGGTTTTGGTAGAGAACTATATTTAGAACTTTATTTATTCACTTAAAGTTGTAACCACGTTTGTTTTAAAAGATTGATTTTCTCATGAGTTTAGTCAGTGATTAACCTAGTAACTGATTTCTTTGGTCTACTTTTAATTAACTCAACCAAGAGACTATACATAGTCTTCTAAAATCATAAACAAACCTAATGGCATTCTCAGTAAAATAGGTAAATAACTTCAACAGATTTCTTTAAAACCAATGCATAATGACAATTTTCCATATTAGCACTTTATGTACTATATTAATAGGCTTTAAATTCTTACAACAGCCCTATGAGATAAGTATTTTCATTCTCATTTATAACTGAGATTAAGTAATTTGCTCGATATCCAAGCTAGAAATGTGTTTCAAGTAGAGTTTAAACTACTATCTCATATCCAAACCTCTAGCCACTGCCTATGTTGCTACCATTCTATCTCTTACAGCTTTTTCTTGAGGACATTGCATTTCTCATTTCATCAGAATAAAATGTAGGCATACCTAAAACGTTTCTGTGAGTTCACCTTAAGATTACAACACAATCAAAATCATTAAAATATGGGAGCACATCTGAAATTCTCAAATATATGGTTTCTTGTTTACATCGGAAAATTTCAAGGTCATCAGAAGTCCTTACCAGAAGATTTTCAATATGAGATTACCTGATGGTTAATTGAGTTCTAATAAGCAAGTCAATGAGCAGGTCATTACCTTGGACAAGGAAGAAGCCTTCAATCATACCCTTCATTTACTATTTTGTGAGCACCTACTTTGTGTCCCACTCCATGCTAGACTTTGTAGGATCACCGAATGGACAAAGCAGTCAAGGGTCCTACCCTTATAAAGTTTACCATTTAGAGGAAAAGAGTCTTAATTTGATTTCCCGAGAAGTGGACCCTGAGATGATGAGTCCAATGCAAGCAGCTTCTTGAAAAGTGCAGGGAAAACTAGTAGGAAGGGGAAGAAGTCATAGCAGGGCAGGAATGGCAGCCCATTAAACATCTGCTATTAAACCAGTTTTTGGAGATGGCAATAGAACTCAGTCCTCAAACAGAAATTTAAAAAGGCATAAAACAGCAGACCTCAAAATCACCCCATCCAATGACAGGGCAGCTGGTCTAACCAGCTCCAGTCATAGGTGGAGGGCTGCTATGGAGTAAGAGAGGGCTTATTCATTTCCTGGCATTTCTGAGATGCCCCTAGAGCTAGCAAGTGGCATTCTACCTTCTGGAAAAATGCCCTTAGACATGGTGAGGGTGTTTTGAAAGTCAGCTGAAGCACACTGAAAAGACAGAACAGAAAACATCAGATATAGGAAGACAGATAGCACAGACGCAATGAAATACAAATTAATTACAAATAGTGATAATTATAAGAAGGGGAAATGATCATTTTATTACTGTGCTTGGGATTGGGGAGGGAAGCAGCAGCTACTTTAGATGGAATAGGGAGATTGGGGAAGGCCTCTCTGAGGTGAGACTTAAGTGGTAAGAAGAAACTACCCTGGGAAAACTCAAGGAAAGAGAGATTTAGACTAGCCCAGGCAAAATGTGAGCCACAGCTAGGGCCAGTCCAGGAACTGTTTGCCATCAGTTTATAATAAGGTAAGTATAAAAATTGAGAGCACTTCTAAATGTAGTCATTGAGACACAGTACAGCAATCTGAGTCTGCCTCAACCTCTAGGCCTGAAGTGCCTCCAGACTTGAAGCAACAGTCTTATCTCATTGAGCCCTGGATGAAATAGTTTACATAGGAGGACAGTGTTAAATATGTGATAGTTTCAAGTTAGTTTGCCAACTATAATCTAAAGGTATATGAAAATCTGAGAAAAGTAAGCATCTTTTTATAAACTTTCTATTTTCAATCATTTTAATTTTTGGCAAACTTATTTTAAAATTTAGGATAACATCTAAGTTATAGAAGTGAAATTTTGTCTTGTATTGTTTATTCCTTCCTGTTTATTAAGATATGATTTATATATAGTAATATTCACCTTTCAAGGCATTCTGTTCTATGAGTTTGACAAGTGAATGCAGATTATGTAACCATCACCTGAATCAAGATATAGAGTATTTCTGTCATATCACTTCTCTCTTGATCTTATGTAGTCCTTCTCCTGGAACAAGCTCCTCTGTTTTCTATGTCTTTTTTTTTTTTTTTTCAGAATGCCTTTAAATGCAATCATGGGGTACATAAATTTTTTATGTCTGGTTATTCACTCAGCATAATGCTTTTAAGATTCATCCATTTGTTGCTTGTATCAGTATTTCACTCCTTTTTACTGCTGTATAGTATTCCATCACATAGACGTGCCACAGTTCATTCATTCACATTTGATGAATTTTTAGATTGTTTCCAGCATTTGGTGATAATAAATCAGTTGCTTTAAATATTTGTGTAAACACATTTTCATTTCTCTCAGGTAAATACCAAGGAGATGGAGTCTTGGTTCATATTAATACTTAACTTTATAAGAAACTGCCAACTGCCAAATGACTGATAACGCCAAGTATATTTTCATGAACTTATTTGCCATCTGTAACTCATCTTTAGTGACACATCTTCAAATCTTCACCATTTTTAAAATTGGGTTTATTTTTTTTTCTTATTACCAAGGTTTAAGAATTATTTGTGTTTTCTGGATACAAGTCCTTTGTCATATATGTTTTTGTAAATATATACTTCCTGTCTGTTGTTTGTCTTTTTGTCTTCTTGCTAGCATCTCTCAAAGATCAAAAGTTTTTGATTAATAACAAGATGTAATCAACAGTGGCTACTGTGATTGAGGAAATGAATTATTTAATTTTAATGATATTTAAAAAGTCATAGATAGAAGAGGATATACAGATGGCTAACAGGCACATGAAATTATGTTCCTACTGGCTGGCTATCAGAAATACAAATTAAAACTACAATGAGATGTCACCTTACACCTGAAAGAGTAGCTATTATCCAAAAGTCTGGAAACAACAAATGCTGGAGAGGATGTGGAGAAAAGGGAACACTTTTTCACTGTGGGTGGGAGTTCAAATTGGTGCAACGCCTATGGAAAAATGTAGAGAACCCTCAAAAAGTTGAAGATTTGAAATCCAAGAGGATCCTGCCATCCCACTAAGGGTGTTTACCCAAAAGATACAAAAACACTCATCCACAAAGATTTCTGCACCCCTATGTTTATTGCAACCCTATTCACAATAGCTAAGAACTGGAAATTACCTAAGAGCCCAATGTCAGATGAATGGATAAAGAAGAGGTAGTACATATATACAGTGGAATACTACACAGCCCTTAGCAGAGATGAAACCCTATCATTTGAATCAACATGGATGGATCTAGATGGGATTATGCTAAGTGACACAAGTCAAAAGAAGAAAGATGGAGACCAGATGACCTCACCCATAGGTGGAATGTGAACAGACAAAACAAAGGAACAGACAAAACATAACCAACCCTGAAACATTTGCAACAGAAATGAGGTTACCAAAGGGAAGAGAAGAGAGGGGGTGGGGGCAAATGGTGGTGGAGCCCACTGGTCAGTGGGGAAGAACACTTGGTGATGTGGTGGAGGGCATGGTGTGTTGGAAATATATGTAAGAAATGGGGAACCTATCCATAGGAAATTATTTTAATGTATAGAATAATTACTATAAAAATTAATTGATTTTTAAAAAAGTCATAGATAGCAGGCCCTGGTGGAACAGCAGTTAGGTCTCTTGCCACCGAAGGAGCAAAGCACATGCCCCCAGGTTTGAGTTCTGGGTACAGGGGGAAAATCCATGTGAACAACTAAAACTAAAGCGCTGCTTCCTCCTCTGCATTCCTGCTGCCGGCCTGCTCACCTTCATTCCTGCCTGCACCTTTCCTTTAAAAACAAAGTCATAGGTGACTTCTGCACTCTCACTAAGCTGCCATATTGGCCAGCACAGCATGTGAATGCCTAAATGTATACTTTTTGAATCATTGTCTTTTATTCTATATTCTGAATATTTATTTACATATAATTCTATGCCTGTTGGATCTAATAATGAAAATTGGGGTTGGCATTTTGTAGATCTTCAAAAAATATTTTGCCATTATTAATTTTTATCCTATTAGTGCTGGCTCATAATGTTTTTGAGTAAAAATGTGATCCTTCACCACAGATAGGCTGGGAAGCACTGAGTTAGATTTGCTTCAGAGGGGTAATGACAGACAGGTGAAGGAATGAAGGACTATTTAAATCACACGGTCAAGGAAAGTTTCTCTGAAATGGTGACATTTGAACTGGGAAAGTGCATTCCAAGAGGAGGGACAGAACTAGTTTGGGTAGGTGAAAAAAGAACATAGCATGTTCAAGGAACAGAAAGAAATCAGTCTGGTTGAATGTGAGAACAAAAGGGAGAGTGCCGATGAGATAAGCCAGAGAAGAAACAAGTGGCAGACTTTGTATGATGGCCATACAGTCTATAGCCTCTTGTAATTCTTCTCCCTCATTGTTGCTAAGATGTAATGAACAGGGGCACCAATATATGTGAATAGTGTGTAAATATATCTGAATATAAGGGCCTGATTCAAAATGCACTTGAAGAAATGACCAAATTACCTTACACTTGGCTTTGGTTGTATAGAATTCATTATCTATGTTTGCAATCCAGGAAGTGAACTGAACAATAAAAACAGCCAAGAAGTCAGTGTCTGGGGTTCCCATGTTACAGGTTAAGACACTGAGGCTCAAAATCATGTAACTGCCCAAATTATACAGCTAACAAGAAACAAACTCAAGTTCCTGACCTTTCCACTCTATTTGACTTCCTTTCTTCAAAATGAACCCCCCACCATCCTTTACAAACATGAAATTGTCTATATTTTAAATTTGGTTTGTGTAATGATATAAATGAGCACAGAAATGTAATCATTATAGAGAACTTGCATTTATTTTGAGAGTGCCTTCTTGTATTCATTTCTTGAAGATGTTGTAACAAATTACCATAACCTTGGAGACCTAAAACACAGAAATTTACTTGCTTACAGTTATGGAGACCAGATGTTCAAAATCAGTGCGGGCAGCAAGGGCCACATTCGCTCCAAAAGCCCAGGGAACAATCTTTCCGTGATCTCTTCCAGTGTCTGGTAACTCCAAGTACCATAGTTTGTGGCCGCATCATTCCACTATCGAGTCACATGACCTCTACTTCTCTGTGTGTCTTTTTTAAGGACCCTTATCATTAGACTTAGGGCCACCTGGATAATCCAGGATGACTTCAACTCTAATAGAAGTCATTACATATCTGAAGACATCCTTTTCAAACAGTCACAGTCACAGTTGCAGAGGATGAAGATATTTTGTGGGAACTACCTTTGAACTCACTCTACCTTCCCTATACTTCAGTCTGGAAATTCTGCGCAGGCCATCGGCTGGGAATTAATTGGGCTGACCTCCTTTGTTCCTCTTCTCCCATGGATCCCTGGTGTGTACTTCCTGCTGCTTTTTGTTTCAGATTTTATTTCCACATATCTTGCCCATTTTTCTTGTGGTTTAAGCCAGAGGTTAAATCAGTCCTCGCATGGCCCGAAGCAGAGGCTGCACTCGAGTATAAATCCACTGAGTGTGGAGACCTTTCCTGTCTTGCTTGATGATTGGAGCCTGCAATCCCGTCATAGCAACTGATGAATTAATGAACAAGTAGGAAGTTAATTTCAGTCCTTGGTTTATCTCATTTGTTTGCCCAAGTGGCAACAACTCTTCATTAATTCAGTTGGACAAGCTGAGCCATCTCTCCTCAGCTGAGTATCTGCTAGTTTGAGTCAGTTTCTTCCTCCACCCACTCTCAGCCCACTCAGTTTGACTTTCATGGTTAATGAGAAACAAACAAACAAAGTTGAGAAATTTAAGACAGTTTATACAATACATATTGGATAATGATTTATAAGAAGGTTCTGCCTGTATTTTAAAATAAAATGAACTCAGGGCACTTTGCAGGGGAGAAGCTGATATGGGGAAGGTGATTACTGATAATATCACAGGGAACTGAAGCCAGAAAATACGTTGATGGAAAATAAAATCATGTCACACCGAGAAAATAGAAAAGGCAAAAGATCATAAAGAAGCTTGACCCATTTCTACAGAGAATTCATCTGTCACAAAGGCACCAAGAGCATATATTGGAGGAAAGAAAGTCTGTTCAACAAATGGTGCTGGGAAGACTGGACAGACAACTGTAAAAAGATGAAACATTAGCTCCAGACACAAAAGTTAACTCAAAATGGATCAAGACAAGGACATTAGACTGGAAACAATTATATAGAGAGAGGAAAAATGTAGGAAATATGCTCCATAACATCAATTTCAAAGATGTCTTTGGGGAAGGAACACCAATGGCAAAAGAAACTAAGATAAAACTTAACACTTGAGACTATATCCAACTAATTTCTTTTACAGCGAAGGAAACCACCACAAAAACAACAAGCAACCCATGCAGTGGGAAAAATATTCACACAACATACACCAGACAAAAGCTTAACCTCAAAAATATATAAGGAGCGTATGCACCCCAGTAACAAAAAAAGAAGACCCACTCAAAAAAAAAAAAAAAAAAAGAACAGAAGAACTGAAATAGGCGGCTATCTAAAGAAGACACACAGATAACCTACAAACACATAAAAAAAAAAAATGCTCTACATCACTCATCATTAGTGAAATGCAAATGAAACTACAATGAGATAACACCTCACACCAGTGAGATACAGACCTGAATCAAGAGGACTAGAAACACATGTTACAAGGGCTGTGGAGAAAAAGGAACCCTCCTACACTGCTGGTGAGTGTAAATGAGTATAGCTTCTTTGGAAAACAGTATGGCAGTTTCTAAAAAAAAAAAAGAACTACCATTCAGTCCAGCAATTCTACTCTAGGCATATACTCTGAGAAAACAAAACCTCTATTCAGAAAAAATACCTGCATGCCTTTGTTTATAGCGGCACAATTCACAATAGCAATGGCAAATATAGCAAATGGCAACAGCAAAAATAAATGGAAACAACCTAATATCAAGAGATGACTGGATTGGAGGGGATCATCTTAAGTGAATTGAGCCAGAAAGAGAAGTACAGGATGGTTTCACTCAAATGTGGAATCAATGAAATGAACAGACAAACCCCAGTGAAATCCATAGGACACAAGAGGGGCCTACCGAGCGTATGGGAGCAGGGAGGGAAGGAAAAAGGGAACAAGGTGATGAAAAAGGCCACTTGAGCTCTGGTGATGGGTAAATGCAGACTGAGGTGCAAATTTAATACACTAAAACACATGTAGGAATGTAAATGAAAGGAATAATAAAATAATGGTTTTGGAAAAAAAAGAAGCTCATCTATAAAAAAAAAAACACAAGGTATAAATTGTATAGTTCAGAGCACCCTGGTGACATAGCAGATAAGGCCTCTGGACATAGTTCACATGCACCCCAAGACCCAAGTTGGAGACCTGGACCCAGGAGGGAGCACCCACGATGAACAACAAATTAGTGCTTCTTCTTTCTCTCTCTTCCTGCCTGTCTGTCTGCCTATTCACCTTCATTCCTGCCTATACCTTTCCTTTAAAAAAACAACAACAAAAAAAATTGTATGGTTCATAGAAAACATTCCCTATCAAAACAAATTGTGGCCATATATGAAAAACATGGTTTCTGCTTTTATTTCCACAGTCACATACTAATAAAGTTTTTTTTAATGCTGTTACCATCATCAATAGCGTTTATGAGAGCATCTACTATATGACTGACTTAGTAAAAAATCTGATTGTATCTAAAATATAGAGCTTTGCTATCTTGTCTTGAATTTATTATATCAGATTTTAATTATAAATGTAAAATAATAACACTTGTTAAAATAAGCCTAAAAATACAGAGGTAGATTAAAAAAAAAAGAGTTAGAAATATCCTGCTTAAACTGCAATTCCCTGAAGTAACCAGCATTAACAGTTTACTGCATAGCTTTCTACATCTTCCTCAGTTTTCCTATGAACATATATTAACATTTAAAAATATAGCAGTAAAATGTAAACAAAAGAAATATATAACTATTTTAAATTCATCAGCAGATTAGAGACATCCCTCCAGATAAATATATATAGGTTTACCTCATGATTTTTAGATCTAGAGTAATAATTCACCACCATTTATTCAACTACTCCTCCAATGACGTACATTTCAGGTGATGTCAGGGTTTTGTCATCACAAATAACACTGCAATAAACACCCGGGCGATCGCAGATTGTTTCCGTTTTACCTCAGAGATATCTGAGCACTGAAATATAGCCTTTCAAATGCCACTTCCCTCTGTCCTCCCTGTCATTTGGAGAACAGAGCTGAAGAGAGACAAGATGAGCCGTGAAAGCTGTTAATTACTCCTAAGAGCACACAGGCAGCAGGCTCCTGCCACACTATTCACGTCCTGTTCCATTGAGACGGCACTCTGCTCACATGACCCAAATGCAGGTCTCACCCCACCACCAACACAGCCGAATCCAAACTGCATTGGCAGGTTTGCACATGCTCCGTCTGGCCCTGTGAATCCTCACTCACCCATTGAGATTTCTTTTGGTTTAAAACAGCAGTTGGCTGCTGAAGCGCCAGTATTTTCCTGGCCCCAATCCAAGGCAGGTGCCCCCACCCCACCAGATACTCGTTTTTTAGAGTTTGAGCTTTTTTGATTATTTTGGGGTGGAGGGTGCACAATACTTACACAAGCATAGCTGATGAATGAGGCCATTAAAAGCAACTCTTTTCCTGCCAGGTAATATAGGAATAACACTTACCTGTTTCCATCATTTGCCTTGACAGCAACCTGCAGCTCGAATGCGCATTTAATTCTCAGCGGTCTTAACCAGTGATGTTGCATCTGACTGCTGTGTTGGCTGTACCGTGTGACATGGTATTTTCTCCTCTCTAGGACCTGGATGCTTTTTGCCACTCTAGTGTAAATCATGAGACAGGCAACCATGGATTTCAGCACTCCATCTGTGTTTGATCAACAAAAAGGTAAAAACACTGCTTTAATACAGCCTTTGATTCTTCCACATCTTTAGTCTAAAAGTAAGGGAAGGGAAAGTAAGTGTGTGTATGTGTGTGTGTGTGTGTATGTATGTGTGTGTGTGAGAGAGAGAGAGAAAGAGAGGTGGAAAGAGAATTTCACATAGAAAGCATCTTGTTAAAGTGCTTCTACCTGAAATATAAAAAAACAGGTTTTAAGCACACCAGCTATTTCAGCTAATATTACCTTTATTTTCATTTTTTCAAATCTTAAAATATTGCTGTAGAATAAGTAATATAAACAACACGTCATGTGTCTCTTTTTAAATCTGTTAACCCATTATTTCATTGCTATAGTTTCAGGCTGCCATTGATACATTATCTCATCTAAGGTTTTGTAATGATTTATTATTGTGCTACTATTTGCAATGACAGAATATATCCTTTTTAATCATAACTTCCAGAGTAGAGGTAATTTTACCTATGGAAAAAAGTGCTGTGTAATATGTATATATATATATATATATATATATATATGTGTATGTCCCATGTATTCAGCTATGCAGTCTGTGTGTGTACATTTTGCATATGACTTGTGTATATGTACATATACATAATGTCTATGGGTAATTATGCATCCTTTCCATGTATGTAGAGGAAATTTCCACTCTATAAATTTAATCATTTTAGAATATTTTTAAAGCATCTGATATCTAAACTACTTTCTATAATCTCTGAATATTCTTCAGGATTCTAAGTTTCTTTGGTCATTTGCTTGTTTTGACTAAAACATGAAAATGGTGATTTATGAGAGTCTCCTTAAGAAAATGTATCGTTTCTTCCTTTTTCCCGTTTCCTGCTCTAGGTTATACTGTGTTTACTATTCCTCAAGCTACATCTGGTTTCATGAATGAATTATCTTAGCTCAGTGCTTTCTCAAGTAGTAGATTTATTTACATTTAGATTTCTGAGTAATGATATGCATGTGTGAGATAGGTGTGTGTGTCTGTGTGGATATACTCATCTCAAGTCATTTTTAATTCTATGTGTGTGTGTGACCTTCAGAATATTTTGGTTCATGCTGTATTCGAATATAAACACCACAGAGAAAGTGATTATTATAACTGTGCCCCACCATCATCCTCTCTTCTTTGTACATTTTGTATCACTGGTGACAATCAGCAAAAGCGAAGATCTGCTTAGAGCCAAAAACCTCATACTGGCTAAAAAATGACATGGTTGAGCTGTGCAACCCACAGAGGAACACAATGGGTTGGTTTCTTAAGACTAGTTTGAGAGCTGGAACTGACTGCAGAAGAAGTAGCCTTTCATAATGAATTGATCTGTTTGATTGTTGTGTTTCCGAGCCGGACTAAGCCCAAAACATGGCTAAAATATTAATTCATAATATTAATTTTCTTATAGCACCTTTCATGTGAGCAATTCTTCACCCATGTACATTAACCTTTGCCCTGCCAGCTCTAGCTCTATTTCTCAATGCTTTCTCTCTAGAGGTGCTGTTTTATGCTAAAGATGACATGGGCAATATAGGTGAAAATGGTAGATCAACTGCTTCATAGCTGTGTGACCTTAGCAAGTTACCTAACCTCTCTGGGCCTTAGTTTCCTCGACAATAAAATGAAGGAAATAATGCTAGACTAGGAGAATTGTTGTGGAAATCTAATATATATAAAAAGTACCTAGAACATTTGCTGATATACGAAAAAAAAAAAACTTTCAAATTGCAGCAGCTTTTGTTATTATTGCTGTTATAATAATTTCAACCCTGGACTGTGAGTTCCCTAAGTGCAAAAAAAACTATTCATCTCTCTGTCTCCAGATGGAATTTAACAGTCCTCAGAACAAATGAAGGCTTAGTTAAAATTGGCTGATCAGATTACCTTTTAATTTTTTTAGAACTCCAGGGTATTACTTAGAGCAGCCTCTGGAATAATAATAACTAAAGGATACTTGAATAGTTCTGCTCTCTCACTAATCTTTCCACCTTCATACAAGCATGAAAGACCATACAGATTTAAATCATTATCCAGTATATACATTTTAAATACTATATTGTCAGGCAAACCATGGTGAAGTGACTTTCTCTCTAAAAATGAAGTGCAATTTTTTTCATTAACTCTAAAAATTTAGGGGATTGAAACTGTAATGGCCATTGGTTTTATATGCTGATGTTGACAAAAGATGTTACATCTCGAAGGATCTTTAAATTCATGCAATCCAGTGATTCTCAAACTTGTTTACATATAACATCCAGTTTTTTCAACTGCTGCTGCCTAATTCTTACCCCCTGGAAATTCTAGTTTCATTGTTATGGGGTATGACTTGACAAAGCCTCCCCAGAAATTCCGTTCCAGCAAAGACTGCTCATCTGTGTATCCCCTTAACATCTCAGAATGAGAAAAGCCAAGCACAGAGATGTTAAAAGGTGGGTCCTTTTAATAATAGTTAACACACAGCTGATTAGGAATAGAAGGGACTGAGACCCAGGAGCTCTCTGCTCGATATCCCACAGAGCAATAAGAAGCTTCCTTTTCATGGGCAATCTCCAACCTAACAGCTCCTCTGGGTTGAGGAAGGCTCAGGCACCTCTACGCTGTCTGGGACATGGGTAGTACTGTGTACTTGAGAAGGTACGGTGATGATGATCTTTAGATCTCCACTGAGGTGGATTTGGTCAACTTGAATCCTTCCTGCTGCATTTTTTGGTATATCTCTTTATTTGTCTTGGCCCTCTCTCCTGATATATGAATTTGGACAAACTGATCTCTTTGTCTGTGAAACGTGGGTGATGTATACTCACCTTGTCGCTGGGAGGTGTCTGCTAGGGTGACCTAACCGGCCAGGGGATGAGAGCCACGTCCCTGGCTCCTGCTGTGAAACTGTGAGGGAGGAAGCCCGGATTTTCAGGGCTCTCCACTCCCGCTTTGTGCATTATGCTTTCACCATAGCAACATCTCTTCAGATGCCACGTGCTTCTCCTGGCTGTCTTCCCTCTCAAAGCCCACACACAGGAAAGGACCCGTAGTAAAATCAGCTACTACAGAACACAGAAGTTCCTCGTGAAGTTGAGATATTATATAACTAAAGATATCTGCATTTTTAGCTTTGTCTCTAATTGTGGGGGAAAAACTTCACTCTGACTGAAGATGGAACTCCAGGTTTCAGAAAGAAAATGGGAGAGAGAAGGCTGAGCCCAAAGGCCTCACCTGTCCAGTCCTGCCCATGTCTGTGAGGAATGGATTCAATGAGCAGGGTGCTAGCAGGCACCTGTGGGGGCGGCAGCCCACCCTCACTGATTATTTCTGTGGTGGAATTATTGAGAGAATGGGACGACAAGTTAGCCCTGCAGCCGAAATCATCACAGTGTATTAGGTTCACCCTTGTGGTTCAGAAAGCAGAGGCAGCTAAGATGCAGATCCAAGACCTTGGGTTCAAGACTCAAGGCCAAGGATAAAATACAAAAACAAAAAAACAAAACCAGTGCATTAGTGTCCTAGGGCTGCCATAACAAATTACCACAAGCTATTGTTTTAAACAAAAGAAATGTGTTCTCTCACAGGTCTAGGGGCCAGAAGGATGAAACAAGATGTCAGCAGGAGGCGTGCTCCTTCTGGAAGCTTCCTGGCCTCTTTCAGTGTCTTTGTCTTATAGCCTCATTGCTCCAGGCTCTTCCCTCTCCACTTAGCCTTCTCTTTTGTGTGGGTGTCTCTCTTCTGTGTGTCTGTCTCAGAATTCCCTCTGCCTCTCTCTTATGCCTGATTATATTTGGGGACCACCTAGATTATCCAGGGCAAAACTGCTTTCAAAATCCTTAACCATAGCCTTTGGTATGTAATGTGATACTCACTCTTCAGCCGTGTACAGTGATATTCATAGTTTCTAGGGATTAGGACTTGAATAACATTCAAGGCCACCACTTAGCCAGCTACATGTTCTGAGAAGAGGTTAAATCTCAAGTTCCTTCTCAGAAAGCATGCTGTTTTCTGAGTTTGGTTTTTGTTAAAATCCGTTTTCATTTAAGCTAGAAGAAATGTGGCATTTAGGAGGCTGGATGCATCTACTTGGTGCAAAATTTGTGCAGGTACTTTACATAGTTCACATCCTAATAACAACTAGTGTTCACTGAGCACTAGCAGAGTCAGACTCTGTGCCAAAAACTGTGCATAGATTGGCCCATTTAATCCTCACCAGTCAACACTGACTCCCCTACCATCACCAAAGAGGAAATTCTAAAAGGTGCCACAGACAGAATCACAAAGCTGAGCTTCAAGCCTAAACCTGCTTGACTTCCAAATCCATGTTCTTCACTCCCCTTCCCTGATCGACAATAAATTTATGAAGAAATAAGAGAGCCATGAAAAATCAAATGAATGAAGCATTTATTTTCACAATCAACCTGTTATGTTGTGGATTTTTTGAAGCTCCCACACACAGATGTGTGTGGTTTTAATTTCCAACTTTTCATCCAAAATGCCAAGCAAAAAGAATTGAGTGCATAGATTTTTTCTGCTGAAAAAGCAGAAGTTAAATTTCTGGTATGATTACCAGATGCCTTCAAAAGACGAATAAGCAAATTTTCAAAAGGACCTGGGAAAAGAACAGAGAAAGAGCAGGCAAAGGGGACAGGAAAGAAGAAATGATTTGGACTCAGTTCATAGACCTTAAGTAGCTGCCAGGAACATTGAGGAGAATTCTGTGATTGATTTGCAGATTGATGGTACAGATAAAGAAAAATTAACTGACAAATGATAAATCCACAGGTTTAGAAGCACATGATCTGCTCTTACTAGGAAAATACCCAGCCTTCTCCCTCTCTTGGTCAAGAAATTGGAGCAAAGGGAAGAGGAGAAATGAAAGAACTCCTTTTCTACTGTTCTTGCCCATTCAAGACCAAGCCCAGGCAAGCATGTTTGCTAAAAGCCTGCCCCGACCAGTCTCTGCCTCCTTTTTGCTCCCCTTTAATTCCAGCACACAGGAACCTCCCTCCCATCAGTCAACTCCTGGACTGGTTGTGACAGTTCAGTCTATTCCCGGTTCCACTTGGGACCTAGTTAGAGGGAAGTCCCTGACTAATCTCATCCAAACAATTACCATCCGCAGCCTTAGAGAGCTATGAAGCTGCAACTGATTCCATGAATTGAGGCTTAGAGGAGTGATGTTACTATGAATATGCTCTTGTTTCTTTTTCCCACAAATAGAAACCCACAAAAAGAAAATTCTTCTTTTACTAAAGAGTCTCTGAAGGCCTTCCCCATCCCCCAGGCACATGAGTAAAAAGTTAAATGGTTTTTGCAAAAGAAGGGGAGGAAAGGGGCAGTGTTTGGTTGGGTCTCTGACATCAAACTACTGGGAAAAGAGACTGAGCATTCCAGGACCAGGGCATCATAGTTTTGGTTCTATGGTCCTATTTTGGTATGAACTGCACCTCACATGGTGCAGTGGGGTGGGGAACTAATGTGTCCTTCTTGATTCTTGTCTCATCTTTTCCTTCTTGTTACCTTCATTTCTGGTTCTAGCTAGTTCCCATAGTTCTTCTCACGTACATTCTGAGACAATCCAGATACCCTCGTTTTACAATCTATGGTTGTAAATTCCATTGTCCTCTATAATCTGGCTATTTATGCTCTGGTGATTCAGCAATTTCCTTAAAAATAAATACAACTGAGCCATATGTTGTCTTTAGTTTGACTATTTTGAGGGAACACCCAGCACAGTGTTATCCTCAGTATTCCTCACCACAAAACAGCCCTCCAGAGAAGTGAGGACCGTTTTCCCCAAGTATTCATCTCAAGAAAGAATATTCTGGGGGTTGTATCAATAGAGAAAAAGGCCTACTTAGTCAACCAGATATCCTGAATCGACCCCAATATTCTGTATCACTACTTAGAAGCAAGCCTTCAACTCAGTCCCTTGTCCAAAAGTCAACTGGGTCAGCACACTGAGCTTTTTCTACTATCTCTACTCATTAACTTCACATTTCCTTAATAATTATTAGGCAAATATGCTGGGTAAGTGATCTCCACAGATATTCTCTTTGATGTAACCATTGGATGCAAGGATATTTTAGCAATGCCTAAAAGAAAAACCACTAAATTTGTTGCTGTTTATATTGCCAAATAAGCATATAATAAGCATCTTCCAGAAAGACCACATCCAAGCAGGAGTCCATATGTTTAGCACACATGTAACTCAGAAAGCCTGTCTGTTATTCAGTGCAAAGCATTTGCTTATTCGGATAATTCACTTATACCGTAGATAATTTGTCTCTTAAAAACATGGTGTTATTTTACCCTACTATTAACTTTAATTTTATAAATAGGTATGTATGCTTTTAATAAGGGCCCTTAATTTGTTTTCTTTTTCTAAAACTTGAGACTTGCTCATTGATGAGACTATTCTTATTTTGAGGGGGTAGATTGGGGGAAGAAGAGAAGGGAAGACATGCCAATCTACACAGAAAGTATTTCAATTTTCTAAATGTGTCCTCAGAATTTTAAATATACATGTATAATATTTAATAGTATTCTAACCCTTTTTAAACTTTTTGTTTAAAAGCAATTTCAAACTTAAAGAATGTTATAAAAATCATATAAAGAACACATATATCCTTTACCCAGATTCACCTGATATCAACATTTATCCCCATTTACTTTATTGTTTGGTCTTTCTCTGTCTTTATCTGCATATGTATTTTTATATATACACATATGTGCACGTGTGTGTATATGTACATATATATGATTACTTTTATCAAATATGTCTGCATTCCAATTTTGTATATTGCCCCAAATAAGGTCTTTTTACAGCGTTTTCTGCCTAGTATGGGATCCAGTCTAGGAATGGGTATTACATTTCACTGTCATGGATCTTTAGTCTCTTTCTGGAACATTTTTGTAGAGTTTTCTTTTCTTTTGTGATATTAACATTTTTGAAAATATCAGTGTCTTTCTTTTAGAAAAATATAGACTTCCCATTTCTGGTTGTCTGATGCTTTCTCTGGATTAGATATCATTTATGCATTCCTAGCCAGAATACCACATAAGTGGCATATCTATCTTAGGGTATCAGAGTATTGTTTAAGTTCTTTTAAATAATAATTTGAGGTTACAGGTATTGCACTATTAGGTATCAAGCAGCTATCAGTTTTCAAAATACTAGGATTATTTTCTAATTGTAAAATTAAGACTACTTTCTTCAAAAGATTTAAATAATACTGTGAATTCAGTGTGGATTCAGTATGGAAAGTGTTATATTTTCTTAAGTAGAAAAAGTCTCTTATTTTTCAGTCTCTTAGTCCCAGCCTATTTTCAGCTTCTTAGTCACCAAGATGGACCTATAGCAACTCATCCTCCATGACGGACTATGGAGTATCTTCCAAAGAGAAATAGAGGATATTAGGCCAAGAATGTTAACATATCAAGAGCCAGGAGAACAGTAAGTATGGTTCATTAAGTAGCAGACAAGTGCCAGGCACTGTGCTAAATTCTTTATTCCTATTACTTCACTTGATCCTCACCACACTCTATGAGAAACTCCCTATTTCTATCCTTAAAGAGTTTGTATGATTTGGCCAAGAGGACACAGGATAAGGGACATAGCTGACATTTTAACTCCAACTTCTAATCCCCCAGCCAGCCTCACACTCCTTTTGCCAACAAAGTTATACTTTCAGGATTCTGATAGCCCACCCCTCCCCGCTGACCTCTTAGTGACCACTAGAATGAGAAGGAAGAGAAAGGTGATGGTGACTGGCTCTGCCCAACCTGGGAACCACAGCCACCATAGTAGCTCTCCTGGGCTGGACTTCCATTTGCAATGAGCTTTGCTTAGTGGGCTCAACACAGTGTGACTGCCCACCTCTTCCAGGATAGGGAAGGTCCATTTTCATGGCAGCCTGCCTTTGGAGCATCCTAGGGCAGGAGGAGACAAAGGGCGGGGTTATACTGGAATATGACTTACAGGACAGATGTGATGGAAACTGGGATTTGCAAGATCAGGGCTTGGTTTCCATTATAGAATCTTCTGAAGACAGATTCTTTTCCCATTTTCCTACTTAGACTGTATGTTCTGCGCAGCAACAAGTTGGCACTTCTCCAAGAGACAGTTCAAAGTGCCTGTAAAGAAAATCACATGTAAATAGTTGACAAAAAGGAAAAATTTATTTTAATCTTGATATTCTAGGCTTTGTTAATGGTTAAACTGAGATTATTTCTTTGTTCTCTTACCTATCATAATAGATCAGAACACAGCCTGCTTTTTAAAAAAATCTTATTTTTTCAGAACTGTGAGAAAGACGCCTGAAAAGCATCTGAATTGACACTTTGACCCCTCTGATTATACAAATTAGGATGAGTACTAACACAATGATGTCTGTCAGGCAGAATACTGAGCCACACAGCTGTGCAACAAAGTGAAGAGTGGGCTACAGGCTGAATGGGAAGAGAGAATGGAATGTGCAATGTCTGTCCAGCACCAAGAAAGGTCACAAGCTCACTGGGATATCTGAGGCCTGTGCCTCCTGAGTGAACAGGCAGTTAGAGACCACAGTGCACATGAGTCAGAAGGTGGTCTCTGAGGCCTTACAGCCTGCAGCCTTATCTAAGTTTCAGCACTTAATATTTATGTGACTTTGGATAAGCCCCTCTACTGCCCTGTGTCTTCGTTTCCCCATTCATAAAATGGGAATAATTGTGGCACCCGCCTCATAAGATGAGAATGAAAAGATTGATTTATAACACACAGACTGTGGTGCTGTTTCAGAATTCTAAAACACATATGTATAGCAATATAAACAAAATAAACTATTACAGATAAAATATTTTATTTTTAAAATACCCACAGAGATTTTAAACACAATTTCATGTATTGAATGAAGAATGGATATCTACATTGGCATAATAAACTGAGCCTATTTGTTGTGTAAAAAGTTGCCCCCAAATTTATCATCTCAAATCAATTGATCCATATTATCACAAAAAAATGATTGATTAATAGAAAGGGCCTCATACAGTGTCTGATTCATAATAACGATGAAATGTTGACCATCATTACGAATGCCATTCAGACAGTGGCATGTAATGACAGTGAACAGTGTGATCACAGTGTTACATTTTTAGCTACAGGGAGATGTTATTGTCCTATAGATATGATTATACAACCAGCACTCCACACTTTTTTTTCCAATTTTGTGGCAGTTTTTACTAAGTTTAGGGTTATTCTTAGTCTTTTAATTCCTTCAAATGTGCTACCAAAAATTCTGGAATTCAGAATTCTGCAGGAAATGCACAAAAAAAAAACTAGGAACCTTGACAGAGGACTATTCACAGGACTCTGGACTCTGACTGAGGTGTCCTCTGGCTGTCTCCCCAAGTTCATGTGCACAAAATGAAGAGGGTAGTTCTGGGGTCCCTGGTCCCCAAACCACTGCGCTAGTGATCCTATTACAGAAAGAGCTTCCTCTAAAATGTTAATAATGACTTAGTGTATAATATGATTACCACTACAAATTCATGAGGAAACAGAATTGTCCAATATATGACTATTTGGAAAAAAATAATTGTGGCATACAAAAGTAAAAATTTTAAATTTAATTAAATATTTCATATTTAATCAGTATTAAAATAAAAAAAAGTAGTTCCATATTAATTGTAGCTAAATGTTAACAAATGAGTGTTTTCACAGGGGTGACCTTCCTAATCATAAAAGCAATGAAATAAATTTTAAAGAGCAAAATCCATAAATTTTGATATGTATATGCTGAAAACCTATTTTTGAAATTCAAGGAAAAACAAACTGAGAACTTAAAGAGAAAACAGGAAAAATAACTACATGAAAAATTAGTGTCCTTTTTGTATATAAAGCTCTTTTAAATCAATTAGAGACAAGCACTTGAAATAATAAGATATAAAGAACAGTAGTTAATTCATAAAGTGACCATAAACATATGAAAAAAATTTCTCTTTCAGGAACGATAAGAGGAAATGACCACTAAATTATATGTGCTCAATATTAATTTTTAAAATCAGTAATATACCGTGTCATTAAGAATAGACTAAAATGTGTGCTCTCAAGTACTGCTTGGGGTAGGCTTGTTGGTTCAACTTTTCTGGAGGGTAACTTGACAGTCAAATCCTTTGACACCCAAGTTCACTTCTAGAAATGTGTCCAAAGGAAATAAGCAAAGAGACATAAAGAGACCTAAATATATGAATGTTGTAGCACTATTTGGAATATCAATAGAATTTGTAATTAAAAAAATAAATAATTTAAATGTCTAATAATAAGAGAATTGCTTAAATAAGTTGTGCTGAGTTCAATTAATGGAATTTCATGCTACATTTTATAAATATTTTACAACATTACCTATGGCATAGAAAAGTATTTATGAAATTAAATTTAAAAGAGCAAAAATTAAAATTACATATGCAGCATGATCTTTTTGTAAAGAATGAATGTGTATATGCGTATGTATATATCTATAGCTATATCCATATATATATATGGATATATATATCATATATATCAGAACTTTAGTCATTGCCTGTTACAATATTAAAATAGTTCTATGCCTCCAGATCAATGATTGCCCCATCCTCATTGCTTCTGCAGTTCCACAGTCTAACAGCTAAAAAATTACTGACCCTGCTCCAGCTGTTAGGCCTGCCTCCATTCTCATGGCCCTGAGAGGCCAGTTGTCGGATCCTCTTAACCTGGTCCCTTATTTTAAAAGGAAATGCCAGGTCTAGGTAGAGACATAGATTCACTTAATAAATGAGCAACAAAATGGCCCTTGTGTTAGCCAAACTCATGCAGGATCTCAGAAAATTTCCATTATTCTCTTCCGATTCTATCATTGTATTCCAGTCTATAGAAAGGTCACAGTGTGGGAGACTTAGGATTCACATTTGCTAGCTGGGTCAGTCCTGCCTCATCAGCAGTTACTGGCCCCAAACTTCAGCCACAAGCCTGAGGCTACTGTCCTAATCCCAGGGGGCTGCTACTCACATCAGTGGCCCCTTTCAGCACTTTTTCCTCTTCTTTGCCTCCTGGCTTTGAAGCTACTTTAACCGTTTTGCTTGTTCATTGGGAATTTGCCTTCTTTTTTGTATGATGTTTGGGTTATTTTATCACTCATTTTCAGTTGTGTCCATTCTGGGTGCAGGATGGGCATGGGAGGAACAAGGGGTAGTTTTTTTTTTTTTTTTCTCAGATTTTGAGAAGGAAGGCAGAGCAGAGCTCATGACTGCATACTCTGAAGCACCAGCTTCTTCAGGATTCTAGGTTTTACCTCCTGCTAGTCCTTCCCCCTGTGCCGTATTACATTGTGCAGGTGGGTGTAGGAAGGGAGGCTCCAGGAAAGAAGGTGGCAGGAAGCAAGCCCTCTTGCCATATAAGTCAAGTACATATGACACATCATCATCATTAACTATGATATCTCTGAGTATATATTTTCTTTGTGTCTGTGTTTTGACAATTTTTTTAATCCAAGTGAGTATTATAAATAGAATGACATAAATTTAATCATTATATCTAGAAATAGCACTTGGGCATCAATGGGTTTTTTAAAGTTCCCGAGATTATTCTTTTTTTATTTTCCCCCAAAGGAAAGGTACAGACAGGAATGAAGGAGAGTAGGCAAATAGGCAGAAAGACAGAGGATGAAGCATTTTATTTATTTTTCACTTAGTTGTACATCCTGGTTGTTCTTCCTGGCCCAGGACACAGACCCAGGTCCTTGGGATGTATGTGGACTGCGCTTAGGCCTCAGGCAGCTGACCAAACCACTACTCCATCAGGTTGTGCCTCAAGATTATTCTAATGCACAGCCAGGTTGCAATCCAGAAACATAGTTAATCTCTCATTTTACAAAATAGAAAGCTGAACCCAAAGCAGCTTATAGTAATACACTTGGATATATATTTATTATTCAAAAGCGAATCTGTTATAAAAGTCAGATTTAACTGAGAAGTCAAATTTTTTAGTTACTAAGAAGTAATCTCGATTATCACTTTTCAGACCTTACAGTGTTACATGCTTTACAGCTCTGATGATGGTTCACACCAGTCTTACTGAAAACCATATGCTATAATAAACTGGAGTTCAGGGAAGTCATTCATTTAGTTTACCTCTACTTAAAATACTACTGAGAGGCATTATGAAATTATTTAAAGGAATAGAAGATGCTCTTTCCATTTTTTTTTTCCTGTCTCTGTTCCTAAGAATTATGAAGACTGAGGCTTCATTTCTTCTATCTACCACTCTTCAATTTGACAATTGAAAAGGATGTTAATTAAATCAATAAACACAACCTATCCAACATTACTCTATCTTCTACATCTACTGTTGGGGATTTTTATCTTTAATTAGGTAAAGCTATGCTGCTAAAATTCTGGTACACTCACATGAAGGTTGATGGTTGGATTCTATTCTCTGACTTTCATAAAGCAACAACGCTAGTGTCATGAGAAGTGATTCCATTTCCATTGCCTTCAGGTAGCCTTAGGAACCCATGAGACGGTCATCCAGGAACTACTGTCAATCTGTAAATCTGGACAGAAAGCATGTCACCTTACGGGTCAGTGCAATTTTGAAGTACATTTAAAGAAGAGGTCCTGTCCCATCTAAGAACGAATTATTGATAAAGAGAAGACAGAGACAAGAAAATGAGGACAGCCATGGAAGGCCAGATGACAGAACTTGACCACAGCAGGGTCTCAGCAGCAATGCAAAGCCAAAGGATTATAGCATGATGGACTCGTTCAGTCTTTGACATTTGGACCAGCCCCCAAAGTTTCTTTCGTTTTCTTAAATGTTTTCAGGAGATCAAGGTGCTAGGGGCAGTTTTGTAAGTGGTCACAGTGGAGGCCATTAGGAGGATAACTTTAAAGGAACCAAGGAAGACCCCTTCTCCAAGCCCCTCCCAAACCAATAGTCATTGCTCATCAACTATAGGAGATTCATTATTTACTTCTCCACATAAGTGAGAAAGACACATGGAACATCAGCATGAAAGCAACCTTAGAGGTCAACCTTCTACTCAAATTCCATTATCTCCTCAAGATCATGCCAAGATATGTGTGGTCAGAACCTGTTAAACATGGGTGGAAAGAGGAACATACTAGCTCACAAAATAATCCCTTCTAGTTCAGAACAGCTCTAATCATTGAAAGATCATAAAATTATTCCAAGTTGTACCTGTCAGGACTAGTTCTGCCTCAGTCTATGAAAAGTCTAAACTCTTCCAGTATTTGAAAGCAGCTGTCATGTCCCACTGAGTCTGCTCTTCTCTAAACTAAACACATTCTGCTTCATCACATCTCTTCCTCACCTTCTATAGTCCTCACTTAAAATGGCAAATATCGTAGTCAAATACCTGCCTTTTATGAAATGTGAGAGAGAAATGGAGCCATATATTTAATTCGAGAAAGTACAGGAAATCAAAGGAATGGTGGTTGAAATAGCACTTGAATTAATTTTTTAATTTCCAAGGCCTGCTAGGAAATTGAAGCATTTCATAAAGTTCTTTTAAGATTTACACCTGCTAGTGCACCCTAGAAGAGCAGTAGTAAGTTCTACCACCTTCGAAGGAGCACGGTCCACATAATCATAGGTTGTAGTCCCAGGTCTCGGGGAAAACAACCAGTGTGAACTTCCAAACAAAAATAAAATAAAATGGTCTTCCTCCTCTCTCTGCCTGCCTGCCTGCCTACTTCGTCTTCATTTCTGCCTACACATTTCCTTTAAAAATAAAATTTTACACCTTTCTACCAGAGAACTACCTGATACAATATTTTAACATGCAGGAGATTTCCACAAGATTCCAGTGGGTGAGAAAACCTACTTAGCATGCATACTAAATTAATCAATTTATTTCACACGTATTAAAGACTGCATTAAAAATTGGGGGATTACTTTTTAAGAATGAGTAAAATGGAAGTGCTTTCCAGAGAGAGATTATTACTGACGTCCCACATAGACATGCTTCTGAAAACATCAAATTCCATTTCCCAGCCTTTCACCCACCCCATCTCCACTGCACATTCAGGAGAGAGATGCTGTATAAACAGGAACAGCACTCACAGGTCAGAAGAATCACCCAAGAAACATAGTGAAACTGATATCCTAAGACACAATGTGTGCTGTATCACAAATGACGAAAGGTCTGATTGCCATCAGATATATTTACCCTTGAGATAATATTGTTGCAAGACTTCCTATTCTCGGAATGAAATGCCCTCTTTCCCACTCCCACTAAAATGGAAGTTGCTTTGAGTATTTTTTCTCTCAAACCAGTATGTACAGAAAGCTTAGATCTATTTTTCTGTTAAAAACTTAGAAATTATTTTCCCTCCTCCAATTTGACTGGCACTTTATAAAATATACTTAAATCCTCAGTCAATACATCCTGAGGGTGTAAAAGAGAAAACAGAAGAAAAAGCAAAATGTTTCTGCTCACAACCTCTCTACATCCCGTGGAGCAAGAGAAAGGGTCTCATTAAGGGGAAGGAAAACAGAAGCTCCCGTCTATGTGAAGTAATAATAATAATAGTTGGTATGTTTTGAATGCTTACTCTGTGCCAGACAATGCTCTAAGCACTTTATGAGGATTAACTCAGTGAGCTCTCAGAGGAGCCATATCAGGTTACGCAATTTGCCCAAGGTCACACAGCTAGCCCTAAGTGGCAGTGCCAGGATTCCCTCTCTGGAGGCTATGTCTCTGCTCGTACCATTTTTCTGTAATGCCTCCATGTATATATATGCTATATGTCACATAATATCTGAGTCCTTTAACACTGATTTTGTCTTCCTATCAGTCGGCTGAGTCAGTGACTTTAAACTTGTACTGCATGACCAGAGTGTTTCAGACTGGCTTTAAATTCTACCCAGCAGAGCTAGCACCATCTGGCTGGGGACCCAGGTCAAGGCCCACTGAGACGCTTCATCACCAGTGGGTGGCAATATTGTCACATAGAGGCATTTCACATGGCATCACTGGGGTGTAGTAAAAGTCTGACACCTTCCCTAAAAGTGGTAAGGGCTCATCACTTTAGGTCATTCCGAAGAGCCCCCCAAAATTCATTTTCTCCATTACCCCCAGAACACCCAGGATAATCACGAGGGAGTAAAAAGAAAGGAATCTGAGTTAGGAGAAAGCCCAGAAGACTATCACTTAAATGATTCTTCCTCAGTTTTGCCACATTATCCTAGTATACCGCAATCATAAATGATACTTGTCTTCCCACTAAGGCATGACTTTCTTAGGGACAGAGACTACAGCCTTTGAATCCATGAATTCACTAGCCTGTGGTAGATGTTGAATAAGTTAATGAAAGAATAAATCTCAGTTCTTTAGAGGCAATCAATTCCACTCCAAGTAATGGTCTAAGAAAGACCTGCAGAGTACTCTGTAGTTGGCCAAAATAAATTCGTTGGTAACTCTGGAGTGGATTCAGCCACCCAGACATCATCAGAGTAGAAAGAACTAAAGAAAACCTCTCAAGACCATCCTGGTCTAGACTCTCAGAAGGGCAGTACCTAATCTGTGCTGGGTCTGGTCCTTCCTCAAAATGGCCACATTTTAAGGAGAACAAATGTCAAGTTGACCTCTGGATAATTTCAACAAAGTGGACTCAAAAATAGATACACTCAAGGGCTTTCCTGAAAACTCCACTACATGCCAAGAGCAGTACAACTGTATAAAGTTCTCAAAAAGAAATCCCCATTTGTGTAAAGTGAGCTCTGAGCTTCCTCATTTTAATCTAAAATATTCCTCTGTCTGAAGTCTGACTACTAAAGAACTAGGCCCTAGGAAAAGAAATGACTTCAAGAAAGTCTAGCTTTCCAATTTTTAAGTAAAAATTAATAGAACTTTAAAATCAACATTTTTTTAAATTACTAGGATATTCGTGAAGGCCAGAACTTATAAAATACGTGCATTGGTTTCTTTTTCAGAGTTCTGCCAGATGTCAAGGACTTTTTTCGCAGTGACAAACACATTCAATTCTGTCTACCCTACTACTAGTAACACAATGAAATGCTTATAAGACATCAATTAATAAACAATTTGATTTATTTGATGATTATAAATAAATGTAAATGTATTATAGAGAATTTGGAAAATATAGGATGTTCTGAAGAATATACAAGAGATTATTAACTTTAAGGCATGTTCTTTCAATCATTTGCATATTTCATATATATACACAATTTTTTTAGGAAACAGTCTACCTTTCTTCACATACTTCTCTTTTCCTATTTCTTTGTGTTTCTTTTCCATTTTCTCTACTTTTAGTCTCCCTTCCTCTGTATACCTTCTTGAACTTCAAATGATGCTCCTCTACTAAGCTGCCTGAAAAGAAAAAGATAGATGATTGATTGATTGATAGATAAATAGATAGATGATAGACTAAGAGAAAAGGAAAAATTTATATGTTCTCTGCTTACAAAGATCTTCCATATACTTTAAATGGTTTTGTACCCTTCAGTAGAAAAAAATGTTCTTTCTTCTATTTGTTTCAGTAAGGTCACTCATCATTTCCTTGTTACATCACCTTTTCTCCTTTCTACAGAAATCACCTTTGTCTAGTCTCCAGCTTAGGCCAAATTGTTTACATTGAGACTGCAATTTAAATTGTTGCCTCACAGCCTGGAGGAAAGCTCCTTCGTTTCCTATTTCCTAATCTTTTTATGGGTTAGCATGATATTTCAAGGCTAGAAGGAACTCCAAAGTACATTCCGTTCTGCCTCATATGTCTTCTCTTCCCTCCACCCTGTTTGACTCTGTCCAGATTCCTTCTACAACACACTTCCTCAGTGGCCGACTTCAGTGACAGGGAGCTCACTGCCTCTTGAGGTGACCAGAGCAATTTTTATAGTGTTCTAACCATCAAAATACCCTTCTCTCTGTCACTCTCACCCACTGCTATTTCTAACAGCTGGAGTTTCAAAGAATAATGTAATCACGCAATTCTCCACTTAAAAGCTCTTTGAAAAACAATTTTGTTTACAATAGCATCAAAAAGAATAAAGTACATAGGTGCAAACTTAAACAAGGAGGTTCTGCACTGATAATCACCAAGCATTACTAAAGTATATTAAATTACCTGCCTCTGTGTCTCAGGTGGCTAAGGCACAGTCTTTGAAAGCTGTGGACCTGGATTTGAGACCCAGAGCTAGGGGGTGGATGACAAAAAAAAGACAATAATAAATGGAAAGACAAGCCTGTGTTTCGTGAATTAGAAAACATTTTTTTGTTTTGTTTTTAAGAAAGAAGAGGGAGAGGAAGCATTTTTTTAAATTTATTTATTTATGTGTTTATTTTCATTGTTCTCCAGACCCAGCCCTCGACCTTGGTCCTTACTTGGTTCACACCCCAGCCTCCAACTTAGGCTTTAATGCCTGATCGCCAGGGCACATCTAGAAAACAATGTTGCTTATATGTCAATACTAGCCGAGGATCTACAGATTCAATGCAATCCCTACTAAAATTCCAATGATGATTTTTCAGAAATATAAAAGTCTACCCTAAAATCTATATCAAACCTCAAGGAAGTACACCCTGGTGGAGTTAGGTTCACTGCCTCTGACTGAGTGCTGTCCCCACACATCCCAGGGACCTAGGTTTGCTTCCCGGGCCTGGAACAACCAATATGTACACCTAAAATAAAAAGAACAAATGAAAATGCTCCTTTTTCCTCAAAAAAAGAAGAACCTCA
Organism: Solenodon paradoxus; assembly: GCA_004363575.1. Lineage (NCBI taxonomy): Eukaryota > Metazoa > Chordata > Mammalia > Eulipotyphla > Solenodontidae > Solenodon > Solenodon paradoxus. The sequence continues at coordinate 844,248 of RJWH01000306.1, forward strand.
AGTCAAGGAATCCTAATTAGCAAAAAATATTTTTTTAAAGAAAAAGAAAATTGGAGATCTCACACTTCCTCATTTCACAATGATACAGTAATCAAAACTGTGTAATACTGGGATAAAGCCAGACATGAACTTGATCCATGAACTAGAACTGAGAGTCCAGAAATAATCCCATACATTTATGGTCAACTGATTTTTAGTAAAGAAACCAAGACCATTTAATGGAAAAGTACTATCTTATCCACAAATAAGCTGGAATAACTGGACAGCCACATGCAAAAAATGAAGTCAGACCCATACCTTAACATCATATACAAAATTAACTCAAAATGGATCAAAGCTCTAAACATAAAACCCACAACGAGAGAACTCTTAGAAAAACTCGTAGGAGGAAGGCTTCATGACATTGACCTTGGCAATGAGTTCTTAGTTACCAGACACCTACAAGAGCACAGACAAAAGAGGAAAATATAGACAATTTGATCTACATCAAAGGTCCAACCCTTTGTGCATCAAGAGATCACTGTCAATAGTGGAAAGGCAACCCACAGCATAGGGGGAAATATTTTCAAATCATATATCCGATAAAGCATTATTATCCAGGCAATATGAAGAACCAACAAAAAATATTCAATTTTAAAAAATGAGCAAAGGACTTAAACATTTCTCCAAAGAATATATACAAATAAGCAATAAGCACATGAAAAGATACTCTATATCATTATAGAAAAATACAAATCAAAATCACCAGATATCACTTCACACCCATTAGCCTAGATATTATTAAAACAGACAAAACAAAATTTTAATAACAAGAATTGGCAAGTACATGGGGAAAATGGAAACACTTGTGCACTGTTGGTGGAAATATAAAATGGTGCAACTGCTGTAGAAAACATTATAGTGGTCTTAAAAGAAATTAAAAATAGAATTATCTCTGATCCAGCAGTCCCACTGATGTTTATACCCTAAAAGAATTGAGAACAGTCTCAAAGAGATATTTGAGTGCTGTGTTCAGAGTAGCTCTCTTCACAATAGCCAAAAGGTGGAAACAACCCAAATGTCCATTGGTTGCTGAGTAGATAATCAAATGTGCTACATATATATGGAATATTTTTTGACCTTTAAAAAGAAGGGACTTCTGACTTCATGCTACAATGTGGATGAGCCTTGAGGATGTGCTACGTGAAAAAAAAAAAAACAATAATAGTGTCAAAAACAAAAACAAATAGTGTCAATTCCACATATATTGGATTCCTAGAAGAATCAAATTTATAGAGACAGAAGGTAGGATGATCATTTCTAGGGCCGAGGGGAGGGATGAATGGTGAGATGTTGTGTAATGGGCACAGAGGTTGGGTTCTGGAAGATGAAGAGTTCTGAGATGTTTGACAGTGATGGTTGTATAACAGTGTACATGATGCCAACCTTCAGTGAACTATACACTTTAAAGTAACTGGAATGGAAAATGTGTGCTTTGCATATTTTACCACCATTTTTTAATTTAAAATATCAAAGGCTGCTATCATGATCTTATAGAATAATCTACCACATAAGCACATAAGTGCATCTATTTCCCTCAGCTATTCCTTAAGTGACATTGTGTTCTGGTCATGTTCTGGTCACTCTTCTGAATGTTCTTCAGTCATTTAATTTATGGGTGACAGAGCTCTATATGACACTGAAAAGTCTGTCACCTCCCTCAATCTGGTTACTAGACTATTATTAATTCTGCCAGACTTCCTGTTCGTTTATTATCAGACTGTTAATGCCTATAGAGTTAACTGTACAACTAAAATCCTAAGTACTTTCCCAATGTACCACCTTTTATCAGAACTCTTTCGGTGGTCAAAAAGAAAAACAAACACAAAATCTATGCAAACTGATTTAAGCTTAAGAAGAATTTATTGGTACATGAAAACATGCCAGAGATGGTACTGGCTTAATTCAAACATTCGTATGTCTCTTTTCTTCTTTTAGCCTAGTTCTGCTCTTCTTGAGTTGTCTTCATCCTTAGCTCTCCACCCACAGAACGGCCTCGAGTAATTGCCAGGTTTGTGGATGGTGGAACAAGCAAGAGAATTGTTTCCAGCAATTCAAATTAAAATATCATTGCCTTTTATGGACTCTGAATAGCTCATTTCCTTGAACCAATATCTGATTGGTTGATGTTGGTGCAGAATAACTTATCCTACCCCTGAGCAGGGATAGAGTCAGTTCCACTGAATCAGATTACCGACTGGAAGTAAAGAAGGTGGGTCCTCGAGAACACTCAGGTTAAGGTTACCAGTACAGTGAAGGGTTGTTGAACAATACAAACCATCAGTTCAACCAGCCTTCAATAAGTTCAACTAGGTATTTATGACATGATATACATGCCCCTCTGTTTATCCCTATTAATATAATCTGTTCAAACCTTTCTGGCAAGTTATTGTGAGAATCCTCTTTCTGTGCTCAACAATGTGATGATTTTGCCTTACACTTTTTATTGTACTCGGTGATAAACACGTTTTTAGATACATGTTGTTTGGATATAAACACAGAGTTCCTCAACCTCCCAACAGAGACTTCCTTCTGCTGTGATACCACTTGCATCTGTGGAAAGTCATACAACCAGACACCAGGCCCACCTTTGCCCTCAAGTGTGGGCACATTTCTTGTGCCCAAAGATAATGTGAGCAAACCAAACAAAATATCTGTAACTCCTAGGAGGGTTTCTACTGGAAAGTTAATACTTCGTGCAATGTATGGACGATTTAGCTGTCATCAGAGAATGTAGTTCACATGCACAGAACTTGTCAGTATAAACCAGGACTTGAACCCAAGTTGTGTAGCATCTTGTGTATCAGGAACCACAGAGGTTGATACACCTCATCTCCAGCCCCCAGACCAATGTGCAGGCAGGTCTGCTCTAAAATCAACAACAGAACTGTCACGGATAAATTCAAGAGCAACCATTCACTTTACAAAGAAGTTTGTTGTCAGAAGTGAATCATTTTCAATAACAAGCTCCTCCTGGGGCAGATCAACTGGTTAAAAGAAAAAAATCATTAATGATTTCCCAGAAATACCGGGACAGGAAAAAACTAAGCCAAAAAGTTAGATCTACTGCCAAAGAGAGATCAATTTGAACTGAAAATAAGTATCTCTGGCATAGTATCGACATCGTCGAAAAACACAATTTTAAAAACTTTCCGTACACATGTATTTTTTTTCTCTGAGTCGTGACTGTTAGGCTGGCCCAGAGGGACAAAGCGGCAGCCATACCCGGGAAAGGTGACTGACGTCAGACTGAGGGATTGAAGCCCACACCTGGAATCACAGGACCAATCCCCAACCGTGACGTAGCAAGCCCGCGAAATTCTTTTGCTTAAAGATCGCGCTTCCCTTTGTTCGGGCCCGACTTCCCCGGCCCTCGTTCTGCGGACCGGAGAACCTTGCCCGGGTGCGCAAACCCCAATAAAGCCCTGGCTATCCGACTTTTTGTTTGATTGACTTTCGTTCTCGTGGAGCCCAGAAAAAACCTTTCAGTGACTATGTCTGAGAGGAATCGTGTCTGTAGAGGGGCTCCGTGTAGCTTCTCATTATCTCACCAGCGGTCTCCCCAGGAGCAGAACTTGCCTCTAGCCCTTCCAGGTCTCCACTGGTGTCACTTGACCCACGTTCTGTTGTCATATTTGGCAGCACTATTAGTTGGGTCAGTCACAAACGTCTACTGGAGGTGCCTACCAAATTCGAAGGTATTACATACAGCTCTACACCTTCTGAAAATAGTGTCATAAAACCTTAGATTGTTCAGATGAAGGGAATATCATGATGGGATTTATACAGAATTGAGGCAGGGTTGCAAGAAGGGTGTTTATTCCCAAAGAGAACCCAGTGAGAGCTGATTCTGGGGAGAGGGAACTTCCTGATGGAAAAGCAGCAGCTACTGCTGTACACTACATTAGGAAGAGGTAGAAAGAAATGCCTATCTCTCTCTTCTTCCCATCAGTCTCCTGCCAGTGCCTCCCATTAACAAACCAGAAGGCTAGGGGACCTAGGTGATGCAGTCAGCAAGGGTCGACCCTCAGAATACATAGCAGGGTGGAAAAGAGTGGAAAGTGCAGCTGGAGGACAGAGAATAGGGAATATGGTTTCTCTTTCAAAGGTGGATAAACTGAGTCATTGCAAGGAAATTAACATGTTTCAGATCAAGAAAGGAAACCCATAACCAACATGAGGCTCCCACTCAGTTCTCTGGTTTCATTGATTTCAATTAGCCTGAATACCTTGAGAGAATTATAAAATTTCAGAGGACCTTTCACCCCTCTGGCTCCTTCCCAAACTATGGTGGCGTTACAACATGGCCCGCAATGGTCCACTTTGCTTCAGAAGTGGTGAGGGTGCATGTGATTCGAATGACTCAGTCTTCTGCCTGAATTCACCAAACAGGTTTTTATGAATCACTTGTGTAGGTGACTGAGTTTTGTTATTCTTTCAGCGAATTCACTTCACACGTGATGTCTCTGTTTGATTCATAAAGGTGATTCATCTGAAGAAGTTGACCTCACCACGGTTTATCAAGCAGCATCTAACGGAGATGTCAATGCTCTGACTTCAGTGATTCGAGAAGACCCTTCCATCCTGGAGTGCTGTGACAGTGAAGGTGAGGTATTTATTTATTTTGAATACCGAAGAGTACTCTGCTGTTCCTTTTAGAGATGGCCTTCAGAGGTGAGCAATGTTAATGTCATATCTGATAGGCCACTTTGATCCTGAGGGACAGAGTATCCTGCAGGTCTTTCAATATTCATTTATTTGAATGAGCGTCTTAGACACATCTTCAGATTCTTTTAAATCATCTTTTTTTTATCCACCCAATTCATTTTATTTCATTAAAATTATTTTTCTTCTGGAATAATTCTTCATGCATAAAATTGCAATGACTGGATTCATCAGTCGTCTATAGAAAATTTTGCAATAATGCATCTCCAGTCTGAGTTTTCTTTTGTTGCACGTTATTTCTTCCATGTCCAATTATCCTGGATCTGATTCTCCACATCAAAATTTGGGCAAGAAAATTAGATACTTCTGCCAATTTTTTAGTGGATAACACATTTCTCCATGATGGTATTTCAGCCAGTCAGTTTTATTTTACAACAATTATTCTGGATAAAGAAGCTGTGGTCTGTATACTCAATGGAATTATATGCAACTGTTAAAAAAAAATGATGAAACCGTGCCTTTTGCAACAACCTGGATGGAATTGGAGGTGATTATGCTAAGTGAAATAAGTCAGAATGAAAAAGAGAAATATAAGATGGTTTCACGCCTACGTGGAATATAAAGAAGCAAAACAAACCGATAAATCTCAACAGAATTCACAGAATGCAAGACTGTGTGGCCAAGAGGGTGGAAGGAGGGTAGGGAACAAAGGAAGGGAGGAGTTAACATGTTGCTGTGGTGGTGATTTAAAGGTGCTAGAACTCTGGCGGTGTGTGTGGTGTGAAATACAGACTGAGGGTTGAATTCAGTATGAACAAAAGACATTAAAAATCAATTAAAAAATTGATCCAGGAAAATTAAACTTAGTAGAAATAATAGTTATATCATCTTTCATAACGAAGCCAGTAGGTTTGTTTGTTTCCAACTTCTTTGTACAAATGACTAGATAGACTAAATAGTTAGAAAAGGAGATGGAAAGAGGCTACTTTTGGTAGCAATGAATGTTGGGAAAGTGACTGGTAAGGCCAGAAACCCAGGATTTCTGCTTTTGAGAAAATGGCATGGATAGACTCTTCTCTATTCTGTATTCCAAATTCAATTGAAAATCTGTGACTGGGAATATGGAACCCAAGGAATGACATGGCGGTGAGTTCCCTGAGTTTTTCTTTTGCCTCATATCCCAAACCAAGAACTGAAGAAGCCAGCAACCCCAAATACCAACAGACACAGACCAAGAAGATCCCAGCAGAAGCCTGCCCTCTCTGGCCAAAGGACCAGGAAAGGGACCGGCTGGCAAGATAGAAAATGTTGGGGCTATAATGACTCTAACCCAGCGAAACTCCACACAGGAAAACTGGGACCCAGCCCCACTCATTCCAGCAAAAATGAAGTGAGGAACTTGGACACCATCCCCACCTGGTAACAATGAGACCCCCCTCTGACCTGCTGGGATGGTGTCAGAGGAGACCTTGTTGAGAATTAGGACTTCCCTTGCCACCCCACAGTAATGATGCTTCTCCCTCAGCTATCAGTAGAGGTGTAGGGGACCTAGACTTCTCACCCCGCCTGGCAAAAATGAGGTAAACCTCCTCACTTCCCCTTGACAGCAGTGTCAGAGGAGTCCAGCAAAAAAAAGGAAGATTTAAATAAAACTGGGAGACTCATAATACTCCAAATATTCATGCTTCAATAAAATATTTTTTTGTCAAACCAAGAAACAGGAAGATCTCAAACTCAGTGGGAAAAGACAATTGGTGCCGCTACTGAAATGACAGATGTTCATTTATATGACAATGATTTTCATGTATCATAAAAAAAACTGCCTCAATGAACAATTAAAAATTATCGAAAGAAGTGAAAAATATATAAAGGCTCAGTAAAGAAATAGCAGATATAAAGAAACACCAAATGGAAAATTTTAGATCTGAAAAATACGGTAATCATAATTAAAAGCTCAATGGATGAGGACATGGGGTAAGGATCCATGAACTTGAAAGTATAATAACAAAAATGAGCCAATATGAATAACTGAAAGAAAATGGGCTTAAAAAAGTAAATAAAATAACTGAGCCTCAGGGACCTATGAAACTATAACCAAAAAAGCTACACTTGTTTCTCTGTCTCAGTATTTTGGGGACATTATTAATGGTTTTTCAACAGCTAACCTGTTCCCAAAAGGAGCTTGGGGTTCTCTTATCATGATAACAAAATATTTTTTAAAGTGAGTGGATGCTTCCTAATTTATCTTTGGTGATTTTTTGTTTGTTTTTAAGGTAGACTCACTTGAATCTGCCTTGAGGCTAAAAGTGGAAACAAAGGCGAGTCAAAGGTTAAACACAGTTGTGTGAGACTTGCAAGATGCTGCACCCAGTCTGGGCTTGTGTGGGCTGACTGAATGGAAATGAAGCTCTAATGTCAACAGTTCTGGAACACAAAATGAAAGCAGTGTTAAGAGAAACATTTATAGTACCAACTGCATTCATGAGAGAAGAAAAGTATAAACCAATCATCTAAGTCCTCATCTTAAGAACCTAGAGAAAGAAAAGCAAAATATACTCAAAGAGAAGAGAAGAAAAGAAATAATGAAGAGTAGAAATCCATGAAATCAAAAGTGGAAAGATAATAAAGAAAACAAATAAGACAAGGAAGTAATTCTTTGAAAAGATAAATAAAATTAAGACTTTGCAAAGTGAAAATGCAAGAAGGCGCAAATTACCACTGTCAGGAATGAAATGACATTTATCACTACAGATCCTACACAAACAAGCATAACAACTCTACATAGTGGAGAAGGAGAAGAGGGAGGAGGAGTAGCAGAAGAAAAGCATGCATGGAACCATTTTAAAATCGGGTCAGAATTGTTATGGTAGAAAAACTGTTCGTTGTCTATTTTTACTGAACTGAAGACCCCTGGACTGCTCAAAAAAGCAGTTGTTTCACTAATGGTCATTTGAGAGTCCAGAAGAAAGGACATCCTGATAGAGACTGATGATTATGCCAGAAGACTGAATCAGTAACCAATTATGAACAGTCAATAGTTTAAGCTTTTAACACTCCTCTTAAACCACTGACCTCATCTTCTTTTTTTCCTTCTAGAAAGCCTTCCAACTTTTACCCCATCTCTAGACACAGTTTTTTACCTAACACTGAGAACCCCAAATTGCAATTTTTTTTTTCCTTAAGGAAAGATACAGGCAGGAATGAAGGTAAGCAGAAGCAGGCAGGCAGGAAGAGAAAGGAGAAAAATACTTTATTCAACTTGACTGCTCCACCAGGCCCCGGACACAAATTGGGATCCTTGGTATATAGTGGACTGGCGGCCAAAGACAGCTGTCTAAACTGCCTTTCCACCACGGTGTGCCCAAATTGCAATTTTTTAATCCCAGATAAACACTTGGTTGCCTCTTATTTCACCTTTTTATTTTTAAGTTAACAACATATAAATGTGACAACTTAGATGAGGAGAGTCAATTCCTCAAAAAAGATAAAATTATCACAGCTCATCCAACAGAAAATAGATTAAATAGTCCTACAACTCTTAAGGAAATTAATCATTTTTAAATTCAGGCCTAAATGGTCTCATAGGAGATATCCATAAATGTTTTAAAAATAATTAATAACAATTCTACATAATCTCTTCCATAAAAGATAAGAGGAGGGACTGTTCTCAGGTATGCTGATGAAACTACTATTACCTGATATAAAAACCAGACAGATGACATATGAAATAAATGTAAAAAAAATTTCTTCATGAATATAAGATAAAAATTCTTAGGCAATATTAACAAATAAAATTCACAAAATATTAAAAGAAGTATGTACCATGACCAAGTGGGATTTGTTCTGAGGGTCTAAGTCTGGTTCAGTTTCTGAAAATTAATCAATATAATCCATAATATTAATTAGCTAAAGAAGAAAAATCATGTGATTGTATGAATTGATGGAGAAAAGGCATTTGACAAATTTTAATACATATTCATGATTAAAAGCTCTCAGTTAAAAATAGGAATAGGGCAAACTTCCTCAGCTTGATCAGGAATATCTACAAAAACCCTTTCGCTAACATTTTGTTTAATGGTGAAAGACTGAATGCTTTGTCCCTAAGATCAGGAACAAAGAACATATGTCTACTCTCAAATTCAGTAAAGTACTGGAAGTTCTAGCCAGTGCAAAAAAGGCAAAAAAAAAAAAAAAAAAAAAAAAAAAAAAAAAAAAAAAAAAAAAAAAAAAAAAAAAAAAAAAAAAAAAAAAAAAAAAAAAAAAAGGAAATAAAAACATACATATTGAAAAGGAAAAATTAAAATGTTCCTTTTTTGTAATTTGATTGTCTTATAGAAAATCTTAAAGGAACCTACTGAAAAATTCATACAACTTGGTTCAACAAAATCACAGTATAAAAGATTATACACAAAAACAAATTGATTTCTTTCTTTTTTTTTTAAAGGAAAGGTACAGGCAGGAATGAAGATGAGCAGGCAGACAGGCAGAAAGAAAGAGGAGGAGGAAGCATTTTATTTTATTTCCTTTTTTTTTTTTTAATTGTTCACACTGGTTGTTTCCCCCTATCCCCAGACTCAGAACTTGAACCAGGGGTATGTGGCCTGCATCCTTAGGAGGCGATTGACCTAACCACTGCTCCACCAATGCACATCACAAATTGTATTTCTGTATTACTATAAATGAACACGTGAACATCAAAATTAAAACCACAATGCCATTTAAAATTACTCAATAAAAAATACTTAGGTGTGAAACAATGAAATATATACAGGACATGCACACTGAAAACTATAAAACACTGATGAAGGAAATCAAAGAATATCTAAATAAATTGCAATGAAATTTCTGTCAAACCCCAGTAAGATATTTTTGCAGATATAGCCAAAGTTATTTAAAATTTAAATAGAAAAACGAAAGAACTAGGATAATTAAAAGAATTTTGAAAAAAACTAAATTGTGAGACGTCAGTCTACTCAATTTTAAGACATATTACATAGTTACAGAAGTCAAGACAATGTGGTGTTGGCTGACAGACAGACACATATATCGGTAAAAAAAAAAAAATAATAGAAAATTCTGAAATAGATTCACAAATATGGTCAACTGATATTTGAAAATATATATAAATATAATTCAGTGAAAGAAATCTTCAACAAATGATACTGGACAATTCAGTACAGGAAGGGAGAGGGGAGAGGGAAAAGGAATTTTAGATTATAGAAAAGAATCACAACCTCAACATGAATCTCTAATCAAAAATACATCTAAGTCTCAGCTGGACTAGGTACTGTGTTTGAAGTTTAATTTCTTCACCTGAAGGAGTGTGAAGTGTCTGAATTCTACCTCGCCAGGCTGGATTGTTCCAACAACCCTACAAAATCAGGACGCATAATTTCATCTCTTTTTATGCAAGAGAAAAACACATGAACAACCAAATGCCTTAGCCTATATTTATTCCAGAAACAGAGATACTTCAGTAAAAAGGCCTCTTTTAGCAAGAACTGTGTAACCAAAGCTAGGCTTTAATCACTACGCTTTATCACCCACGTCCTCCAATGAAAGCGTGATGGACCTGACTGCCTGGCTAGAACTCCTTTCCAAAGGCACTTCCAGATTCTACTTTATGCAAGCCAAGTCAAGATTAATCTGTTTTCTCCAAAATTATGACGATTTCCAGTGTACTGATAAGTAATTTTTATCATTTATACAAAAAAACAACTAATAATTGCAAAATTTCAAAATATGGAAGAATGCCAGAAAATAGACATCATTTGTGTAAATGTAAAATCATCCATCTTTCTCTCTCTTCAGGCCCATCTGGCCAACAGCTGGGTTTTTGTTGAGGATGGTTCATAAATGAGCAGACAAATGAAGTCTGCTCATAAATGTCACAAGTCAAACATGTTTAAAGTCTGTTGAAATATCTCATTCCAGGATGCACACCCTTAATGCACGCCGTTTCTGGACGTCAAGTGGACACAGTCAAGCTGCTGTTGAAGATGGGAGCCAACGTCAACATGCAGGACGCTTATGGCCGTACCAGTCTATGCTTGGCAACCTATCTGGTACAGTCTATGCCTGTCTATGCCCTGAGGAGTGGGGTGGGCGAAATATGGCCATCCCCTAAGATAGAGGTGATATTGCCATTAGAGAAATATTCTTTTCCATCTTGAACTACATCAGGATCTCTCTTGGGACATTTTGGGACATATTTGATTCTCCTTCTGTAAAGGCCACCCATTAATGCCTCTGAGTGGGTGATTGCACCTGAAACTTCAGTTAACATTCCTGGAGCAGAAGTCATTGAGCAGAAGCTGGAATATGAGTGATATAGAGAGCCCTGAGATTCGAGAGGTGGGAGTAGAGAGTAAGGGAGAAATATCAGGCTCTTAAAGGGAAAAACCAAGCAGAAGATTCAACCCTCAGTATTGTTTAAAAACTGTAAGAGCACATTCTCACACACGAGACCTCAGTTCAGCATTTCCCAAAATTAGCACAAGTTTACCATGTTTTGTGTATAATGTGTATAATATGCTCCCATTGATAATGCATGCCCGTGTTTTGGGGCCAAACTTCAGGAAAAAATATTTTGTTTAAATTTGTTAATTCAAATTTTTATTTGTTTATGTTCAGGTACTTGGTTTTTGTATTATAAAAGGAATTTTTGCACTTATTTTTTTAAACATTATGGTACAAGAAAATGTATATAACACATAATGACAAAGCACAAGAAGAGAAATGCAGTACAAGAAGCTTTTCTCCCTGTGGCCTCCGCATTCTGAGGACGCTCTGTGGGAGGAGAGCACAGTGTCTCTCCGCCGTCCTGTGGCCACGCTCTTGAGCGTATTTAATGACTCCTATCTTAAAGCTTGCGATGCCTGTATCTTTGCAAAACTATCAGCTAGATTGCGAGTTCCCACTTGGCATGCACAGAGAAAAATGTCGTGTTGTTCATCACCCTATGGTAATAAAGTCAGTGTGATCTATCTTATCAAGTCAGTGTCACTTACCCTGTGGACAATATGCTGCTCTTTGTTTCATTTTGTTGGATCGTTGGCCAAAATGGCTTTCATTGTAAGTTCATCGCAAGTTCTGTAAAACCGAGGATCATATCCCAGGGTATTATTTTGCATACGGATATCAATATTGCTTTCTAGAGTTACACTGGGAATTCATGAAGATAAATAAAAGAATTAAAAACATTTATATAGATACAGAATTATACTATCCAAGTGTGCACCCTTATTTTTCCCTCACAAATTTGGGCAAGATAATGTCTGATACCCAGCAAAATACAGTAGTTAAGCCTTATGAAAATTTTCAAGCGCCTACACTCACATCCTCCCGGCACTCTTTATGGATGTCTCCAGGGCTCCTTGGAGTTCCTGTCAAATAGATCCTCTTTGGCACCATGAGAGGATCATCTTTCTTCTCTTTCTCCAGTGAGGCTCCTGGAAATCTTTGCCCCATACCCACTGCCACTGCCAGTGGAGTTTCTTGTGTTCGTTGTTACTGCCCATTGACAGCTCTGGATGCTGCTGGGTCAGCCCCCAAGTGCCCCCAAGCTGCCCTGCTGAAGAGGATTGCTTTTCTTCTCTAAACAGCACAAATTCAGCCACCATCGACACAGAGCACAAAGAAGCATTGCCCGGTGCTCCGAGAGATTTTCTTTAGGAACGCTTTATTTATATCTGTGTGCCCTCTTTTTCTAGGACTCACATGAATCTAAGAAGAGTGTTCAGCGTGGCGGTGTGTTGTCTCCCAGGCAGCTTTCTGAAGCATTCCCTAGATCTCCTGTGTCAGACACCAGGAACAGGACAGGGGTGGTAGATCGGGGGAGGTATCTGCATTTAGCACCCCCCTTGCAATTTTCATGCCCACTTAAGTGTGAAAATGACACCTGTAAGTAAAGTCTAACATCTTCAGGAGGAGGGGAGAGGTGCTTTAAAAAGTTGACTGCCACAAACAAAAAAGAGTGAAGCCAAGCTGCATCCAAACATTCAAAATTTCAACTCTCTTGGCTACTTAAGGGCCTGGGAAGACCCACTCCTTCAGATCACAGCGAACCTAACGAGGTGTCACCTTTGCAGAACTCTTTCTAGGAATGTGGTTCCAGGAGCTTCATGAGAGAAGTGTGTCTGCATGGCAGCAGTGTTGCCAGCATCTTAATGATGCCCCCGCCTGTCTGTGACACCCATGGAAGGGCCTCTTCCTTGGTTCCCTGAGGCTCCCTGTAAAGGGGGTGGGGGCATGTCCTGAGGACTGCCCTGAAGTCCTCCAACTCCCTCTGGCATTGTTGAATTCAAGCATGAAGGAAATCTTTGCCAAAAGGGCACCGAAAAAGTCAAGGCCCAGCCCCAACTTCCAGCTCTGTATACACATAAATTCATCACAGATGGATGAAGCAAATTGTTTCACTTCTCTGTGCCTCTTTCTTCATTTGAAAAGCGTAACGATCATGTTCTAACTTTATCACAATTGAAAGAGAAGCCCATGTGGAGTCACCCAGCACATAGTAGGTACAAAATGTATGTGTTGGCTCCGAATAGTCACCATGGGGTTCAGATGTGTTCTGTGGTTTTCTGAAGAAAAAAAGAAAACCACATCTACACATAGTTCCAGGAAGTATTGCAAAATGATAAAAATGTTTCAAACTTTTCCCCTGTCAGAAGGTTTGTCAAAAACTAAAACTTTGGCAGCTCTAAAATCTGTTTATCATGCATTTCTTTTTGAGTCCCTCACTCATCATTTTTCGTTTTAATCAGAGAACTTAATGACTTGGACTTTAGCAACTAAAACCAGATTTAATGAATTTGTAAGATTGAAAAATATTAGATACCATTGGTCAGTTCTACAACATCATATTCAATATCATAACCTATAAATTTTTATATGTCTTGTTAAAATATTTTCTTCCCATACCTGTCAAAACCAAAAGGCTCTTTCTTTTTATTATCATTACCTTTCTTTTTCTCTGTACAGCTAGCAACATTTTTATTTTTATCACTGCTAATATTACAAGGGAAAATTATTAATCATCTTTCTCATATTACTGGGTAATCTTGAGACAATACAGGAACAGAGGAAGGCAGGAGCAAAATAGAGAGTAATCATTTTCTTCATAATAATAGTTTCATCTACTTATTAGTCTACTTATTAGTAACTCAAGCAATTTCTCAATGTACGTAGGCGGTATTCTCGGCATGTAAGACAGACTTGGTTATCAGTAGGATGTATCAGTTATTTAAAGCAGAATGGAACAGAAAGGGGAGACTAGCTTGCAATTATATCTGCCTTCTGAAATGGAAGGAAGAGACATGTAAGGGATGTGACAATATCAAGTCTCAGCCTGGAGAAATAGTAGGCAGCAGGGAGTCACACTAAGTTTCTGGAAGACTATATTGGTAGTTAAAACACAGAAATAGGGAAACCTTATAATGTGTTAGTGATACCCTCATAGATCGGTACCATTAAAATCAGTCAAGATGGCAGGGCCCCAATCACTGAAGAAAAGCTTAGATTAAGACTCTTGGCATTGGAACAAGGGTTGACTAGACTAAGCAAGATATTATTTTTGTGGTTACATGAAAGGAAACTTGGAAATAAAGACCAAGGCCTCTTTATCAGACATGAACTGAGGCATAGAGACTGGGACTGAAGAATGATATATATATAATTTTTACAATTGGACTAACATCAAGGACAGACGATCAACAAACCTGATTTGGAATTAAGCCTGGAGAATGAGAGGTTAGAGCTAATTCATCACCCTTATCACATGCCACATTTGGCCCTAGGAACTAAGTATTTAAGTGGAGTACCCATGAGTGCCCTAGAAGAGAGGAGGGGGAAGCAGGCAAAAGAGGCTAGGAATCAGTCTGTGACAGGGTAAAAGGTCTTCTAGGAAATCTGGGACTCCTCACCTCAAGACCCTCGGTCCTCTGTTTGAGGTGTCTAAATTGGAGTTGTGATCTTCAACCATTTCAAGTTTAATAAGACATGGTTTTGGTCAAACCAAAGAGGAAATGGAAAGAAAAATGGGGAAAGTTTGTTGGGCTATGTGATCTGAGATTGTATTACATAATGATGCAATTACTCTTACAATTCAGGGTTGGCTGGAAGGCTGTGTGAGCCTGCTCAGAAATGGTGCCAAGCACAATATCCCAGATAAAAATGGCCGTCTGCCACTGCACGCTGCCACTGCAGAGCCTGATGTGCGGTAAGTAGCCAGGTAGCCAGGTAGCCAAGCAGCCAAGATGCTCAAGTTGGGAGGGATTCAATTTGGATGAAAAGTCATCAGTCTGGTCCTTTATGTCCAATGAAAGTAAAATTGATCCTTTTTGTTTTGTTTTCTTTTTTGAACATGCAGCAGACATGATCACATTTCTGTAAATAAAAATATCCTGAAATAGTCTTAAATGCTGATCTTCCCCCCCCCATTTATTTATATTTCTATATGAGTTTTGTGATATGATTGTATGTATTTCTAAGTTTTTCTTAGAATTTTATTACAGTAACTTTGTTTTACAAGTTAAAATTAAAATAAACTCATATGTATAGGATCCCATATGTGCAGTTTCCTCACTCCTCAGATATATATCAACACACCCTGCCCTCCAAAAAATCACCAAGTGTTCTTCACCACTGTCCAGTGGGCCCCACCACCACTTGCTCCCCGCCACCCCCATTCTGCATTGGTAACCTCAGTTCTATTGCAAGTGTCCAAGGGTTGGGTTTGATTCATCTGTTCCTTTGTTGTGTCTGTTCACATTTCATTTATAAGTGAGATCATCACATCATCTTTCTCTTTTGACTTATTTGTCTTAGCATAATCCCCTCTAGATCCATCCATGTTGATTCAAATGACAGGATTTCATCTCATCTAAGGGCTGTGTAGTATCCCATTGTATATGTACCACCTCGTCTTTATCCACTCATCTGACATTGGGCACTTAGTTAGTTCTCAGTTCTCAGCTATTTGAATAGGGTTGCAATAAATGGATGAGTGTTTTTGTATCTTTTGGGTATACACCCATTAGTGGGATGGCAGGATCCTCTTGGATTTCCATCTTCAACTTTTTGAGGAATCTCCAAACTATTCTCCATAGGGGTTGCTCCAGTTTGTACTCCCACCAACAGTGCAAAACTGTCACCTTTTCTCCACATTTTCACCATTTGTTGTTTCCAGACTTTTGGATAATAGCTAGACTTTCAGGTGTAAGGTGATATCTCATTGTTGTTTTGATTTGCACTTCCCTGATAGCTAGCAAGTAGGAATATCTTTTCATGTACCTGTTGGCTATCTCTATATCCTTTTTGGAAAATATGTCTCTCCAATTTCTCTTCCCATTTTTTGATTGAATTTCCTGTTTTTCTATTATTGAGTTTTATGAATTCTTTTTATATTTTTAACATTAAGCCCTTATCAGAGATATGGAATGCAAATATCTTATCCCAGTTAGGTTGTCTTTTGGCTTTGGTGATATTTTCTTTCACTGTAAAGAAGCTTTTTAGTTTGATGTAATCCCAGTTGTTATTTTATTTGTTTGTTTGTTTCCCTGATGCTGGAGTTGAGTCTTCAAAGATCTTCCTAAGGCTGATGTCATGGAATATCTGTCCTGTTTTCTTTCAAGAATTTTACAGTTTTCAATCTTATGTCCAAATCTCTAGTTCATTTTGAGTTAATTTTTGTGCATGATATTAGAAAGTGGTGTTAGCATATGGCTGTCCAGTTTTCCCAATACCATTTACTGAAGAGACTTTCCTTTCTCTACCATTAGCTTTTGGTTTCTTTGTCGTAGATTAACTGACTGTAAGTGAGTGAGTCAGTTTATGGTGATTCAGTTCTATTCTACCAGTCTGTGCTTCTATTATTCCAGTACATACCATTTTGATAATTATTGATTTGTAGTATAGCTCAGTATTTAGCAGTGTAATCCCTCCAGATGTGCTCTTTTTTCTCATAATTGCTTTGACTCTTCAGGGTTTTTTGTTTTTCCATGCAAATTTTAAGATTTTTTTGTTCCATTTCCTGGAAATAAACCTATGAGATTTTCATGGGAATTGCATTAAATCTGTACATTGCTTTAGGTAAGGTGACCATTTTAATGATGTTGAGTCTTCCCAACCATGAGCATGGGATGTCTTTCCATCTCTTTTTATCATGTGGTTTTTCTCCTTGCTCTTGTTGATTCGGTATATTACATTAATAGACTTACATGTATTGAATTCTCCTTGCATCCTTGGGATGAATTTCACTTTACATGATGGATGATCTTCTTGATGCATTGTTGGATTTGGTTTGCTAATATTTTGTTGAGAATTTTTCCATCTATGTTCATTAGAGATATTGGTCTATAATTTTATTTCTTGGTGCTATCTCTGTCAGCATTTAGTATCAGTGTAATGTTAGCCTCATTGAAGGTATTTGGGAGTGTTCCCTATACTTAAAGATTTTGCATGAGTTTGAGAAGAACTCTTCCTAAAGTTTTGATAAAATTCATTAGTGAAGTTATCTGGTCCTGGGCTTTTATTTTTAGGGAGACTTTTGATTACCTTTTTAATTTCTTTGCTTGTGATTATTCTGTTCAGGTTTTCCAGTTCTTCCAGGTACAATCTTGGTTGACTGTATTTTTCTAAAAATATGTCCATGTCCTCAAGGATGTCAACTTTTTTGGCATTAAGGTGCTCATAGTACTCGCTTATGATGCTTTCTATTTCTATGGTATCTGTTGTAACTTCTTCCGTTTCATTTCTGATTCTAGTTACGAAAGTTGTCTCTCATTATTTCTTTGTGATTCTAGCCAATGGCTTGTCAATTTTATTTTTTGTAAGAGCCAACTTTTGGTTCAGTTCATCTCCTAGATTGTCTTTTTGTTTTCTATTTTGTTTATTTCTGCTTGAATTTTTATTATTTCCTTTCTTCTGCCAATTTTTGGCTTTAGTTTTTCCTCTTTCACTAGTTGTTTTAAATGTAGATGTAGATTGTTTATTTGCAATTTTTTGTTTCTTGAGGTAGGCCTGGATTGCAATAAACTTCCCTCTTAGTACTGCTTTTGCTGCATCCCATAGATTCTGGTATATTGTGTCTTCATGCTCATTTGTCTCTAAGTAGTTTTTAAGTTTCTCTTTGATTTCCTCTTTTATCCAAGGGTCATTCGGAAGTATATTGTTTAGTCTCCAATTAATTTGGGGTCTTCCAGCTTTCTTTCTGTGATTGCTTTTTTAGTTTTAAGCCATTGTGTTGAGAGATGTTTGGTATGATTTCAATCTTTGTTAATTGGTTGAGACACATTTTGTGTCCCAACATATGATATATCCATGATAATGGTCTATTTTGCTTGAGAAGGAAGTTAACTCTGTAGATGTTGGATGAAGTTTTCAGTATATGTCTATTAGACATAACTGTTCCAAATAGTCATTTAAAGCTGATGTTTCCTTGTTCATTTTTTGCCTACTTGATCTGTTCATTGTTGTACATGGGGTGTTGAATTCTACTATTACTGTGTTGCTGTCAATGTCTCTCATCAGTTCTAATAATACTTGCTTAATATATTTCGATGCTTCGTCATTGGTGCATATCTGTTAATAAGTGCTATGTCTTCTGCTGGTTGACCCCTTAATCATTATGCAATGTCCATCTCTGTCTTTTGTTAAGCTTTTATTTGGAAATGTATTTTATCTGATTTATCTATTGTGTTCTTCATTTCTTTGATATCTTACTAAATTTCTTTTCTCTCTTTTTGTTGTTCTCTTTTTCTTCCTCTACTGTTTTCTTGATTTTCATGAGTATATTTATCACAGTTGCCCTAAATTCATCCTCAAGTAGTTTGTATATGTCTGTTGTATTAAGATTTTCCTCTGGAGTTTTTATTGGATCCATTGTTTTGCATATATTTCTCTGTGTCTTTGCTCTGTTTGGCATTCTGCTTGTGTTTCTGTGGGATAGGTTTTCCTGAAGTGATGACCTCGAATAGGGTATCAGCTTGCACTGAGTAAACCTGGATCTTGGTTTGGACACTGAGATTTCTCGAATTCCATGTCATCACCACTGGTTGGATTTGTTGAAGTTCTTAGGTGAACCCTGTGTTGGAGCTCAAGAGATCAGTCTGTGGGGTTGGAACTTTGGTGGAGGATGCAGAGCCTTCTTCCCGAATCCCAAGTTCAAACAGTAACAACCACCTTGTCAGTGGTCCGCAATCAGCAATCAGGCTGCCTCCACCCACAGGGTGGTGCTAGTGGGTAGCAATGAGGGTTTGTCCCTTCTGGGAGAATATCTTCTTCCTTTAAGTGTGTGGTGGAATATTGGGGTATCCAATGCATGGGGTATCTGATGGCCCAGCATTGAAATATGGTGATGGGAGGGGATGGAGGTGGAGAAATCCCCTAGCTCTCATGAGGCTATGGCGGCACCCAGTGTAATTTCACTGCACAGGTTTCATTTCAGACTACCAGGAAACTAGTCCTCCCTCTGATCTATGCTAAGACTGTCTCCATATCCTGGTCCTGTGAGCGAGCTTTCTGCTGCTTTTGGAGTGACTCACCAGGTGGTTTATTTCTTCCCACAGTTCCACCCCCTCCTTTGTAGCCCAAATCCCAAGTCTGAACCCTGTCGTTTTCACCTTACTTTTGTCGTCCTGGTTGCTGCTGCCTCTATGTAGGCTCTGGGCACACTTTTCCTCAATATTTATGTCTGGGAAATAGGTGAATTCCTAGTTGTTTGTGGGGAGGAGGCGGACTTGTTCCTTCCAGTTGCCATCTTGACTTCAATACCCTGTTGCTTCCATAACACGTGCAGGTGCAGGAAAAGGTGCAGGCAGGAAGAGAGAGGAGGAAGAAGCACTTTACTTATTTTATTTAGTTGTTCATCCTGGTTGTTCCCCTGGCCCTGGGATGCAAATTCAGGTCCTTTGGTTTTATGTGGACAATGATCAACCAGAGACAATGAACCCAACCACTGCTTCACCAGGGCAACCCAAGATATTGTAACCTCTAATCTTATTCCCCTCCTACTTTGATAAAATCATTTTCTGCTACTCTCTGATTTAAGAAAAATGCTTATTGTTATCCCCTGGATTCATATGTTCTTTCAATTAAGCAGTCAGATATTAAATTACTACTTATTGAGTGCTTGTTATGGATCAAACACTGTTCTAGGCATTCTAAGTTCCACAGTAAACAAATACAATCTCTGACCTTATAGAGCTTACATCCTAGTGAAGGAGTCAAGTGACACATTAATAAATAAATAAAGAGCATAATTTTAAATAGTGATGAGTACTATGAAGAAAATAAGAGTAGAAGAGCAATGAGTAGGTAGAAAGTTTAAATTTCTGAACTTAGAGTTGTGCCTGTGTTTATGGGCCAGAAGAATTCAAAGGACCTAGCAAAGGAGACTAAGTCAGGGAGACCATGGGTTAGAAGAAAAGCCTGAAGTGTGTACTGCTAAAAGTCATATGAAAGAATATTTTCAATACTTCAGATGATCCACAAGGTTATATTTTTATAAGACAGTTGAGCAACAAAGGAAACAATTTTGGTCTGACAAGTGTAGCTTCCCCAATCATCTATCTAAATAGCTTGACTCTCTGTGCTTTTGAAACCTCCTCCGAGCAGCTGACAACAGCATTTCCTACTGTGGAATCAGCAAAATCCTGGACATTTCCTTAACTTAACTCTGCTGCACAGAACATGTCTCTGACAAAAATCTAACATTCCCCAGAGCTAAGTCACAGGCCAGCACCACAAGGGGTACATTCTGGGGGCCTTGTCCTTTAGGGTATGTCCAGAACTGACACTAGACGTCTGTGGGGGTGGGGCGAGTTTGAGGAAATCAAGGCCCTAGTTTCCAGGTTGACAAGTACAGGATTTCTTCATCTTAATCTGTTTACACTAAAATAAAGGATTTGGGAAATTCCAAGCCCATTCCCAGCCAAAGTTTGCTTCTTATTATCGTTGGATTATAACCAGGAATAATAGAAAACTAGATTTACCCAAACCCCATTAAAATTAGGAGGTTTAGAGAAGAAATAGCAAACCCAGAGCCAGTGATCACTAGACTTAAAGGAATTGACTTCTTTTTAATGAATCAGAAAAAAAAAAAGAATATCTTATCTAGAAAACCCACAAAAATATTTAGTCACAAAATCGTGCTATTATCCCAAGAGTAGTTTTTAGAAAATAAGATTAAAATGTACCTTTTAAAACTAGTCTGCTTTGGTTCACTCTACATGATTTCTTTTGCCTGCCTCACTCAAAGTGGTCATATCAAAATCTACCTGATTCTGAAAGGTAAAGGCCTACTGTAGTTATGGTAATTATAGCTATTGTAACAAAAAACCCAAAGCTTCAGTATTGTAACACATTGAAAAATAAATGTATTTCTTACGCATGTAACAGTTCAGTGCAGGTGTTCCTAGACAGGGGGTGGCACCTCTCACATGGTGACTCAAGAACCAATGTTTAATCCATCTTATGGTTTCATCATCCTCTAGGATCAGCCTGTGGACAGGCGAAGAGAAGTGTAGAGGAGTTTGCTTATTTCTTTAAAATCTCAACCCACAGGGGCACTGTTTACTTCTGCTCGCATTTCCTTAACAAGACTGGGTATAAGGAGCACTGAGAAATATAGTTCCTAACCAAGAATCCACCTCCCAGCAAAGATTCCAATCCTGGAACAGGGGCATGAATTTTAGTGAAAACTGCTCTTTGCAATCAAGCCATTGCACCTGAGGGTTGAACTGATGCTTGTCAGTCAACATCACACTCAAAGTCAATTTGGTCAGTTAATTAGGCTCATCATTTGAAATCACTGCAATAATGAATTGAAAACAAAGCCAAATATACTTTCTCCTACTAGTCCATTTCTTGTTACACCCAGCAGAGTCCCTAGCTCTAAGAGGTGCATTAACTGCGCCACTGTAACAGATGTTACAGAGTTGTGACTTGCCCTCCTCTGGTTCTATTTCATGACCCAGCCACCACCTTTGGAAGAAATTAGAAAAATAAAAGTCCTTTTGTGAACTGGTAATATTGTTTTATTGTCTAAATAGTTAACTGATTCTAGAAGATAAAATTCTGCTTCAGTTATGGTAATATTAGCCCTGTAACTAATAAAACGCAAAGATTAAGAAGATTAACTGTTCCAAAACCCAAATCATCATTTCTGATAAATGCTTTCCAAAAATTAACTGAGTTAAACCTTAGCCTGGTGCACCTGGTGGAGCAGTGGTTAGGTCAGTCATCACTGAAGGACACAGCCCACAAACCCCTGGGTTTCGAATCTTGGGCCCCAAGGGGAAACAACCAGTGTGAACAACTAAATGAAAAATAAATAAAGGGCCTTTTCCACTTCTCTCTTCCTGCCTGCCTGCCTACTACTACTGCCTTCATTCCTACCTGTACCTTTTCTTTAACAAATGAAACAAAACCTTAACCCATAAAACAAATGAATGAATTTCGTTACCTAGGTAACATTTCAAAATTAGTTTGCCTTAAAGGATTCCCTATGAAATGAAATTGCCTAAAATTAGTTATTTTTTTTGTTATTTCGTGAGAAATTTTATGGCAATGGCAAAGTCTGATAACTCTGCATTAAATGTTTCAAGTAGAAACTAACCAAGCCAGGTTCTGTAGCAGAGAAACTGGGCTTCAGTTCACCCATTTGTATCAGTATGAACTCATGATTGTTTACGGAGGGAAAAACAAAATCTTGCTCTGGCTTGCGGGTAACTTCTAAACCTGTAACCATAATGCAGAAGAGAGAAGCCTTCTATTAGGCCTTACAAACTCTTCTGACACTTAATTTTCTCAAGTGGACACAGCTTTAGGCCGGTTGACCACTGAAGCACATAGGTCTGCACTTAACTTTCAACAATGATGATGGTGATAAACAGCACTGCTTATTTATCATGTTCTGAACAAAGTTCCTAGAGCTTTCCATATACCATCTAATCTTCACCACAACTCTCTGTGGTAGGTAATATTTCATATATATGTGTGTATATACATATAGGCATGCACACATATATACACATATATACATACACGTATATTGTATATATTCATATATACTTAAAAGCAAAGGTTCAGGCAGGAATGAAGGTGAGTAGAGGCAGACAGGTGGCAGGAAGAGAGAAGAGAGGAAAGAAGCACTTTCTTTAGTTGTTCATCTGGGTTGCTTCCCCTGGCCCTGGGATGCCAACCTGTGTCCTTAGGATGTGTTTGGACTACACCAGCCAAAGGCAGTTGACCAAACCTCTACTCCTCCAGGGCATGCCTGTAGGTAATATTTCTATCCACATATTAGAAATAAGGAATCTGAGGCACCAAGAAGAGAATGAATTGCCTAGGGCATGTGTGAAAATAAACTAATCTGCCCCTGCGATGTCCTGTGCTCCTGGGATGCACTGTTGCAGATCCTGTTGAACTCAGATGGTCACATTTTGTCATTAAGTCCTTGGCCTGCACTGGAGGGCCTTATAAGAAATAACCTTACAAAGCACTTTATTGTCTCACTGTCAGGAAAAATTTCATTCCATTCAACATCTGAAAACTCCTTTGTGAGTAAGCAAAATGTCTACTAGGGCAGGAATTACTAAGCTTCTTAGGAATTTTCATTTTCACTATATGGGCACTTTGGCCTATGAGCATGTTCCTCTTTGTGTGCTTAGAAAACTCAAAGCCTAATTTGTGTTCTATCTCGGGCACACATGTGGGAGTATAATCACAACTTCTTTTTCCTGCCCCTGTTTTCTCTTTGCCTAGTTTCTTGATTCGTTATTTGAAAACCACCTAAAATCCTTTTGAGAATCAGATAAAGAATGGCAATGAGTACCAGTTCACAGTCAGGCTGAATTTGAATCAGCTTCATCTCTTACAACCATATTATCTTAGACAAGTTAACGTATCGAAGGATGTTTTCTAGAAAGCAAAGATTATATAGTAATCGCCTCATAGGTAAGAAGGCAGAAGTTAATGAGAAAATGTATGAAGCGTTGAACACCGTCAGTTGTCAGTGTTCTGTGAGTGTTGGTGATGATTATGAGGGTGATGACATGAGTGATGCTGATAATGATGATCAAGATCATGATGGAAGATAGAAATAACAAAATAACATAAATCAGCACAAAAGAATGTATCCCTCTGTCCGCCACTGTACCAGCTGTTACCCTGACTTTCTTCACTTTGACATACACAAATCTCCACACACACGTCCACACATACAGGTGCATGCCCGCTGCAGTCCTGTGCAACTGGTGTGTGCACACATTTACAGCAAAGGTCATCAGGGGATGACCAGCACTCCTATTTATACTGCCCCTAGGGCAGAGAGCCTTGCTAGACTGTAGAAGCCAGTGAGTCTCACTCAGTCATTCAGTTCACTGGAAACTCCCTTCCCTATCTCTTATTATTTTCTCCCTAATCATAAGCATATGCATGGGCCACATTGTGGCCATGTGCTCAGCTTCCATGCTACTTGTAAAATCCACTAACCCTTAGGTTTCCGGACAGTGAGCTCCTTTCTTGGTGTTCACTGGAGATTCTTCAGAGCGAAGCCTCAAACTGCAGCTGCTCATACACAAGCCAAGGAGACACTCCACTTGGCCCTTTGCCTCCAGAGGGCTTTTGTTTCTCTGACAGAAACAACCTCACCAAGCAAACCAATCAGTCCCGAGACACAGCCTTCGCTAAACTGCAACTCAGTGGGGCTCTAAGCGGATGCAGGGATAAGTGATTTATAATTATAAACATGGAGGCAAGTTGGATGGACAAAAGCAAAGGAACACAGGTTTCATCTCACAATCCCCTTCCTCCTTTGATCCCTCTTCTTCTCAGCAGGTCCCAGTTTTCTCCTTTCAGCTCCCCATGGCTTTTCTTGCTTCCTTGGCTGAGACATTCAGAGGGCGCCCATGTGAAAAAGGGGCCATGATCATTAAGACAAAGCTCCGAAGAGAACAGGGTGGTGTTTGTACAACGCACTGCATGCTGGTGTTGGAAGGCAAGCGGTGATTTCCTCTGAGAGCAGCCACAGGGCTCCCTGAATGTCTTTTTCATGGTCTCCATGGTTACCAACAGGTTTTTTTTTTTTTTTTTTTTTTTTCCTGTCACAGTGCCAACCACTCTGCTTCTTTTCATTGCTCTTGACTACAGCCAGAGGAAGGAAGGAAATCATTTCTTTGGGGTCCTGTTCTCCAGTTAGCAGGTGAAGCATTCTAACCTGCGCATGAATGTTTCACCCTGGCATGGGGCCCCTTCTTCTGACTCATCACTGGGCTAGCCAGCTCCAGGGCTTCAGGAGCCACAGGGGCCAACAAACACAGAAACTCAGCAAAACAAGCCACCACCCCGTCCCTAGAATACATCTAGCGATTGCTCTCAAGTCTCCTAATAACCAAATGGTCGTCAGGGGGCCCCAAAATGTAAAAGGTAGGAGCTTTAAAATATGATATAGAATACATTATGGTAGTAAAGGCCATTCTAAGTACTTTGTATGTGTTGGCTCATTTGAAGACTTTTAGGGGTAAGTGCTTTCATTACCTCTTTAGCAGATAAAATGTGGGCATTGAGAGTTTCATAGCTTGCTGGTTGGTAATAAACAGGATTCTCATGAAACAGGGGTTCTCATAGAGACAATGTGGGCCCAGCATCTGTGTGGACCTTAGGCTGCTGCCCAGAGATCTGAAAGCAGGATAAAGACTGTGCTTGGGGTGCACTGGTAGAGTAGCAGTTAGGTCAATCGCCTCCAAAAGAGCACAGGCCACATATCCCTGGGTTCAAGTTCCAGGTTGGGGAGGAGTTTGGGGTCGACCAGTGTGAACACTAAATAGAAATAAAGATGCTTCTTCTTCCTCCTCTCTCTTCCTGCCTGCCCACTCACCTTCATTCCTGCCCACCCCTTTTGTTTAAAAAAAAAAAAAAAAGACAGCAGAATGAGGAGATCTGCTAGCAGTTAAGCTGTGGGACAAGTATCTTGCAAATTACCTCTGCACCAACAGTGATGGTGATATAAACTCCACACTGCTTTCTCCAAAAAAGCAAGAAAACGTGG